>JAYKKT010000075.1:6752500-7067500 GCA_036023115.1 Brasenia schreberi | reverse complement strand
GATGTGCGCTTAAACTATGTTACATATATAGGGAGAGTGAGAGAGATGAGTAGTGGTAAATATTCAAACCTCATTCACGTGCAAATCTACTAAAATATTTTTAATCGTTTGATTGATATGATCAACAACATATATTTGAATTTAAAAGTATCATTTTATTTTTATACTTTACATTTAATACACTATATATTAAAAGAGATTTGTATTATGACCTCAAAAAACTATATTAAACACCGAACAATTGAGATAATAAAGTAGATATGAGCACATACAGAGTTTGAGCATTTACCACTACACCTTTTTTTTTTTCTCTCTCTCTCTCTCTCTCTCTCTATATATATATATATATATATATATATATATATATATATACAAAGAAGTACCATCCGATATGTAATATGTGAATTTACAGTCAAATCGGACTTGTCACATACACAACCAGCCACATGGAAATTTAACGTGCCAATAATCAGACATCGAGCTGGCAATTTGGTTTTTTCGGGTTGTTCTTCATGCTGTGTTGTTTCATGTTCGTGTGGGGAACAGGCTGACTCAAACACAACTCAACTTTTGGTCGTGTTTACCCGCAAGATTTGGGTTGTGCTCGTGTTATCACCTTTACACAAAACAATATGGGACAGCACACACGGACAACCGGTTGGGTGCACGTCACACAAACACACATTAAAATTCTTGCCGATAGTATCAAAGAAAACGTCTGAAATGTTCAAATTTTCCGTTTTATTCATTCTTTCACGTTAACGTACAATATAATAAGAGACTTTATTTCAGTGATAAATTGTTTATTTTTCCGATATTTTTGGAATATCATTCAAATACTTCTGGATCAGCAAGATGATGGGGCTCAACGCTCACCCTTCATCAAGTCAGATGTGCGGTCAGGAAGTAGTCTTTGTTAATTCAATATGGCGATGACTTGATAGTCGTTAAGAAAGGGTTCCCCCTTTTCCCGCCACCATTCAAAAATTCAAATGCTGCTGCACCTTCTGAGAAACCAATTCACAAATCTCCGCCAAGTTCAGCAAATCCACGCCCAACTCATCATCACATCTCTCATTACCAACGGCGTTGCCGTCGCTGGAGTTCTCCGGTTCTTCACGGAGGACCTGGTTCCGTCACATCTTGCCTATGCAGTCGCAATCTTTGATGGCATCGATTCACCTACCACCTTTGCATGGAACACCATTATCAAGACGCATACTCAGTGTGAGTCTATTGACTCTTCACTTCGTTTCTTTATTCGCATGTGCCGTTTGTCGGTTCCTCCTGACATGCACACCTTCCCTTTCGTTCTAAAAGCTTGTGCTATTCTTGGTGACGTCCACCTCGGTCGATCCATCCATTCCCAAAGCAACAAGTTTGGTTTCGATTCTGATATATTTGTTGACAATAATCTTCTTTGCATGTATTGTAATTCTGGTAGTTTGGTGGACGCACACCAACTGTTTGTGGGAGTGTCTCAAAGGGACATCGTTACATACAATACCATTATTGATGGGTATGTTAAATTTGGTGAGATTGATTCTGCACGTAAGTTGTTCGATGACATGCCCTCAAGAGATGTTATGTCTTGGGGCACCATTTTGGCTGGATGCGCTCAAATTGACCGGTTTGGAAATGTGGTTGAATTGTTTAGGCAGATGGTTGCAACTGGTGTTTGTCCGGATGGCGGATACTATTGCACTGACTACGGTGTTTATCAGGGTGCGGACAATTGGGGGTTCTGAAGCAGGGACGCTCTCTCCATTTCTACATAACACGAAGAGGTATAAGGTTAAATGTCTTCCTGTGTACTGGTTTGATTGACATGTATGCAAAGTGCGGGCATATGGATACTGCTTTACATCTGTTTGACGAAAGTCCTGAGAGGAACTTGGTCACTTGGAATGCCATTATTATGGGTATGGCGATGCATGGTGATGCATTGAGGGCATTGAATCTGCTTGATAAGATGCAAAGAACTGAAACTGAACCTGATGGCATCATTTTTCTTGGTGTCTTAGTTGCTTGTAGTCATGCTGGTTTGGTTGGTCTGGCTCGGAAGTACTTTGCCTCGATGAAAGCTGTTTATAAGGTTGTTCCAGAGCTAAAGCATTAAGGCTGCATGTCTGATATATTAGGTCGTGCTGGCCTACTAAGAGAAACAGAGGAGATGATCAAATATGGAACCTGATGTCTTTGTGTGGGAAGGTTTGCTTGGTGGATGCAGAATTCATGGCAATGTTGATATTGCTGAAAATGCCGTGAAGCATCTATTGGAATTGGATCCTTAAGATAGTGGAATTTACTCAATCATGACAAATATTTACGCTGCAGCACACAGGTAGGACGACGTTGCTAGAATAAGGAAGATGATGAATGCCAGTAGGGTGAAGAAACTTCCAGGTTGCAGCTTTGTTGAAATCAACGGTCTAATGCATGAGTTTGTTGCGGCCAACAGCTTTCATCCTCAAATTGATGAGATCTACCCAGTTTTAGATGCAATAGGTGAACAGTTGAAGGTATCTATGCTCAATGATTTGGATGGAGACTTTGACATTGAGAATGAAGTTTAAGAGGCAACATTCCACACAAACAGGTCTATACAGTAAATTATATCCTTGTAAATACAATGGGATTATCATTGAGGTGGACGAACATACACAGATAGAGAAGTCCCACAAGATACATCAGACTTGAATTCTACATACGTAACCGAACGAGAGTACCATTAAGGTGGAAGAACATACACTGATATACCATCATAACAGTAAGCTTGATAAAGGCACAACGAAATGTTATCACAGGATGTGACGTAGAGACAACAGGAGGTACTTTTTCAATGATTTTATTTATTTATTTCTGCAGATTCTGGACTCTACTGCCTAGACCGTGATTACTTATTGATGTTGTATACACTGATTTTAGTGCTGAAGCCTCTCTGCCATTGTATTTGTGGAAGAAAAAACTGTCTCTTGATTACAGTTTTCCAATAAGATCTACAAATTATGAGCCATCATAAATTGATTAGTTTGAATCACAATGAAAGTACTTAGATATCATTTTCCCGTACGAGTTATCATAAGTTTATAAGTTTGGAACATGACAAAAGTATTTACTGCACAATTAGCAGCAGCTCCCCTCTCTAGGGGGTTGACTCACAAGTTGAACGTTAGTTATGAGTTCGATACCCCAGAGCATGCATCTAGCTTCAGCCTTCCCATCTTACCGAAGAAGGTATTCACTTTCATTTTCCCCATTGATAAGGAAGAAAAGAGTAAAATCATAAGCAAGAAGAATGAAAAAGAAAATTAAGACAACAAAGGGAGAGAAAGAACAGAGTAGAGTAAAAAGAAATAGTAACAAGTATGTAATTATAGCGACTAAAGCTACATAGTGCATGATATAGCACACTTATATGTGGTGCGCGTGCTAGAGCCATGCACCATTGGAAGACATAGCGAGCCATTAATAACATTTGGCACTAGAGGGAGAGCTGTTAATAACGTTTGGCGATAGAGGGAACTCGTTATCTGTTAAAAACTGCATCTTGATTAGTCTTCCAACAAGATCGTCTGTGTGCAAGTGTCAGTTAGAAGCTCAAACACACACGCATCTTGATTAGTCTTCCAACAAGTATGTAATTCTTGTATGACCACTCATCCATCTCAACATCTTCATTTCTGTCACAGACATCTTTTGTACATGTTGATGACTAACTGCCCAACACTCAGAACCATAAAACATGACAGGCCTAATTGCTGCTCTATAATATTTACCTTTAAATTTTAATGGTATCTTCTTATCACAAAGAATACCTGATGCTCCTCTCCATTTTAACCAACCAACATGTATTCTATGTGTAACATCTCCATCAATTCTTCCATCACTCTGAAAAATTGACCCTAGGTATTTAAAACTTTCCTTTTGGGGAATGCAATGTGTGCCAATTTTAATTTCTATGTCCTTTGAAGTAATCAAATGATCAAACTTACATTCCATATATTCTATCTTTGTTCTACTAAGTCGGAGGCCTTTGCTTTCTAATGTTTCTCTCCATAGTTCTAATTTTCTATCAACTTTTTCCTTAGACTCCTCCACTAATACAATGTCATCTGCAAATAACATACACCAAGGTACTTCATCTTGAATATGTTTTGTTAACTCGTCCATCACCATTATAAATAAGTATGGACTTAAAGTTGATCCTTGATGTAACCCAATATTAACTTCAAAGAAGTATGTCGTTCCTTCATGAGTCCTTACACATGTTTTTGCACCATCGTACATGTCTCTTATAAAGTTAATATATGTCAATGGGATACCTCTTTTTTCCAAAGTTCTCCAAAGAACCTCCTTCGGTACCCTATCATAAGCTTTTTCTAGATCAATAAATAATGTGAAGGTCTTTCTTTTTGCTCTAAAATGTTCCATAAGACATCTCAAAAGGTAGATCGCTTCAATAGTAGATCTGTCTGGCATGAATCCAAATTGGTTTTCTGTTGTACTTATACTTGTCTTAACTTACGTTCGATAATTCTTTCTCATAATTTCATAGTATGACTCATTAACTTGATATCTCGATAATTCGCACAATTTTGAATTTCTCCCTTGTTCTTATATATGGGTATAAGTGTACTTGCTCTCCATTCTTCGGGCATCTTTTGGTTTTTCCATATTTCATTAAATAGTCTTGTAAGCCAAGTGATTCCTATTTCTCCTAGTATTTTCCAAACTTCTATAGGAATATTATCTGGTCCTACCGATTTACCACCCTTCATATGTTTAAGAGCCTCTTTGACTTCGTTCTTTTGAATATGTCGGTAGAAATTGTGGTTTATATAATTTTTTAACTTGGCTAAATCTCCTAAACTAATACTAACATCTTTATTTTCATTAAAAAGATTATAAAAATAGTTTTTCCATCTATTTCTTATATCATCATTTGCCACTAGAATTTTTTCATCCTCGTCTTTTATGCATCTAACATAATTAAGATCTTTAGTTTTCTTATCTCTAGCCCTAGCTATCCTAAAAATATCTCTTTCACCCTCTTTTGAGTTGAGTTTTTTATATAAGTTCTCCCAAATCTTAGCTTTTGCTTCACTAACGGCCTTTTTCCTTTCCTTCTTTGCTTTCTTATAAGCTTCAAAAGTTTCACTAGTTTTCTTAACATAATGTAATTTGTAACATACCCTCTTTGCCTTTATTTTATTTTGTACTACTTCACTCCACCACCAAGCTTCTTTTTGTGCCGGTACACCTCCCTTAGATACCCCTAACACATCTTTCACCACTTTCATAATATGTATAGCCATATTGTTCCACATATCACAAGGTGTGCCAACATAATTCCAAACATCTCCTTGAAGGACTTTCTGTTTAAATATATCTTTTTTGTCGCTTTTGAGGTTCCACCATTTAGTTCGAATAGCTCGATGCATTCTTTTCTTCTTTGTCCATTTTTTTATTTGTAAATCCATAACTAAAAGTCGATGTTGGGTGGTTAAGCTTTCTCCTGAAATTACCTTACAATCTTTACAACACGCTCTATCTTTTTTTCTACAAATAAAGTAATCAATTTGTGTTTGTGATAAGCCACTCTTATAAGTAATTAAATGTTCATCTCGTTTTTTGAAGATTGTATTGACTATAAAGAGATCAAATGCCATAGCAAAATTTAAAATCTCCCTACCTTCCTCGTTTTTATCCCCAAAACCAAAGTTTCCATGAATCTCTTGATATCCTAATGCCTCTTTACCGACATGTTCATTTAAATCTCCTCCTAAACAAATCATCTCCCTTTGTGGAATCTTTTGAAACACTTTATCTAACTCTTCCCAAAAAATAGTCTTTATACTATCTTTTAGTCTTACTTGGGGTACTTAAGCACAAACTATATTCAAAACCTCTACTCCTAACACTAATTTCAACGTCATGATTCGGTCACCATGTCGTTGTATGTGTACTAAACTCTCCTTTAAATCTTTATTTATGATAATACCAACTTCGTTTCAAGCCTTTTCTTTACCTGAGTACCATAATTTAAAACCTATATCTTCTATCTCCTTTGCTTTTTCTCCAACCCATTTTGTCCCTAGTAAACATAGAATATGAATCTTTCTCCGAATCATAGTATCTACCACCTTCATTAGCTTACCCGATAATGTTCCGATATTCCAAGGACCAATACGAATCTTATTATCTAGGACCAGCTTCTTTACCCCCGCATTCGTCCATAATCAAAATGTGGAGACCCTCTCTGAAAAATTTTCACTACATTCGGATGGCAATGTAGTGGGAGTAATTTCTTTACTCACACCTGTCCATGATGTGGGAACCCTCTCTGCAATTGATTTACTACATTTGGACAAAAATGTTGTGGTACTTGCTTACTTCTTACTGCATTCGGGCTCTGCAATACGTCGCTAGGCAGGGACGCCCCAAAACAATGCTCATAATTTTTGTAATCCATGTTATAAAAATCCGACAAAGTTTTACGCTGGCTGTCGGAAGCCTAACACAACCCTCCTCCTTTATTCGGGCTTGGGACTGGCAATGCAAGGGTGATCCCTTACATGGGCGGAGTTTACCCTAAGCACGTCAACAATTATAATCAATTATATACTCGGTATATCATAATTACATTTGTTAGAGAAAGTGATAACGACCCAAATTTGATAACAAGTTTTTGAGGAGGCCCAAGCCAGATGCACCGTGGGGCATTGAACTCATGACCTTCACATTGCGAGTCGGCCCCCTAGCCTTGTGAGGTTTCCATTTGGACCTTCAACATGAATCAAACCACAGTAAATGAATCTTTATCCAGTCGAACCAAATCAAATAAAAGAAAAACAAACGCCTTGTTTGAACCGGTTTAATCAAACCAGGTTGTTTGAACAGATTTGATGATTCCCAGAGCGTACACGTGAATTCGGTGTTCCATCATTCTTGAGACGCATTGGTGGCTCTACTATCTCACCTGCTTGCGGCAGCGCCCTGCGTAGGCGAACGGCAAGACTCTCGCTCTCTGTGTCTCTCTTTCTCCTTCTGCCGAGTGGACTCTCTCTCTCTCTCTCTCTCTCTCTCTCTCTCTCTCTCTCTCTCACACACACACACACACACACACACACACACACACGACAGCACGCCGAGCGCCCCTTTCTCTCAGTCCCTCTCATGTCTCGACCTTCCTTTACTGACATTCAGAAGCCTTCACTCTCCTCCCCAAAACCCCACCGGTTCGCTGAGACACCACCACCGAGGCAAAGTTGCGGTTTTTGACTTTTAGAATTTGTTGGTTTGGTCTATTTGAGAATTTTCCCTGTTTGTGTGTCAGATACTGATTAATTCCAATGGGAATTCGAGATAGTGATTAATTCCATTTCATTGTATAGAAAACGTGGGCTTTTTTGAATGGTCGGTGGAAGTTTCTTGCGCATTCCTCTACTTCCATCGTTTCAGATGAGTTCTGGGGAAGGATGAAAGAGTGGCGTTCATGGTGGTATGCCCGCGGTAAAAGGGGACGGATGGAGTCCGCTTTCCTATTAAAGACTATTATGGAGTGGCACAATTGTGTCGCATCTTTTCCTTTTCTGTTCTTGTGAATCTTTGTCGGTCCTGGTAGAATTTTATATGGATTGAACCTTGATTCGTGTTTGATTTCATGGGTGCGTCAAGATATGAATGACAATTAAAAATTAAAAATTCTTTAAATGGATCCTGATCCAAATTCCAAAACGTTTAAACCTTCGAAACTTAAAATGCCTAAACCGTAAAACAGCTCCCTCCCCAATTTGTTCTTCCTCTCTTTCTGCTTTCTTAGTCCAACTGCCACAAGTCCTATCATGCTGGGTAGCAGTTGTGTGAGGCATAACCCGTATTACTTAGCATGCCCAATATGTTATCGACTTGGTTAGTGCTTGTACATAATGATAATGTCCATCATTTAGCCTTCATGCCTTAAATATTCTTTCTGCATATAACTTAAAAAATTCTACTCTTATTTTATATAGATGCACTAATGATTATGGCATCATCTTTTTTCTAGTAGTCACAAAAAATTAATTCTGATTTCCTTCTCTTTGTATACTAAGTTGGCTAAGTTCTTTTATAGCCATATATAATTAAGATATATTTTCCTCTATTTTTGTTGGTCTAGGTGTTTTCTTATCTGCTTTGCAAATCGCGGTGCTTGTAATTATCTAAAGTTGAGAATCTTCTGAGGGCACAAAGGAGGAACAAATGGATAAGTTTCCAGCAGCTCGTAAGCTATTGAGGTAACTGGTTTTTCTGTTGCATCCCCTTCTTGTCATCTCAATTTTATGTCTGCCAGAAAGAGGGCTGGCTGCACTCTTATGAGAGGTGATCAGTGATGACAAAACAAAATTGTCAACAATTCCATCTAGCTGTGTTATAAACTCATCTATTTATATGTGCTCCTTTTTCACTCAATCCAGCGGATTTGCATGCATGCTTATGTGCATGTGTTGAGATGTAGCCATTTTCTTCTCTTTTAGGTAGATGTGAATATGTTGGTTGTCTCGACAACCTTGCACAAACGACAAATTAGAAATTCATGCAAATGCAAAGCAGAACAGCATAGTTGGAAGTTTTGTTTGTTACGTTAGATGGCGTGAAGCAACAAAAACCTTCAAAACATTTCTATATGATTTCTGGAACAGTGCCAAATTTATTCTCTAAAGCCATGAACACAAAAATAAAAGTAAACTCTTTACTGAAGCACATTTCACAAGGTGTGCTTGAGAAGCTATAGAGTCCAAGGAGTTATTGGCCTGAACAGCACCCGTGCGCACACATACACAAGGAGAAAGAAGATGATTGGAGCTAGTTGTCGTATTCCTTGCAATCAGCTATCATCCTATCAAGGTAAGACTAAAAAGCCCAAAATCCTAGGAACTACTTATTAATGAAAAAAATTTATCTTGCAATACAAGGAAAAAGAATCCTAGACAAGCAAAATCCTAGCAAAACTTATCCGGCAGAAAGGATTTTTTTTTTGAATCTGAATGCTTTTTTACATTCTAGCAAAAGTCTCATGTTGTTAATTTCTTATCCAAATAAGGATATGCTTAGACATTGACATGAGAAGATGCTTCCTAGGTTAAGAACAAGATGTTGTAGAGAGATTGATTGCTAAATTGTTGATCAGTCTGGAGAACTGCTAAAATCGTGAACATTGAACATTAAGCACATATGATTCTCAAGACAGTACATCAAGAGTTTGATCAAGTCAAAGCTCTTGAAATTGGACCCAAGCGTTCATACTTAAGTTCGAGTTCAACATTGTTTCTTCTAGAATGCAGCTGTTAGTATTAGATGCTTGGAACATCTTAATTCTGCCCTTGTATGTAACACCCCAAAATGGTACTGGACACGAAGGCAGTACGTGGTTTTGCTTTCAGTGATGTAATATCATGTTAATGGAGTACTTAGGTATTGTTATTGCTGTATCTGATGCTCCTTGCTGATCTCATTACACAATCTGATTTTTCCCTGAGTTCATTTAATTGCCCATTTAATGCAGGAAAATGGGGTTTGGAGAAGAAACTTATTACTTTTGGAAGCAAGTAGGGAAGGGTTTATTGTGCACTTACACGATCTTTGGTGTCGCATGGCTGTGGAATGAAACTTCGCCACTGGGCTGGTGGACCTTGAAACCACGACCGAAGGTGAGAAGAAACAACCTTTTATCTCAAAGTTTGAAATATGATTGTCTAAGCTAGTTGAGGAACAAATTCAAGTCTCTTACCAAGCCAATCATGAAAAGTGATATCAGGACTAATCCACCACTCTGAATTCTCGAAGCAATCTTGGTGTTCAATCTTTTAGGCAAGTAGAGTTTGAATATTCACTTAGCCCTCCATAAACTTTAAGTTGAAAGTTTCTAAAACCTGAATTTTAAATAGTTTTCATTGAAGTATATCTAAGGGCTTTAGTTAATCCAGGTTGCGGTTCTGCTTTCTGATAGATTTCATGCTTGAGAACAAGCCGTTCTACTGTATCAAGGAAATATGGTTCTTATTTGAAAATTTTCTCCTTTCTTTTCATATGCACCACAGGAAGAGAAAGAACTTGCTCACCTTTACGAGCGCCGGAGATTTCCCTATCCTGGTGATGAGGAAGCAATTAAAGAGTTCATAGCCAGTGGAGGTGGAATTGGCACAACCATAGGGCCGAAAGGGATTTATGAGATCGGAAAGGAGGCAGACAATTTTCAGAAGAAGATGCAGTCTAAGAAGTTTGAACAAGAAGCTCACAAACTGTGGCTTCGAATGAGAAATGAAGTCATTGCTGAGCTCCAAGAGAAGGGTTTCGATGTTGAGTGATTCTGTAATTATGATGTTACGAATTAGAGAACTGCAGAGGTATTATGACGTGCAGTTACAGAGGCTGCTCTGCAAGCAAGACAACCATCATCCATGCTGCGTCTGCATCCTACTGCTACAATGATTGAAAGAAATCATGGAATCGTTGTGGTTAAGTAATAAGCCGAATTCTGTAGATATTATTTTTATTTTTCCAAGAAATTCGAGTTCAAGCTCTTGTCCAGCTTGTTTCTAGCCCACCTTACTAGGCTTCAACTTGGTTTGGTTTCCTTCTCTTCATGTTAAGTTCGAGCTCAATATCAGGGGTAGAGCATTTTATGATTACCACCAACATCAATCTCGTCATTTCCATCAACACCACGATGAATGTTTGTGATTGTTGTTTCACTCGCTCGTGCAGGGCATATTATCTGGGCAGGAGAAAAGGTCCCCAAGTTTCATTCTTGCACGAGGGCATCGTGCTCTGGCAAGAATAAGATTTACACCAATCATATTTGGTCGAACCAAACAAATAGAAAAGCATCATTTTGTTGACAAGTATGGGTTTTCTCCAACAAACGATGATCCAAGGAAGTTACGAAATCGAAGATATGATAAACTATTATGACGCAATTCACGGAAAATCAATCCCATCCATGTAAAACTATGATAGTTAGGGGATACTAAACTGAGTTGCAGTCGCCGATTGAGAAGAGGAAGAATTGTGTGCCATTTGGATACGAGATGGGGGCCTGCCTAACAAGTGAAGACACTTCATCAAGCCACCCTGAAGCCTGGAACCATCTTTGTCCGTTAAGAATCTGGTGTGCCAAATGTGTGTGTGTGTGTGTGTGTGTGTGTGAGAGAGAGAGAGAGAGAGAGAGAGAGAGAGAGAGAGAGAGAGAGAGAGAGAGATGCTTGTTTCTGTTGACAGTGGCTCATGCTGGGATCATCTCGGACCACAGCTAACAGTGGCAGATAGTTGCGGATCTAGAATGTTTCACGAGGGTGGGGTGAACTGCCTATTCAACCATTTGAGGTGGGGCAAACCATATATAGTGGTCATAGATTCAATCTTCTCAACTTTTTCATTAGTTTTCTGCTTGCTTGAATGTAGATCCACCACTAGCGGCTAATATAGGTCTGTGTGATAAGCTGTCCTTGCTCATATAGATTAGTGAGCAACTAGGTGGAATCCGGCTAGGCTATTAGCTTTGCTATTATAGATTAAGGAAACAAGCTCGTATCTCCACATGTTCATGATGTGTGGCTCTTGGCTCATATAGGTGTGTGAGATGGGCTTGATAGGGGAGCCAAACTTGGATAGGCTGCAGCTAGTAAAAGGTAGCGAGACAAGCTGGACTCGACTTGTATAGGTCAGTAAAATAAGGTGCGACCAGTCGAAAAGCCTTATTCGGCCAGTATAGGTTGGTGAGATAGGTCGGCCCGGCTTGTATTAATTAGTAAGATGAGCTGAGAGTAGGGACAAGCTGACTGGACTCATGTAGTTGAGCATATAGAGAATTTATGTGTCTATTTTTTGAACTTATAGTAACAAATATATACATATGTTAGCAAGATGTCTTCAATGTGTCAAGTTTTGTTTTTCTAACAAAAAGGGTAGCATTATTTGACTAAATTGAAATTTAAAGTATAAGAACTTAAAATGAAAATAAATATGAATTTAATTTTTCGTTAAGTATGAATACATGGCTCTTTAGTTCATCAGTATGTCTTGTGATTGTGTTAGTCAAGCTGACAAGTCAAGCCACGAAGAATCGACAAGTCGAGTGAGCTTAGCCACAAGCATGCTCCCCTTCTACCCATTGACAACCCTACGTAGTTGCGTGAATGGACGGCACAATTGTGTCAATGGACTGTGTTCGTCCCAAATCATCCATACCAAACCTGGTAGTTATCGAGGACGAAGCCATAAGATTGTGGAGCTGGGCATGGTCTATGAAAATTTATAACGAAATGACCAAAGCTTGGTTGGTTCAAGTGGTTAGGGCGCCTGTTCCCCTTGAGCAAGGTCTCGAGTTGGAGTCTTGTGAATGGAGAAAACCAGTGCTAGCAGAGCTTTACCCCCAAAGTGGGTCCAAGCCGTCTTGAACTGGATTAGTTGGTGTCCAGTGGGCTTTTGGATAACTGTTTAGACAAGAAGAAAAAAGACAAGAAAATCTATAATGAAACTAGACATCATACAGATCCAATCCGTCTCAAATCCAGAAGCTCATTCCTTGTTAAGAGAAGCATACCTGCATGGTTATCTGATTGACCTTTAAGGTGAGTTTGATACAAAGTTCAAGAACTGGACGTTGATTTTTATTACTCACTATTTCAAGTTTCGTTCTGTATCAAATGTATGATCGGTCGCTGGTACAGAACTTTCATAGACTCTATTCGAGTCAAAAACTTTCGAGTTGAGTAGGATTTAAGAAAGTTAAACATGAAAAACTGAATTTGGATTAAGATGTACACTATTTCAACTGTGCACATAAAATAAGTCATTGCTTTGATACTAGCATCCCATGAGACCGGAATCTTAGCTTGCCCGGATGTTCGAAACACTGATATTCCTATTTCAGTCATTTGATTCATCAATCGTATAGGTTGGACTCAACAATACTTTATTCAACCTAAATGTGAACAGTTGTATATATATATCCACCTTTGACATGGTCTCTGTTGCCTATCTATTGTTTTTTTTTGTTGATATAAGTATAATTTGAAATTTGTTAAGTGTTTTTAAAAATATAAAAAACAATATTATTATATGAATGTTTTTGAAAATTAATGATCACACGTGAATAAGTAGTATCAGTAGTGGTTTGTGCTCAATCCTTCTCAACCTCTGTATCATTCGATCGCCAGTACACTCGACTTTTTCGTTTTAAATCTCCTCGACAACTATTTAATGGACAACAATACACTCGACCTTTTCATTTCAAATCTCCACTTGAGTTGAGAATAAACTTTCAGACGGACTTTGCAATTCTTTGACATCCTGGAGTTATCGTCGTTGTCACTCCCCCTCCTCCACCTACCCTCTCTCTCCCCTCTGATTTACTTTGCTGGGAAGGGAGCTACATATCTTCAGTGACGACGAAAGAGAGAGAAAAGAATCGCGGGTTCTTCTTTGTCAAGTAAGCGACTAACTAGTTTTGATCGTTCTCTCTCTTTTCAATCTTTCTTTTGATCTTTCATCAATTCTTTAATCTTTTTCAAAAAAAATCTTCACGGATACATAGCTATGATTTTTCATTTTCTGGTCTTAGAAGGTGAAGCCAATTGCTTGGCATATTCGATATACTACGGATTGCAGCTGTTTTGTTTAGTAGAATCGTTTAATTGTATGAATTCCTATGATTATTAATTATAATGATCCCGTAGCTTTTTCTGTATTAAGTAAATGGATTTGATTCGGTTAATTCACAATCATGGAATTTTCACATACAGTAGGTATTCTCAGTGGTCCTTTCCTCCCTCCTTAAATTTTGAAGTTCTACACTCTCTTGGTTGGTATGAAAATTATGGGTTTATCTATCTTCTGAAGATTTAGTGTGGCCTTGAAGTTGTAGTCATACTTACTACCAATGACAGATTAAGATGGTTTTTCCTTTCTTATCTTTTCGGGTTTGATCTTAATTTTCTCTCATTTTTTCATCTATTAGTGTTGCACGTAATTTGTTTCTAATAACAGTCTTTTCTTTTGTGACCACTCATCTATATCTCATAATCTTTGTTTATACCACAAATATCTTTTATACATATTGATAATTAACTGCCCAAAGATTCATAAAGTATAGTGGTTGAATTGCTACTTTATAATATTTATCTTTCAACTTTCATAGTATCTTCTTATCACATAAAATACCTCTCTCCATTTTAACCAACCTACATATTAATTCTATATGTAGCATCTCGATTAATTTTCCCACCACTCTAAGAATATGATCCTAGGTACTTAAAGCTTTCCTTATAAGATATACACTATATGCCAATCTTAATTCCAATATCATTTGAAATAACCAAATGACCAAACTTACATTCTATATATTTTGTTTTTGTTCTACTAAATTGAAAGCTTTTACATTCTAATGTTTCTCTTTATAGTTCTAATTTTTTTATTAACTTTTTCCTTAAACTATTTCACTAATACAATGTCATTCACAACTAACATACACTAAGGAACTTCGTGTTGAATATGTTTTGTTAGATCATTAATGTTCAATACAAATAAATATGGACTTAAAGTCGATTCTTTCATGGGTCCTAATATATATTTTTGCTCATATGTCTCTCATAAGGTTGACGTAGTCAATGGGATACCTCTTTTTTTCAAAGTTCTCCAAAGAATATCTCTTAGCACCTTATTGTTAGCTTTTTCTAAATCAATAAATATCATGTGAAAGTTCTTCTTTCTTACTATAAAATATTCTATAAGATGTCTCAATAAATAAAATAGCCTAAATAGTAGCTCTTCTTATCATGAATCCAACTTGGTTCTTTGTTATTCTCGATATTTGTCTCAACCTATGTTCAATAATTATTTTCCATAATTTCATGGTAAGGCTCATCAACTTGATACCTCGATAATTTGTAGAATTGTGAATATCTATATTGTTTTTGTATATAGGTATAATTTATACCTTTCCTCCATCCTTTTGGTTTTTCTATATTTCATTAAATAACCTTGTAAGCAAAGTCTTATTAATTTCTCCTAAGATTTTTTATACTATTATAAAAATATTGTTTGGTCCTACATATTTACTCTCATAAGTTTAAAAGCCTCTTTGACATAACTTATATACTCTTTTAATTTGGTTACATCTCCTAAGCTAATATTAACACCTATATTTTCAATAAAAAGATTACGAAAATAAATTTTAATCTATTTTTAATATTATCACTTGCCACTAGAATTTTCTCATCATCATCCTTGATGCATCTAACAAAAACAAGATCCTTAGTTTTCTTGTCTTTAGCTTTAACTATCCTAAAAACATCTCATTCACTTTCTTTTAAGTTGAGCATTTCGTATAAATTC
The DNA here is from genome assembly GCA_036023115.1 of Brasenia schreberi. Classification (NCBI taxonomy): domain Eukaryota; kingdom Viridiplantae; phylum Streptophyta; class Magnoliopsida; order Nymphaeales; family Cabombaceae; genus Brasenia; species Brasenia schreberi. The sequence goes on along the minus strand of JAYKKT010000075.1, from coordinate 7,052,122 downwards.
TTTCAAATTTTAGCTTTTGCTCAACTAATAACCTTTTTCTCTTCTTTCTTTGCTTTCTTATAAGCCTCTCAACTTTCGTTAGTCTTGTTAGTATAATATAATTTGTAACATGTCATCTGAATCTTTACCATTTCACTACACCACCCAAGCTTTCTTTTATATCGGAACATCGTCCTTAGATTCACTAATACATTTTTTGTCATTTTTCTAATATGATTAGTCATATTATTCTAATATCAAAATGTATACCTACTTAATTCCAAGCATCTTCTTAAAAAACTTTATGTTTAAATATATCTTCTTTCTCATTTTTAGGATTCCACCATTTAGTCTGAGTAGCTCCATACACTCTGCCTTTTTTTCTACCTTTTTTACCTGCTAATTAATAACTAAAAGTCGACATTGGGTAGTTAAACTTTCTCTTGAAATTGCCTTACAATCCTTTATCTATCTTTTCTCTTATAGGTAAAATAATCAATTTGTGTTTGTGACAAATAACTCTTATAAGTAATTAAATGTTTATCTTGTTTTATGAAATTATTTTAGATAAAAAGATATTATATGTTATAGCAAAATTTAAGCTTTTCTTACCTTCCTCATTTATATATCCAAACCCATAGTTGTCATGAATGTCTTCATATCCTAATGTCTCTTTATCGATGTGTCCATTTAAATCTCTTTCTAACAAATCATTTATCTTTGTGAAATCTTTTAAATTACCTTATCTAAATCCTCTCAAAATACCTTCTTTATGCTATCTTTTAGTCATATTTTGAGGTGCATACGCACAAACAACATTTAAAGCCTCTACTTCTAATATTAATTTCACAATCATAAATCAGTCATCATGACGTTCTATGTCTACTATAATATCTTTTTAAAATTTGTATTTACAATAATATCAACTCTATTTTGAGCCTTTTCCTTTTCTAAGTACCATAATTTAAAACATGCGTTCTTAATTTTCTTTACATTTTCTCCAACTCACTTTGTATTTGTAAACATAAAACGTGAATCTTTCTCTTAATCATAGTATCCACCACCTACATTAGTTTGTTGATCAATATTCTAATATTTCAAATACCAGTATGCATTTAAGACTAGCTTCCTTGTCCTCGCATCAATCTATACTTGATAATGCGAAGACCCTCTCTTCAATTTGTTTACTATATCAAGGTGATAATATAGTGAGATTAATTTCTTTATCCACACTTGTCCATGATGTCAGAACCCTCTTTGTAATTGATTTTATGCTTGCTATCATAAACTAACACAATCCTTATCCTTTATCAAGGCTTCTCCCTTATAAGGCTTGGGACCAGCCATGTAAGAGTGCCCATAGCATCGTAGCATATGATAAATTTCATATGAAGAATTCCATAAAATGTTGCCTACAGAGCGGGCAACATTTTATGGAACCAAGAAGCCACGCCGCAGGCAGCCAGTTGGTGTTGCAGCAATTGCTTTTAGTGTTGCAGCACGCTCAGGATTATCGACTTATGGAGATGAAATTGAATGCGTTGCAGAGGATGTCCCTGTTGCAGTGAAAATCGCCAGCTTGGGAAGTGATCTGAGAAGTTTACATGAGACATCAGAAGCCCTCAAACAATCAGACTCTAAGTTTCATAAGATGATTCAGAATGCACTATACACCACGAAGATAAAAGAGATCCAAATCCAATAAATGTAATTTTGTACTTCATTCAGAGCATATTTCTCAGTGTCAAAATGGTTTCCTGCCAGTTACACCATTGTTTGATTATGTCCACTTATGCGAATCTGCTTCCTTCTTATTGCATGTTTGGATGTCTAAATGAGGAAAAATTAGATGGTGAGAACATGGATGCAACCACAAATTGGAAAACCATTATATGTTGATCTGAAGAATGCTAAGGTAATTCCCACTTTCTTTCTTCTGAAACATTGGGTTGCTTATATGTCTATAATGTTGTAGAGCAAGTTTTAGAAGATCACATGCAATTAAATTTTTTGTATGAAGCAAAAATATATTATCAGATCAGCGTATCTTTTAGAGGTTGTTTCAGGCCGTGCTAGAAGTCCTACATCTCCAATAAAAGAAGTTAAGTGAAGCTTATGAAGGTTTCTGCTTCTGTCTGATTTCCTGTTTTTAGTGTTGGGTACAGAAGTTTCAGATTTTGCAGGAAGTAAAGTTCGTTAGATTTTGTTCATTAAGACTAGATATGTGCTTATCTTCCATATTGTAAATATCATTCTCTTCTTAAAACAGGAAAATTTTAAAAAACTATATATAGGCTGTCCGACCTTTTCGAAGAATTACACAAAGCACTTCGCGAGAATTTTCAACAAACTGAACATCGCCCTAACCCAGGAAAATTTTCAGGTCCCCCATTGGCCTGACCCGACGAAGTTAGTAGAAATATTTCTCCCACGACAAAATTAATTTAATATCTTCGGATCGCGTTGAACATGTGGAGATGTCAATCCCTACCAGCACCCGCATGGGACGGTTTTTTAGAGTTAGAACACCCACCCACCTGCAATACAGTGCGGGGGGTCACAGTAGGCCCGACTATATATATATATATATATATATATATATATATATATATATATATATATATATATATATATATATAGAGAGAGAGAGAGAGAGAGAGAGAGAGAGAGAGAGAGAGAGAGAGAGAGAGAGAGAGAGAGAGAGAGGAAAATGAGATCCTACCCATGAATGACATGCTAGTTGATTTGTGCTCACCTATTGTTTTTCAGTGGTATGAGTGTAACTTTAAAAGTTTTAAGAATTTTTCAAAAAATAAGCAGCCCTCAAAAAATAATGGCATGACATTAGTAGAGATGTCAATATGGGTCGGGCCATATTTTGGGTGGGCCTGTAAAATGTTATCTTGGTCTGGCCCTTATCAGGCCACGGGTTGTGTTGTGCCAGCCTATTTTTCAGTTACATGTATATATATATATATATATATATATATATATATATATATATATATATATATATATATATATATATATATAGTTTCTTATTACATGTGTACATGTATATGGTCTGTTGAAGCTTAAAATGTTGTGGTTAAATCAAGACAGATTATGAATGTGTCTTATGAAATGTAAAACATTTTCTACATACTTTGCCTGAGTAGGATGCTCTAACCTAACGGAGTTGGTTACAAATGCCTTTTTGGTACAAAGGTCTTCCATCCAAATACTAAAGACATCTTTATATATAGAGAGAGAAAGACAGAGAGAGACTGGTATATGTTACATATACCAACGGCCAGAAACGAGGGTTTTTAAACAGCACATGGGTCCTTCTCTCTCTCCCCCAAATCACTTTTGCGTTCTCCGTTCTCTTGGCTGCTCTCTGTTGAGTCTGGTTCGTCACTGATTATCACTACATTCCCTTATTTCTCTGAGCGATCAACACCATCTGCATTCGGTTGCTCTCTCTCTTCCTCAAATCACTGGTTCGTGAACAATCTTGTTCCTCCCTTCTCAGCATAGGTATGTTATTTCTTTCTCTCCCTGCTTCGTGAGGTACCACATTGAAGCAGTCTCCCATGGTGATCACAAGGTATCAACCTACATGTTTATGACATGGTGCAATGTAATGCATTCAGATGCATACCAATTGTTTGATCTATTGCTTCAAATGGAGTTGTTTTATAATTAATATATGACATTGCAATGTAATACATTTAAGAATACATATTTATGACATGGTTACACAGAATGCAAACCGGTTGTTTGATCGGTTACTTCAACTGGAGTTGTTTTATAATTAATATATGACATGGTGTAATATAATTTATGATATTGTGCAATGTAATGCAGTATCCTCTTTGAGATGGATGTTGTTATCACTTCTTTCCTTATGTGAAAAGGATATCTTGTCAAACATATTTCACTAATATGTTTTGTTAAATACATGTACATGATTATGGATTTGGGTCAAGGTTCATCAATCACCAACGTTACAAGAAGATTGGATATAAACTTAGAAATTGTGGCTTCTGTTGAAATGGATGTGAATAGTCATTTTGTAAATGAATATGGTAATGACAAAAATGTTGAACTAATGGAAATGGGAACAAGTAGTGAGAAAGAAAATATTTGTAATGATATGGAAGAAGAAGAGCAAGACAAGAGTATAAGTAGAGGGAATATACAAAGGGAAGAAGTGATTGAAATGCAAACTCCTACATTCCCACTAGACCATATACCCTCTTTTGGTATGCAATTTGGTAGTTATGAAGATGCATATAATTTTTATAATATATATGCTAAGTATGGGGGATTTGAAATACGATAGCATACTTCGAGAAAGAAGAGAGGTGTACTATATTGGGCATGGCTTGTGTGCAATAAAGAGGGGTTTAAAAAGCAAAAGGGTGATGAACAATCATCAAGAATCATTACAAGATGTGGTTGCAAAGCAAGACTAGTTATGTAGGAAAAGATTGTTAAATTGCATTAACATACTTTAAGAAAAAGCAAGTTGACAATCCTGGCTTTATTATGCAATTCAAACCAATGAGTATAGTCAAATAACAAATTGTTTCTGGGTGGATGCTATGGCGTGAAGATTATTATTATTTTGGCAATTTTCTTTTGGTATCACCTATACAACAACTAAGCCTTTTCCCATAGTAGACGGGGTTGGCTATATGGGTTCTTTGTTTCCACATAGCCCTATCATATGTCATGTTAGCAATTAACTCATAATAAGCTAGATCATTCTTTATTGTTTCTTTCTAACACTTTTGTGGTTGTCCTCTACTTCTTTTAATACTTTCAAAATTTAGTTTTTCATATTCTTAGAGGTTCTTTCGATCTTCTTTCTATATGTCCAAACCATCTTAAACTCTACTTCTTTTAATACTTTCAAAATCTAGTTTTTCATACCTTCTTACAAGTTCTTTTGATCTTCTTTCCATATGTTCAAACCATCTTAAACAATATTCTCTCATTTTATCCTCTATTGATGTCACTCCTAATTTGTTTCTAATAACCTCATTATGTATACGGTCTTTCCTTGTATGACCACTCATCCATCTCAATATTTGATCTTCTTTCTATATGTCCAAACCATCTTAAACTCTACTCCTTTTAATACTTTCAAAATCTAGTTTTTCATACCTTCTTATAAGTTCTTTTGATCTTCTTTCCATATGTCTAAACCATCTTAAACAATATTCTCTCATTTTATCCTCTATTGATGTTACTCCTAATTTATTTCTAATAACCTCATTATGTAAACGGTCTTTCCTTGTATGACCACTCATCCATCTCAACATCTTCATTTCTATCATATACATCTTTTGTACTGACTAACTAATTGCCCAACACTCAGAACCATAAAACATGATAGGTCTAATTATTGCTCTATAATATTTACCTTTTAACTTTAATGATATCTTCTTACCACAAAGAATACCTGATGCTTCTCTCCATTTTAACCAACCAACATTAATTATATGCATGACATCTGTATCAATTCTTCTATCACTCTCAAAATTGACCCTAAGTATTTAAAACTTTTCTTTTGGGGATGCAATGTCTGCCAATTTTAATTTCTACATCCTCTGAAGTAACCAAATGATGAAACTTACATTATATATCTTTTGTCTTTGTTCTACTAAGTTAGAAGCCTTTACTTTCTAATGTTTCTTTCCATAGTTTCAATTTTCTATGAACTTTTTTCTTAGACTCCTCTACTAACACAATGTCATTTGCAAATAACATACGCCAACGTACTTCATCTAGAATATGTTTTATTAACTCATCAATCACCATTATAAATAAGTATGGACTCAAAGTTGATCCTTAATGTAATCCAATATTAACTTCAAAGAAGTCTATCATTCCTTCATGAGTCCTCACACATATTTTTGCACCATCATACGTGTCTCTTATAAGGTTTATATATGTCAATTTGGATACCTCTTTTTTGCCAAGGTTCTTCAAAGAACATCAGTTGGTACCCTATCGTAAGCTTTTTGTAGATCAATAAATATCACGTGAATGTCTTTCTTTTTTGCTCTAAAATGTTTCATAAGACATTTTAAAAGATGAATCGCTTCAACAATATATTTGTCTAGCATGAATCCAAATTGGTTCTCTGTTGTACTCAATACTTGTCTTAACCTACGTTCGATAATTCTTTCTCGTAATTTTATAGTAATGCTCATTAACTTGATACCTTGATAATTCACATAATTCTGAATGTCACCCTTGTTCTTGTATATGGGTATAAGTATAGTTGCTTTATATTCCTCGAGCATCTTTTGGTTTCTCCATATTTCATTAAATAGTCTTGTTAACCAAGTGATTCTTGTCTCTCCTATGATTTTTCAAACTTCTATAGGAATATTGTCTGGTCCAATCGATTTATCATCCTTCGTATGTTTAAGAGTCTATTTGACTTCATTCTTTTCAATACGTCAGTAGAAATTGTGATTTATATACTTTTCTAATTTGGCTAAATTTTCTAAGTTAATACTAACATCTTTATTTTCATTAAAAACTTATAAAAATAGTTTTTTCATCTATTTTTTATATCATCATTTGTCACTAGAATTTTTTCCTCCTCGTCTTTGATGCATCTAACAAAATTAAGATTCTTAGTTTTCTTATCTCTAACCCTAACTATCCTAAAAATATCTCTTTCAGCCTCTTTTGAGTTGAGTTTTTTTATATAAATCCTTACAAATTTTAGCTTTTGCTTTACTGATGACCTTTTCACTTTTTTTTTTTGCTTTCTTATAAGCTTCTAAAGTTTCACTAGTTTTCTTAGCATAATGTAATTTGTAACATGCCCTCTTTGCCTTGATTTTCTATTGCACTTCACATTGTTGGAAATCGAGTTGAAGCTTAAAGTCTTAGTCTTTTAAGTTTAAATTCATGTTTCTGTTATGTTTATGTAAGTATGTTTGGTCCTAGGTGGTTTGGATCCCAATGGATCAGATTCTGATCCATTGAGAATCGGGTCATATTAGTTTTCTAATTAAGGGCATTTAGGTCTTTTAAGTTAGATTAATAGTATAAATTTTGTTCTTTGTAATTAGGTTAAAGTATGAGAAGAAGAAAGTAGAGACAGGTGACGACAACCTGTGTGCGTCGACCTGTCCCCTTGTTGCAAAATCTATGTTTTATTATTTACTTTATGTGTTAAAGATAGATTTTCATATGAAATCTTCATGGTATCAGAGCTATATCTTGGAAATTTCTGTTCGAAGCGGTGGAGAAAATTGTTGAATCTGCAGTGAAGGTAGTTCTTGGTGTAACAACAGAGAGTCAATTCACGTTTGAGTTTGGTGTGACAGCAAAGAGTGTGACAACAGAGAGCCTGTTCACGGTAACCTCTATTTTCTTGTCTTGGCATGTTGATACTAGGCAATCACAACAACCCGTGAGCATAAAGACGTCCATCAAAGCCTCTATTGGAGAAGCAACATCCATTGTTATTCGGTCACTACTTGGATGCATTTGAAGACCACATAGGAAACACCCTTCTGCACTTGACCTGCACTGAATCATTACACTGGAAGCGCCCTTTCTTTGTTAGAAAAGAATATTGCAGAATTTTCTTTAAATCTGACTGTGAATATTTATTTAATCAAATAATTGGCATTCTATTCAAACTTAGAAGATGTGCTAGTGAGCTAATCAATTCTACAGTCTATTTTTTAGGTTGATATTGAAGTTGTTCGTGAGGATTGTGTTGGGTTGCAGAAACCATCACATTATAAGTTGATAATTGTCTTCTTGAAATTTCTGTGAGGATCCTTATAAACATGGAGATAACTAAGATAGAAGACACAAGTGAACAAAGTTCAGTAGACAAAGGTGAAGGGTTCCAAATAACAAATCTGAAGTTAGATGGAAAGAATTACCTTCAATGGGCCAGGTCTATAGAATTGGCGGTAATGGCAAGGGGGCGTTGGGATTATTTGACTGGTGACATACCACAACCTCAAAATACTAACCCACTTTACTCACGTTGGTGAAGGAAAAATGCACTAGTTAGTGCTTGGCTTTTTCAATCAATGTCACATTCAATTGTTAGTACATTCATGTTCTTAGAAACTGCTAAAGATATTTGGTTAGCAGTTCATTATGCTTACGCCCAAAGGAAAAATATAGCCAAGAAATATGACCTCATTGAGAAAATTAGAAAATGCAGATAAGGAGGCAGATCTGTGAGTGAGTATTATGTAAAACTCAGATGGAAGAGTTACAATTTTATTCAAAGACAAAATGTCAAAGTTACACACAAGAGCGCAATGAGGAGTTTGAAGAGAGAAAAATATTTGACCTCCTATGGGGTATCTCTTCAAAGAATGAGGCAGTCAAAAATAATATTTTTAACAGAGAAGAATTACCATTCTTGAGCACAGTGTACTCTCTCTTACTCTGGGAGGAAGACAAAAAACATTTAGAGGAGACCAAAATAAATTTAGAAACCACTGCTTTTGTGAGAAGGAATACTTTAAATCCTTCTTTTTCCCGTAGTAGAGGAGGTTATGGACGTGGCAGAGGCAGATTCACACTTACTACTTAAGAAAAAACAAAATTAACTTTGTTCTCATTGTGGAAAATCACGACATACAAAGGAAACCTATTGGGAATTAGTTGGCAGACCGACTCACTTTCAGAATAGATCTAACAGGGCCTACTTCAACAGTGATCAGAATGACAAACAAAAAATTGAAAACAATGCAAACTCATTGACTGATATGAAGAAGGAGATTGAGTTGCTCAAAGATCGTTTGACTGATTCACACACTCCATCTACGTCCTTCAATAGTGATTCTCAGGCTACCATGGCTTATCCCTTCTCATTTTTGGCTAAGGGTAATATAAACATTCCTTATTCTCATATATGGGTTATTGATTCTGGTGTCACCGATCATATGGTCAGTAGGAGGGAATTCTTTGATAATTATGAGTTGACTCAGGAACAAATTAGTATTAGGCTGGCAGATAGTCCACACACTCCTATAGTGGAAAAAGAAAGTATTACTACACCTTTTGACATATTGAAATATATTTTACATGTTCCCAATATATCAGTCAATTTATTATCAGTCTTTGCCTTGACTCAAGACCTAAAATAACTCAAGATCTTTGGTCAGGGTAGTGTGCGAAGAGGCCTCTACTTTTGCGAAGGAAATAAGGAAGCAGCTATGCAATCCACGGTTATTACAGAAAAACAGGAGGATCTAACTCACTGGCACAAGAGATTAGGACATCTACCTTTATCTAAACTTAGGATACTATTGTCTGGATTTAGTCATTGTAATAATTTGAATTTGAACTGTGAGACCTACCAAAAGGCAAAACATCATCGTACTTTTTTTCTTTTCAGTGAAGAAAAATCCTCTATTCCTTTTGAAATTGTGCATTCTGATATTTGAGGTCCTTGCTCTACTACTTCTCTGCATGGATATAAGTACTTTGTATCTTTCATAAATGATTGTACTAGATTTACCATGATTTAACTCGTGAAAACTAAGGATGAAGTAAAAAATATTCTACCTATATATTGTCAGTTTGTGCGTACTCAATTTCAACATACTATTAAAGTCTTTCGTAGTGATAATGGTGGTGAGTTTATATCTCAATCACTTCACTCATACTTCCTAGATCATGGAATGTTGCATTAGACTTTGTGTGCTTATTCTCCTCAACAAAACGAAGTTTCTGAAAGGAAGAATAAACATATCATAGAAGTGGCTAGAACTCTTTTAATTGGGTGTAATGCTCCGAAATGTTATTAGAGTGAAGCAGTTTTAACTGCAATCTTCCTTATAAACCATATGCCAAGCAGAGTGCTCAATGGTAATACTCCATTTCATTCATTATGTTCTCACCAAAAACAATTTTATTTACTGTCTAGAGTCTTTAGATGTAAATGCTTTGTTTATATCCACGAGGGATAAACTAGATGCGATATCAATCAAATGCATTTTCTTGGGATATTCCTCTACTCAAAAGGGTTATAAGTGTTATGATCTTCTCAAAAGAAAATTATATGTTACTTTGGATGTTACCTTCCACGAAGATACACCATTCTATAATATGCCGAAAGTTTCTCCATCATAAGAACTGTCTCCAAATGTGATACCTCTTCCACCAGTTGAAACTCAGCTAGAACATGAAAGGAAAGAGGAGGAGATAATACCTCCTCAAGAGAAGGAATGGAAGGTATATACCAAGGAGGCAAGAAAGGCCTTTCCTCCCCATCAATACACCATCCTAAATCAAGATCCTCTCTCAAAATCAAATCCAATTCCTCCTGAGGTAACTTCTCATACCTCATATAGTGATTGAATGATCTACCTATTGCAATTCAAAAATGAAAACGTGAAGTGATAAAATATTCGTTACAAAAATTGGTGTCATATTCGAATTATCCCAAGGAGTATCAGTTGTTTGTAATGAATACAGATACTACATATATTCCAAGAACATTTTAAGAAGCAGAACAACAACCAGAATGGAAGAAAGCAATGGAAGAAGAAATTGCAGCACTGGTATGAAACAAGACTTGGGAACTGGTTGATCTACCATCAGAGAGAAAAACGACAAGCTGCAAATGGGTATTTTCTGTAAAGTATAAGGTTGATACAAATATAGAAAGATACAAGGCCAGATTAGTAGCTAAAGGTTATAGTCAGTTATATGGCATAAATTACACAGAAACATTTGCTCTAGTGGTTAAGATAAATACCATCATAATTATTTTAAGCGTGATAGTTAATAAAGGATGGGAATTATGACAGTTGGATGTTTAAGAATGTTTTTCTTGAGGGAGATCTTATGGAGGATATTTATATGGACCTATCACCTAGATATCTTCGAGAACAACAATAGGGTAAAGTGTGTAAATTGAAGAAATCAATTTATTATTTAAAACAATCCATTTGTTATAAATTGAACAACAACAGCGTGGTTCGAAAAGTTCAGTGATGGTGTTATGAAATTGGGTTTCAAACAGTGTGCCAGTGATCCAACACTCTTTATCAAGCAAGGTCAGAAAACCATTATGTTATTAGTTTATGTTGATGATATCATCATTACAGGTGACGATACTGAAGGCATACATGACCTAAATAAAAGACTAAGTACATTGTTTGACTTGAAGGATTTGGGAAGATTACATTATCTCCTGAGAATAGAAGTGATTCATAAAAATGATTGCTTATTTCTAAGTCAAAGAAAATATATTCTAGACTTACTAAAGGAAACTAAAATGGAGGATTGCAGAATATGTTCTGTTCCCATGAAAATATTTGAGGAAGAGATTGATAAGCCTGCAAAACCATATGAAGATGTTGGTAAGTACCAAAGATTAGTGGGAAAGTTGATATACATTACTATTACTCGACCTTACATTAGTTTTGCAGTTGGATATGTTAGTAGGTAGATGCATTGTCCATCTAAACATCATATGAGCACAGTATTTCACATTATTAGATACTTGAAATCCTCAATAACCTACGGGTTACTGTATGCTCCACATTCATCACTTTATATAAAAATCTATTCAAATGCTGATTGGGAAGGCTACAAAACAGATAGAAAGTCTACCTCTGACTATATGGTATGTTTGGGAGGCAACATAGTATCATGGAAAAGCAAGAAGCAACCTGTAGTAGCCATATCAAGTGCAAAGGCTGAGTATCGTATCATTACTCTGAGAATGTGTGAAGGTCTATGGATTATATAACTTCTAGAGGAGATTGGTCTCAAAGAAAATATTCCAATTAACTTGTTTACAGATAATAAAGCTGCCCTCCAAATAGCCTTAAATCCTGTATTCCATGAAAGAACCAAACACATAGAAATAGATTGTTACTTTATCGGAGAAAAGATTTCTCAACGTATTTTCAACCTAGTTCACATACGCTCAAAAAATCAGCTGGCAAATATCCTTACTAAACCAGTTTCGGTCAATGGATTTAAGAAGGCTCTTGTGAAGATAGGAGTTACAAATCTTCAAGACTCAACTTGAGGGAGCGTGTTGAAAATCAAGTTGAAGCTTAAAGTCTTAGTCTTTTAAGTTTAAATTCATGTTTCTGTTATGTTTCTGTAAGTATGTTTGAGTATTAGGTGGTTTGGATCCTAATAGATCAGGATCAGATTTTGATCCATTGGGAATCGGGTCATATTAGTTTTCTAATTAAGGGCATTCAGGTCTTTTAAGTTAGATTCATAGTATAAATTCTGTTTTTTGTAATTAGGTTAAAGTATGAGAAGAAGAAAGTAGAGACAAGTGACGACAACTTGTGTGCGCCGACCTGTCCCCTTGTTGTAGAATCTCTGTTTTATTATTTACTTTATGTGTTAAAGATAAATTTTCGTATGAAATCTCCACACTCCACCACCAAGCTTCTTTTTGTGTTGGTACACCTCCCTTAGATTTATCTAACACATCTTTCACAACTTTCTTAATATGTATAGCCATATTATTTCACATATCACAAGGTGTACCAACATAATTCCAAGCATCTCCTTAAATGGTTTTATGTTTAAATATACCTTCTTTCTTGCTTTTGAGGTTCCACCATTTAGTTTGAATAGTTCAATGTATTCTTTTCTTCTTTGTTCATTTTTTGACCACTAAATCGATAATTAAAAGTTGATATTGGATGATTAAACTTTCTCCTGAAATTACCTTGCAATCTTTACAACATGATCTATCTTTTTTCCTACAAACAAAATAATCAATTTGTGTTTGTGATAAGCTACTCTTATAAGTAATTAAATGTTTATCTCATTTTTTGAAGATTGTATTGACTGTAAATAGATCAAATACAACAACTAAGCCTTTTCCCATACTAGACGGGGTCGGCTTGTAAATAGATTAAATGCTATAACAAAATTTAAAATTTCCCTACCTTCCTCATTTATATCCCCAAAACCAAAGTTTTCATGAATACCTTGATATCCTAATGTATCTTTACCGACATATCAATTTAAATCTCCTAAACAAATCATTTCCTTTTATGGAATTCTTTAAATAACCTTATCTAACTCCTCCTAAAAAGTCATCTTTATACTATCTTCTAGTCCTACTTGGGGTGCGTAAGCACAAACTATATTCAAAACCTCTGCTCCTAGCACTAATTTCAACGTCGTGATTCGGTCACCATATTGTTGTATGTATATTACATTATACTTTAAATATTTATTTATGATAATGTCAACTCTTTTTTGAGTCTTTTTCTTTCTTGAGTAACATAATTTAATCTTTAATCTACTTTGTTTTTTCTCCAACCCACTTTGTCTCTTATAGACACAGGATATGAATCTTTCTCTTAATCATAGTATCTACCACCTCCATCAGCTTATCGGATAATGTTTCAATATTCTAAGAACCAATACTTTTGATATCACCTATAAGAAAAAAAACATCTTATGTTTTTGCTCCATTCACTAGTGTAAATCATCATAATCAATCATTATATTTGATCGTACTTTGTTTGGTGATGAGAAAAAAATAATCATTTGTTTGGTTTAATGAATGGTGATTGCAATTGATAATAAACCTTCAGGTGCAATAATCATAGATCAAGATCTTACCATGAAAGTGGTTATAAGGGAAGTATTTCTAAAAACAAGTCATCGATGTTGTCTTTGGCACATCATAGAAAATGCTTGAAAGCATATAAAGTTTGACACACATCTACAATTTAGCAACAAATGGTATGCATGGTGGATGACTATGCTATTCCCTGAATTGTTTGAAAATAGTTGGATGATTGATCTTTGGGTTGATCGTGCTTCATGGTCATATCATTACTTACTTGACACATTTATGGCAGGAATGTCTACAACCCAATGGAGTGAGAGCATGAACAAGATGTTCAAAAAGTGGCTTGACGTAATCATATCATCACGTCTTTTTGTAAAAAGGTTTGAACATGCAATTGATAGGAGGCGTACTAAGGAAAAAATGTTTGATTATCAAATGAAGAATGGGATACAATCTTGTTCTATGGAGAACCCATTATTACTTTATATTAGAGATATTTACACCTTCAATTTTTGAGAAGTTTCAAAAAGAGTTTAAAAAATTAATCAATTGTAATGTTATCCTAGATGCAAGTGATAAGGAAATAGAAGTATAAAGTACTTCATTATCAACTAAGTGGTGAATAAAAAGTATATAATCTCTCATATATAGTGTGTTATCAAGAACTATTCACTTGTCGTTGTCGTTTGAGGCATTTTGTAGGTATTGTTTGTTGTCACATATTAGCTGTATTTTGGATGAAGAGAGATCATTAATTACCAAAATATTATATTCTTAAAAGATGGATAAAACAAGCAAAGGCAGGTGCACTAAATTCTTTTGGTATCGCAAGATCGTTCCAACAAGAAAGCTTTATCCTTCAAAAAAAAAGTATGTGTTCTTTCTTAAAGTTCATAAATACCTAAAAGAAGCTTTAAGATATGATAATGCTTATCATGATGCATTGGATACTCTTGATAGATTATATATACAAATAAAGAGAGTGAATGACGAGTTGGATGAGTAAGCCTCCACACAATTTTGTGATGCGTATCAAATTCCAACACCAACTTTAGCCAGCTAAAAACAATTGAACACCAAGCTCAAGTACTGGCCTCATGGGCTGTCACACATAAACTCTAGGAGGTGAGGTGTTAGCACACCGGTGTGACACCGACACCTTCTACACAATCAATGTGTCGAAGGACGTGCCTTTTTTCGGTCTCGCCTCTCGCATCACTCACCTCTCTCCCCTGTGCACTTGCTCTCTCTACCACCCCTTGCACACCGACGGCCCCTACTACCACGTCTTCTGCCCTCTAGTATGCCTTCCCTCTGATGCTGATATTCATATTCTCCCTTTTTCTCCTCTCTTCCTTTCTCCTAAATCTCATTTCGTGAATGCATCTCTCTTCCTTTCACTCATCTTCTTATAAGAATCTTTCGCCTCAATGCATGCTCTCTTTGTGACCACTCTTCTCTTCCTTTCTCTCTTACTTGACGGGTGGTTTTATGCACTTAAATATAATTTATTGTTTATTTATCTTTCCCAAATGCTAGGCATCAAGGACATTTGTAGTTTCTCATGATCTATTACAGATTTATTGGCCTAAAATAAAGAATTTTTGTAACCTTGTTAATAATTTTTTTTATTTTTCAATCATATTTTGATTTGATCCGACCCTAGAAATGGCCAATTTATGTTCATCAACCATTAAGATTTTCTTTTGATTGCTTTCTATATTAAGATTGTTGTCTTGACTTATGTTTACAAATACAATTATACAAATACAATTATGATGAAATTAGTAGTTGTTTACTTGTTTTGAAATTTGTTGTATCCCACACCTGCACCCGTGTGGGGGACATTCAACATATTGTTCAATGTTCAGCACCTCAGATCTAGCCATGGTAATGGAAAGCAACAGCCATCGGTTCATGCAAAAGTCTCCATCCACAATTCATTGTACCGGTGCTCATTAAGCACATAATACATGCACAACATGCATAGTTTGCATCTAAACCTGCAAAGAACATGTCCTGCCCAGTTGAAGAAGACGCCAAACTGATTTCTTAAATCTTATGATTTGTCATACTTGAAGCTTAGCATTGTGCAAAAGTCTCACTCTATTGCATAATTCTTGATACCATTCACAAAAGTAAGACGCGAGTCCTTATTATGAATGCGGACTCCAAGGCCTGCCTTGCGTCTTTTGGTCTGAATGCATCCTACATACTCAGAAATTATAACATGAAACTTTGGAGCAGAATTGTTTACAGGGGATGCATTGTGCCCTGCTTTCCTAAGCGACAGAGCAACATGCTTTTGAGCTATCTGGAAATGGGTAGCACATAAAGAAGGAATAGCTGTCCTCAGAACTGGTTTTCCACAAGTTATTGCACCAATTTGCCCACTGCAGACAGAAAACAAAAGAAATAAGAACCCTGGATGCTAGTTCTGATTTTAGTTCTCTCCATGGAAACACGACTACATAGTGCTCTAATAAAACGCATGCCACATGATCAACCATTAGAAAGCATAATGACACAAACCTTCTAATTTTGTAATGAGCAATTCAAACATAGATGTTCTGTCAATTGACATTAATACACTTTTTAGTTGTTTTTCATCAAGAAAGAAATCCATCTAGTAGTAACAACCTTGCAGAGTTGGGAAAGGTGATAACTTGCACAGGGGTCCTTTAGTTTCTTAAACAATTTCAGGGATGTCACAGCTGATTTCAAGAATGAAGCTAAATGGAAACCTGAAATTGGAGAAATGCCTCTTCTCTTTTGCCACCATTCAGTTGCAGCCATCACCAAAGAGCCCCGTTACAAGCTGTGTAATTGGTAAATGGAGTAACATGCACAAATATGTATTCATTACAAGCACAACCAAACAAGGATTGCAGTTTCATGAGTGTCTTTCAGCCATGCCCCCACAGAACTTATCTACGTAGACATAGGGGCCATCCATGCCACGTGGACCAAGCCCAGTGAATGTTGACTAGTTATTGGCAGGCATAACCCAAAAAATCATGAATTCTGTGCAGAGTGACACTTTCAGCTAGAAAATTCCCTGTTCCACTAGCAAGTTGTGTTTCAAATCTTGCAGGAAATTCATGAACAACAGTTCGTATGAGAGACATGATTTGTTTATCTTGATCATTCTAAAAGTGTTGATTCTTAAAAGTCCAACCATGCAGCTTGTTCTACACAGCAGATGGGATGTTCACATCAGACATCTAAGCAGGTTCTCTGAAGGTTTCAAAAAGTCAACGACAGTCTTTTAAACTGAAAAAAATTTAAACATTGTAATTCCTTATAACTTACAATAACTATCAGCACATATATATAGGAATTTGAAGTTACGTTCAAAACAAGCACTATTTGAAACAAGTCAACCAAATTCACAAAAAGACGGATGAACAACAGTGATAATAGATACATGAACATGAACCCAACTTAAAAACGTAGCGGCAAGAGCATCCTTTAACAAAATACATACGGTAAGATAACTAGAAAAACATTTAAATTCGAAATCATATACCAAATCCAATCATTTTCCCACGCTAAGTAGGGTTGCTACTTGCTACATAGATCCCTCGTTGCCATATAAGGAAACGAACAAAAGATATACAACAGGGCTAACCTCTTGATGACATAGGAACAAGCTGTATATAATTGTTGCTTGCTATCAGAAAGAATATGAATAAGACAGAAACTGCTAAGTGCCATTGGTTTTTGTTTACATCCCGTGACCCCACAATGCTCATCTCCGGCCTTCCCTGGACAAGCTACACCATTCTCACCACTTTGTGGCCGAACCACAGAATTCTCCTGGCTGAAAAACCAGTCGTGATCTCGGAAACCGTTTCCACTAGCTTTAACCAAAAGCCCTTGGCCCCCATAGCCAACATTCCCAAGGAAATCATTTCCCACAAACACAGATGTATTTTCCGAGGAGTTCCCCACGAACCCATATTCATCACTCTCCATTCCCTGCCGGAAATCACCACCTGCAAAACTAAACCGGTCATCTTCAGCCTTCACTGCCGAAAAGCTGGTAGCCTGTAAACTGGACGTATTCTTCCAACTCCCTGCCGGAAATCTCCATAGATCCCGACCCATTTTCGTGTCTTGATGTCGAAACTCGTCGTCCTCGCACCCGCTCTCAAACTTGCTTCCATCCCCACACGTTTTAGCCGGAAGTACTCTACCCGGGAAACCGAAACCATCTTGTTCGGCCTCCGTCAGCAATCCACCATTGCCGCTCGCCGGAAAATCGCTCCTAGGGAACCGAGAACCACTGGCCTCACTCCTGTCAACAACTCCCAACCCTCCTTCTCCTCCCCCTTCGAGAAACCCGCGCCCATCTTCCTCTATCTTCGCCGAAACAACGAACCCGAATTCACCATCGTGGTTTCCTTTGGCCCCACTCGACCACGAATCTTCTTGCTTTAGTCCACTCTTTCCGAATTTCCAATAGTATTCTCTGTACTTGAACCTCACCTCCTCCATTAAAGCCCAATATTGCTTCCGATAGATCATGGACAGGCGTTTGATTCTATCAGACCTTCTTCTGACGACCTCTTCTAACGAGAGAGCGCCAGAGCCATTTAGGTTCGCCGACTCTTCCCCTTGCTTTTCCATTTTAGCAAGTGGGTGGCGCTCAGATGGAGACGAAACGGCCTCCAGTATGCGTTCGGGGAAGATTTCGCTAGTGAGTATTGCGTCCGAGCTAGAAGAGTTCGTCCACTCAGAACATCCAAGGAGAGAGAAAGAGTGAGGAAGCGGGGGAATTTGAAACAAGATCAGGAATTCAAAAGAAGGATCTCTCTCTCTCTCTCGGGGTGGGTGTGAAAGGTTGTCTGCCTTCACATTTTGAAACGGTTGTCATTTTTTACTTTCTTCTTTTTGAAACCGGTATCGAGAATCGAATAACTACATAATTAATAAAATTCCCCTACTAAGATACACGTACCTACCTTGTAGAGAAAGTATGGGAAGAGGGAAGCAGGATCACAGACAGATGAGTCTTTAATTTTATCTCAGTTTTAGTGTACCCGGAAACTTTAGTGAAGTAAGAGTATTTTTTCTTTGATCATTAGTCTTTTTCCTTATTTATCTTTCTCATTATACCAGCAAGATCGTCTTCTTTAATACATTCATCATGAAGGATGAAAAGCCCATCCATGTGGAATCGAAAAGAAATTTAGAGGGTTATTTTCTTTTGCTAGATTATAGCATCCGGAAGGTTTTGTCTCCTTACTGTTCGAAGATGCAAAGCTTAGAACATCAGGGAGACCACTTACAGATATGATCATAAAAAGAAGGAAAGCTTCAGACCTCTTGACCATGGAAATTAAACAGCAGAAGATGAGATCGCATGTTTACCAATCAACAGGTCCGCAGCTCTGTAAATAAGCAGAAATCGACATGCATGCTGTAGACATGGCGGTCGTGGTTCCCCTGGAACCCTGAACCAAAACCAAACCGGGTTTCACCCCATTCTGCTTATGGTTCATAACCACTTGTTTCATTTACGATTCCGGCTTGTTTTCCAGTCTGGTTCAAACCATGGCATGCCTAGCATGCTGCATTCTGATAAATATTCACCAAGCTTTTCTGCGATCTGCGCATGACTTCTATCTTTTACTATTTACATGGAAGATCTCCCTGAGCTCTACGGCCACTTAGTCCAAGACCTCAAACTCACGGTGCAATTCTGATCAATGGTCACCCCAAGGTTTCATCTTTTATCCAACAATATTTACTTAACCTTGAATCTCTCTCTATATGAAGAACTTCCATTTCTTCAGCGAGTGAACTCGCTCTTCTCCTGAATCTGTTGTAGAGATCTTCAAAAATGACTTTCAGAAACTGTTATTTATCACTAAGATAGATAAAAATGGCAACTAAAGATTTATGCAGCAACCCCCGCCTCCCGGGTGTGGCAAAAGGTTTAGTTGTGGTTTCGTCTCGCCTGCAGGTATTAGAAAATTCATCCGGTTAACCATCGAGCATTTTATCATCCAACAATCAATGCAAATATGTTTTTGTCATTGGCACAAAAAGGAAGCTCAACCCCCTAGCTCACTTGGCTAGGGGTTGACTCAGAAGTTGAAGGTCATGAGATCGATACTCTGCATTTGCCTCTCACCCATGCTTCCGTGCCCTTCTGATTATGAACAGGAGAGTGAAGTCTAACATGCACCCGCCACACATGCATGCCTAGAGAATTGAACTCACCACCTTCAATATGGGAGCCAGAGAGCCATGTCAAATGAGCTAATGTTTGTGTAACTCATGCTCATAGTTTGTGTGCTTGAATATGTATGCATGTAATCACTTTTTTTAGTTGTAGTAGTCACGTGGTCACCTCTGATGCCACTGCTGGAAGGGAGTTAGACTCAGGGTTGAAACTACTTGAGAATTGAGAATTGGAGGAAGAAATGATGGAGAAGTATTCTTATTTCTTTAAGATCGATTTAAAAATTTTAAAATATGACTTTTATAAGGGAGTAGAATGTGATATCCAAGTCGGATTGAGTCTCATTGGACCCAACCCAGGACCCGCATGACATATGCTTTAGGCTTCAACTTTCCTTTGTAACCAGAAAAAAGAGTTCCCTATATTTGAATTTGCTTTACTTATCAAAGAAAAGGGTCGGAACATGTTTCTTCTATAAAGGACATCTGAATTTTGCTCGATGATGTGAAATATTGGTTATTAATTATAAGCTCATTAAGCCAAGAGAGATTAATATACCCACTATTTCTTTAAGCTCATTTTGCTTTAGGTCTACATATAAAAATGATGCTTTGTGAATTTCAATTGGTTCTACCAGGGAAGATGGTCATTAGAATAAAACAGCAAGGTTCTTATCACAAATAAGAGCTTTGTCACATTATGGAAAACCAGCAGACTCCCATTTTCAATGCCACTCATAGTTTGGCATCTTTAGGTAAATCTGAGGGTACCACATTTGGGGAACCTTGATGAATCTTTATCAGAGTTTGAGTCCTAATTGATTCAAGAACAAAGGGGAGAGATAATATGGAGACCATAGTGTTGATTGGCCTGTCCAAAACTATTACATGCCGAATTTCTTCTCATGCTGCACGCAAAGTCATTGATGAGATTCAAGAACAACAAAGTCATGGCACTCACTCATCACCAGAGACCAGCCTATCACGGACACCCACCATCACTGGTAAGATGCAAAGTGACTGAAGGACCATCTGAAGCCATAGTACAAGAAATCATAAGCCTAAGCAAACAATGACATTCATGATCCATAGATCAGCAATGGAGGCTTCACCTTCTAAAGATGTTCGCACTTGGCCGTTGAAATTGCCATTTCCAGTATTGCCTGATAATCTACTAATGCATGCTCACAGTCCAAGACTTGCACGCCAAAACAGAAGATAGTTCGTCGCAGTTTGACAATTACAGGAGGGATAGGCAGAGTCCTGTTACTTGTTACCCAAATTACTATTTAAGGATTCACATTAGCTGATTGAGGATTTGATGAATCAACTCAATGACAAGCGTAATGCTAATAATGTAGCTCACGGTTGAGGAGAAACTGTGCCTGTCACTCATCGAGGGACAGACAGAATTAGCCAACCTATTCGGTGCCTTTGTATGAGATGCTTGGTGGGCACCTAGAACAATGGTTGAAGATTCTACCAACGCTCGAATTGAATAAAAAGGTCAAACCAAAAGGTACTCTAGAAGCAAACTATTCTGTTTGGGACAGGTTCAGCATATCATCAAACTTTTACTCAATATGAAAGAAGTTGGAAGACACCAAAAAAAGGGGCCAAAGAAGACTTGGAAAGTACTGAGAAGAAACCATAAAAGAAATTTTTGAGTTCTTGGGGTTTACATGTGAGTAGGTTTTGAGATAGATCCTTTGGACAACTAAAAGTTCATGTAGCTGACCTCATCTAGTTTGGAAAAAAGGCAGGATTTTGCTTTTTAATCAAATATATGAATCTGCATGCTGAGTACTGAGAGTCTACTAGGTATACATCAAGCCAGATAACATTCGGCCTCCGAAATCCATCAAAATAAGCCGGAGAGTTTAATTCAATAGCTTAACAACCTTCTTCAGAGGTCCAACCAGTGAAATGTGGTTTCATTTACGGTTGAAAGCGTTGAAAAAAGATCCAGTAAACTGTTGAAAATTACTTGAAAGAAACTTTTGAGTTGAACGTTACTAGTTCAATACTCGCTGTGCTGCATATCTGGTAAGCTTTCTAACTAACCGAGCTGGCCAGTAAGACACACACACACACATAGACAAGGCCTCACCTGAGAAATTTTTTCTTTCTTGATGGGGAGTATGGCCGAAGATTCATCGTTCGACATCAACTCAAGCAACTCACTCATTTTGCTGGAGGCATAAGCCAAAGATCAAACACTGCAAAATGGTGGAAGGTGGTTTGTACTAAACACTCACTCTTCTTCTCTTGTCATTTTTCCTAGATGCTATTCCACACACACACAGATGTATATATCAGGACCTCACTGTTGCATTCATGGAAACAAGCCAAAAAGATATCCTTTCGCTGAAATAGTAGAAGAGAATATTATCTTAAAAAGGCTGCGGTAGCCCTTAATTTGTAGGTTACCTGAATCCAAAGGAAAGAAACCATCTGTGTTGTGCAATGTATAGAAGGGATGCCTACTAGAGGCACCCACTCTAAATAATGCAGGTTAAATACAGGCTTGCAAGATTCACTGTCCTCTATGGTGCTGGTACAATGGGAATAAGCTCTACCTGAACAAAAAACAGTCAATGGGTATGATTGGATCAGATCGCGAATTGGACCCGGATATGCAAAACAGCCAAGCTTGGTTCCTATATACCATAAGGAACTAACTAAATGAGCAGCAATTTATAAATAAATTAAGGTCGTATTATTTTACTGTAATTGGCAGGATTAGGCAGACCCCAGATGTGCACACCCCTGGTATTGAACTGTGAACCGTCAGCTTAAGAGTTTTTGAGTTGATCCCCTAGCCAGGAGAGCCATTTGTCCTTCTAATATCATGTATAATAACTGCATATGGATCGAACAGGCCATTTGTTTCCTTGTAAAGTTTGCATTCCTCTGTATAGAGATGTATTTTTGTCGTTGAATAAGAAAAGCAAAGTTGCATTTTCTTCATGTTTATTTTACCGGAAAAAGTTTAGAAGTCTGTTAATCTTATTGAATTGCTTCTGATAGAACATGACCGTAGTCCTATCTTTCCATTTTTTGTTAATTGCATCCACTTTTTCAAAGTTTGCTATAACAACTTAATGATTTCTCTGCGTTCATTGACCATTTAGGGAAACAATCTGATCAAGGAGAATAAACAGCCTCACGAATCAATAGAAGATATGATCGCTCTAACTTGAGATGTAATGTGAACTTTGTCGACGTTGTTTCCTTGCAGGATCTTGAGTACATCCAAACTGAGAGCCATAAGCTTCTTTTGATGCTCATTCTGCTTGCTCAAGGGCGAGATGAACTCTTGTTTCGAACCAAATCTTTGACAGTTAAAGACAATCCACAAACATAATGATAACCTATAAACAACGACCGGAGTTCGATGCCGGTGAGGTTCGCAGTGAGAGAAGGCTGATCTGACCCGAGGGTGGCCATGCAAAATGTGGGATCAGAGGTTTTGGAGCAGGTGTCTCGAATAAGTTGAGCATCTCCATTGACACCCCTAATGGAGTCAAAGAGCAAGACAGAGAGGAGAAGGGAGATAATGAGCCCATGATCACTTATCATGCCCATAACAAAATGATTGCGAAGTCTTCGCTAAGAAAGGCAACACTCTGCTGTCAAGGGTATGATATATATACAATACTGGTTGGTAGGCTTATAAATTAAAGATATTTTTCATTAACATTGTGAGTGGAGTTGAGAGTGAATCTAATCCATCATATGTTTTACTTATTTTGTAGACCAGAAATCTATGGGTTGGGGAAAAGAGTGTTCCTACTCATACCTACTAAACATACATTCCTTTTATTCTAAAATCACCCATATGCATCTCTCTCTTCTACTCTCTCCCTCCACGCATTATCTTTTCGAAAGAAAGGAACACCACTGCATGTCCTTTGAACAAAACGTACTCTAAGCACGTCTCATCGTCAATCATAAAGGATAACATGGTTAAGTAAAGTCATCTTCTAGATAAAAATGTGCTTGTTACATGTTGCTCTTTAAATAGTGGTGTATCATGGGCACATTTATCCTTTAAATAAAATGTGCCGTTGGCACGTCTTGTTGTCAGACACCGTTTTCTCTTCCCGCCTTAAATGTCTATCTTGACTTACCTTGTAGAAGTCCATTTCCTATCAATTTGTTATGAGATTCATGTGTAGAGAAAGAAATTGATAAAGAGATAAAAAACAATTTGAGAAAGTTCTAGAAAAGGAGATTTTAGGAGGAAGAGATTTAGAGAGAATGAAATTAAAAGAGATAGTATGAGAAAGAGTTTGAAAGAAGTTGTTAGGAGAAGGGGAGAAGCCGATGGCACACAGAGAGATTGTTGCGAGGAGGAGAAATGAGTGAGCAAGGAGGAAAGGAGAAGGAGAGAGAATATATAGCATGGATAGTTTAGAAATTTTTGTAAAAAGGTATATATTTAGTAAAATGGGAGGAGGTTTGAATAGCAATTATGTAGTGAAAATTAAGAAAGAGAAATTATACCACTTTCCAAACCAAAATTGATACACTAGGAAACCACGTGCTATCTCTCATTCTGAGGGAAATACATTCTAAAGAAACAGTCTATCGTATCACGGAGCACAGTAAGACCACGTGCGAATAGCCTGAATAGTAGATTTTCGTAGTATGAATTTGAGTTGGTTTTGTGTTATATACTGATTTCAACCTTTTTGACAACTCTTTTACTCATTAATTTTATATCTTGTTAATTTACACAAATAATTCTTTTATAATTCAATAAATTATAAACATAACAAACTTTAAGATGAAGATTCTTTTCTCCCGCTACCTTGAGATGTAACATAAGTTTATAGTCTACAAGCTTCTGTTGATGCTCATGCTGCTCGGTCAAGGATGAGTTGAATCCTGGGTTTTCTCTTGCTGAAACTTATCTCACACTTGAGATGTATCTAGCATAGCTCCAGTGAGGTCTGTGACAAAGGAAGCCGAAGAGGAGATGCCACGAAATACCGTATCTGATGTTGCACTCATGTGAGCATAAAATCAACCGAGATTTTAAATTTTAGAAAAAGATAAGATTTTGAGGACCATGTAGCTGTACGTTTCCTTCGTATACACATGCATACATATAACAAAAAGAAAGTTGGTAGATACCTTCTCATGTCAGATTTTAGTCTATGCGATTGCATGAATGACCTAGATTGAACCACTCATCAGCATTGACCTAAAGATTGATGTTATTTAATGGTATATTAAATGTGGTTCGATATGAATGCCTTGATCACTACCATTCACTACCATTCAATGGATCATACAAAGGATGGTGATGATCAAACAATGTGTACCATGGGAGGGTGTTTAGCATCTCCCATTCGTGTATGTAAACCAACATCCCTTCATCCATACAAGGAAAAGGTTGAGATCGATTTGCCTGGTTGATCTTTTAGTGTCATGTGACAATGCTGTAAATGTCCCATCACACCCAGCAGATTCAAGATAAACCTACAGTATATATTATATATGATGCTCTTTCTTCAATTATGAAACATCTAACTTAAAAGATTGACAAAGAAAATGGCATCGTAGAGACAGATTAACAAATTGTAGAAATGATATATGTACTACAAGTATAGATTCAGGTACTGATATACGATATAATATGGTGCATCAGCAACAAGAGGAGGTACAAGTACGTCTTGATTGATTTTTTCATCACTTAAATAGCCGATTTTGCGTTCCAGGTTATGTTTGAATTGTTTGTCTCGTGTTCATGTCAGGCAAACCTGCCCTTTTCCTCCTCTCACATTGGGTGGACACTGTTATTGACATTTCGGGTTGTACGCTTCCGTGTGATTGTGTTGTTGGGTATTATTTTATTTGAATCAGCAATTTCGTATTTCAGGTTGTATTCATTGTCTGTTCGCGTCACTGGTACAAATTTGACGTTTTGCAACAAATGATGAAATAATTCCGGCGGTTCAAATTATTGCTATCTATCGGAAAGCAATTCCTAAGATCTAACCGTTGGTAATACAGAAACAACTGTCAAAATAAATATGCATATTTTGTTAGCGGTCATACTATTATTTCTCATGGTTTCTCAAGTATTTTTGAAGGTTGTTGAAATTTTTTGTATCATCTTATTTTCAAGAGACATTTTCCAGGGGTTATGACCTTATTGCTTCCGAGTCTAAATATCTACATATTTTGTTTATGATCGTATTATTATTTTCGACAGTTTTCAAGTATTTTTTTGAGTCCAACCATCGGTAATCTAAATTTTCTTAGATTTTTTTTAGACCATCGTATTTCCGGTAGACGTTTTCCAATAATGTTTTTTGAAACCGCCAAAAAAAAAACTCCGATTTGTGCTGGTCCCAACATGAATCTCAACCAAATTCTCGTGTTGGTGTTATTTGGAGAATTGATCACAACGAGCACTTAAATATGCTTCTTTGTCTCTAACTTGATATGTATTAATAGTCCCTTATTCTCTTTTGATCGGTAATGGGGTTAGGAAAATAAGGCCTCAACCAGTACAAATAATAAAATTTGGAAAAGATCACAGCAATTCAGGGAGAGGCTTCGGCTTATCATTGTTTCTTCGCCAGCATCTTGAGTACATCCAAACTGAGTGTCAGAAGCTTGATTTGCTGCTCGTTCTGCTTGGTCAAGGGTGAGATGGTGCCTGGCTTCTTACTGAAGCTTGCCTCACAGTCTTGTGTGATCTTCAGCACTCCCTGCAGTTGTCCTTCCACATTTTGATAATTATTTGCTCTCAAAGCATCAGTTGCCGAAAGAATGTTATAAGATGCATCATCATAACTGTTTTGGCAATCCTCAAGGAAACCTTTGGTGAATTGATCGATACTCTGGTTTCTGAGCAATTCTTGGATGGTTGAGGACAGTGCATCAACACCATTAGAAGCTATGATCAGCGAGCTTTGTTGAACTCCGGTGAGGTTCGCGGCAGCGAGAGACGTTTTATCTGAACCGAGGGTGGCCATGCAGAACTTGGGATCAGAGGTTTTGGAGCAGGTATCTTGAATAAGTTGAGCATCGCCATGGATGCCCACAAAGGTATCAAAGACGAAGAGAGAGAGGAGAAGAAGGGAGATCTTCAGGTCAAATTCAGCCATGAATGCCTCAAACAAAATGATTGCAGAAGGATTTGACAAGGGTTTAAGGCTCTCTTCTCAAGGGTATATATATTTGCACAATGAAGGATTTGGTTAGAAACCTTCATAAATTTGTTCATGAACCTTGTGAGTGAAGACTGGTGGGTACACTACACCTGATCATATTACTCTTCTTTTAGACTGGGAATCTACGGGCAGCCAAAATCGGAAAGAGAAGTGATGCCTCTTCGAGAATGACAACAAATCTATCTACTTTGTTGGTATTTAAGCCTAGCCCTTATTCATCATTTACATCATGATAATATTAACGGATCTTTCCCAATACAGCTTGATATGCACCTAGATTGTTAGCTGAATGGTAGGATACAATGATACTAACTTGCAGGTGATGAGTTCGATTTTCTGGAGGATGTATTTGTGTTAGGTTTGGACTTGTAGATGATGAGTTTGATTTTCTCGAGGGTGTATTTGTGTTAGGTTTCGACCTTGTATGAAAAAGAAGAAGAGAAAGAAGATGATAATGATGATAAAACTTGATAGGAAAGCAACTAAAAGCCAAAAGATCTTTTAGCCCTGCGCGGGTCGAACACCTCACCAGCGACAATGATGCTAGAGCACCTGAAGAACAGTTCAAATTTATAAAAAAGAAAAGAAAAAACTAGATTAACAGTGGATGGTATCATTGAGCACAGCCAACTGAAGACCTTTTCATGTTTCAGTCCTATTGGCTAACTTTGGTCAAAACCCTGCACTAGGTGCAACCTAGGAGAGTTCTTGGTCAGGTTTAGTTCGGTTTTAGGCTTAATATTGAACGTCCAACTAGTGTAGCCGGTTCCTGAATTTGGGAGAACCAAAAGAAACCAGCATAAGTCATGATACTGAACCCAAAATACACCATCTTTTCCGTTTTGGGTTTGGTTTCGGCCCATGGTTCAGTTGGCATACCAATATATACATTTATAGTGTATAATATATGATCAATCACTGACAATAAACTTAGTGAAATATAGATAAGTTGTTCACATACAAACTACCACCATAGAAAGCTACCGTGGCAATTATGTACTAGCTCATCACCATAGAAAAATAACCGGTTCATATACTAATCTGATTCTCTTACGAGAACAAAATGAATGCTTTCATCTTTTCTTCAGTAAATAACTCTTGATCTCAATAACTAAAAATAGTTTATCAAATAATAAAACAATGAGTAATATATGTGTGTATGTATGTATGTATGTATGTATGTATGTATGTATGTGAGAGACAAGGAAAAACCATTGAAAAGTAAATATTATAAAGTGGTAATTAGGCATAGTGTGTTTTATGAGCAATTAATCATCAACATGTACAAAAAATATTCGTGACAGAAATAAAAATATAAAGATGGATGATGGTTATTAGAAATAAATTGAAAGTGGTACAAATAGATGATATACAAAGACCATATACATAATGAGGTTATTAGAAATAAATTGAAAGTGGTACAAATAGATGATAGAAGAAAAATTATTTAACATGGTTTAAACACATAGGAAGACGACCAAAGGGAAGCTCCGATAAGAATGTATGAAAAGTCAAATTGTAAAAATGTTAAAGAGGAAGAAGAAGACCCAAAAATGTTGAAAAAATAATAAAAAATGATCTGTTTAATAATTGCTGACGGAGGATGTGGATCTGTGTGTGAGAGAGAGAGAGTTCAAATCCTGGACCAGTTTCATATAAGAATATATCCAATCCAAAGTTATCTATTGAAATTCCAAAGTTTCTGCAAATAGAAGACGAGACTTCCTTCTTCAGACTGCTTGAAAGTATTAATTATTTTGCCACACTTTTAAATGTCAAATTCACGGAATTGTAAAAAATGTACACTTCGTAAATGTTAGAAAAACTGTCGGGAGACAGCCTACTTGTATTGTACGCACTACGCATAAATGAGCACCGGTGCATCGTAGGGAACTATGACCAAATAGAGTAGAAGATTAGTCCGCATGCAAGAGAGATTTGTGGGTGCACAACAGGCCTGATTGCATCCATGAGGCCAGGCATAGCTGGAACCGGCAGTTCCAAACCATTGATTCTAGTTACCGGAAACCTAAAAGCGTAACCGAACTGGCCTGGACTGGTTTCCTGGGGAGGGGTTCTGGTTTGAGTTCAGAAGGTTCGAAACCGGTAAAACTTATTTAAAATATAAACTTTAAATAAACAAATAAAAAACCCCGGAGGTTTTGAACCACTGGTTCCGGTTATAGTTTCATGAAAGCTGAAGCTGAACCAATGATCCCAGTTTCACCAGTTCGGGTTTGAGCTGGTTCCTAGCCCGGTTCAGTTCTGGTTGGAACTATCGGATCGGTTTGAAAACGGTCAATGTATAACCACGCGCACATACACTGAATTGTCCAAATTTCTGCAGCAAGCCAACACGGTGCATGGGGCATGCAGCAGAATTGGATCCCCATGAACTGAGTCAAGTTTCAGAGCACAAGGCCCATAAAATGGCGTCGTTTCATACTACGTGCTTTGTATATGCCATTTAAGTGGGGTTGCCCTTCCGGTACAATTCCAGAAACAATAGGCAAATTTTGGATGTAGTTTCAATCATGGTTTATAAAATTGGAGCAGACTGAACTGGCCGGTCGGACCGGTCGAAGCGGGAGCATGGACCACGACCCGGTTCACTCCACACATTAGACAGGCCTGGAATGGGATCCGTGTTCGAGTCAAGCTAGATAAGTCTATGGTTGTGTCTTTGTGTGTAGATTATCATTGTAGAGAGGCCAATCAAGAGCATGTCTTATTGAAGAACTAGATTTTACTCATCCATGTCTGGTTTCGTTCGGGTAAACTGGAACCAGCAATTTCAAACCAACAGTTCTAATCTGCCTGAAACCAGAAACAGAACTGAACAGGGACCAGCTCAGTTCTGGTTCCGGTTTAGTTATGAACCAAAGCCTAACACACACATGCACCTTCTGAGAATCGAGCTCCCCATCAGTAGCAACGGTGCTAGAGCGCCCTGTGGTTGAGCTAACGTTTTGGGTGCGAGTGCTTGTTTTGTTTCTAACTTATTGGATGATCGTGAATGGCCGGCCTATAAATGAATGTTGGCCTTGGATCCTGATGTCATTTATTGCAAATAGAAAGATCATTTGCCATTGACCACATGTGAGGGCAACTTGGCTTTCAAGATCACTTCGTTCAATTAATACAGGCGCTTATTGAATATTGACTGCAATTTATTCATCTTTAATAGTTCGAAGGAATTTATTTGGATATAATCCCTTAATAATGGTTTTATTTTTTCGGCTTTTCCTTACTTTTGTAAGTGACTGATAGATTTCACTAACAGGGTTGGTAAAATTGGGTCAAGGCATCAGTATCGAGTATGGTCCCATTGGGTTCAGGTCCAAACAGTTCCACCCTAAAGTGATTCATTTTTTCTCGAGTCATTTTCCGCAACCTAACCTGAACTGATCAGGTTGGGGTCAGCCTGATCCAACCTGACAGTAGCAAATATACATGCACGCATGCATACATAAATACATACAGCACATAATATATATATATATATATATATATATATATATATATATATAAATGAAAATAATAAATTGCTAGACACCCTCCTATCTTACACTCTACTAGATGCCATTTAATGTCAGCGTTCGTCAACATCAAAACACCGACAAGAGAATCAATGCCATTTAATACATCTTATATGAGATGAGTATCTTAATTAATATCGTTTGATTGATCACACAGATGGTATTGATGGTCAAGCAGTGTCTAGTATAAAATTTCTCTTTATATATAAAGAGAGTGAGAGAATATATAAAAAGAGAAAGTGAGGGAGAGATTCTACACATCATATGCTAGGCATTATTTAATTATTATCATCATCCATGCGATTAATCAAAAGATGATGATCAAAGCACCTATCATTAGTCACATTTAATGCATTCATCTTAAGTCTCATTTAATACACAATGTGCATTAAATAGCCTCTAACCTCATACCGATGTTGAGCAAGTTGATTTGTTCACATAAATGGCGTAAATCGTCTACTAGAGTCTAGCATCTCTCTCTCTATATATATACACATTGTCCGTGTGTATAACATTAAAGCCTATAAAAAAAGAAAGAAAGTTAAGAGTAAACCTTAGAAAAAATGTTAAAATTAACATGGATTTGGATAGAAAGAAACTGTACTATTAAGAGCTTTTGTGTGTACGTCTGTGTGTGACTTAGGGTGGAGATTCGGTCGATTGACACTTTGTGGGACAAGCCCAGACATGACCTGCGTGTGCTTAACATCTACCTGGACCAGGACTTCCAGCCGACCCGAAATTGCCACCCCTGTTCGCTACTAAACTAATGATGCCTCATCTACTAAATGTATCCAATTTTAGGGATTTGGATTGGAAGTAGATTGTCAGACCCAAAATCAAACCTATATCAAATCTCTGTTGATAATATTGTGATTCTGAATAATTTTTATAATTGCTATTCAAACACCCATGCTGTTAAATATACACTCTTTGTACCAAAAAATCCTAAACAACTCTTGGTGCACATTCTCTCTCCTTGTTCACCGACTTTTTTTCCACATCATGATCTGTCTGCATGCTATCGACTTTTCTTTTCCTCTCATTAACTTTTCTCGATCTTTTTTTTTCTGTGATCTCTTTTAATCTCATTCTGTCTTAATTATTAGATTTCTCTCTAACCTTCGCTATCTTCAACTCTTTTTTTTCAATTTTTTCACAAATATTTCTTTTACCTTTGTATGGGTCTCTCTCGATTCCTTTTTCTATTATCCTCAATCTCTATCTTTGATCTGAAGATAAATCTTATAAAGAATTTATAGAAACTAGAATAAAGAAACGAACACGGCGAATGTTTTAGACTAGAGGAAAAGTCAGATGAAAAAACTCACCTAAAACACGTTTTATTTCAAGGACAAACATGAAAGAGAATGGTGTTCCTAGAAAGAAAATGAAAGAGAAAAAAAGGAAATGAAGAAAGGTCATTCTAAAAGAAAAAAAATGAAAAAGGTGTATGTTTAGTAAAAGTTTACGATACCCCCAAGCATGCGTTGCTTTATATCACGGGTCTTTCTTTTCAACGCGTTTGTTTTCTGTTTTCAAAATTCTGACCTTCCTTGCATACCAGGAAAAGGTATGTGCTCCAAAATTTGTGCCTCTTAATAATAGGACTTATTTGTCTAACTTCAAATACTTTTCTTCAACTAATTTGCTCATTTTGGTCACACCAAGCCCGAACCGAGTATGGATTTGCTTGCTAATTTCAAATTTTCAAAGCTTTATCATAGAATTTTTTTTTTTACAATGGGAGGCCGGGGCTTCACGCATGCACACCATTGAATCTACTTAGACATGGGGGTTTCAGGTAAACCGGCACCGTCGGTTTTCTTGGAACTAGAACCAAACTGGGATTAAGCTAGTTTTGCTTGTGGTTCAAGGACCATCAGTTCCGATTTGAGTCCTAAACTACCTGAAACTCAAAAAAAGGTGAAATGATGAAATTAAAAGGATTAAAATTTTGGAAGTGTAGGTTCTGATTCCAACCCTGGAACTTCCAATTAATTAGAAGGTGAACCAGAACTGAATCAGGTGATCCCTTGTTTCGGATTTTTTCGATCGATTTGGTTCCAGTTGAAACCGCCAAGCTGGTTTCAAACCGGCCAGCTCCAATCATGATTTAGAACCTCCGATTCTGGTTGAGTTTGGACTGTATAAAACCGTAAAAACCATGACAATTTTGAAAGAAAATAAAGAAGAGTGGCTCCGGTTCCCAAATACAGAGAAAGTAGAACTGGAACGGAACCGAAACATCCGTGGTTCGGTTATGGTTTTGGTTTTAACTGGTTTCTAGTTCAGTTTAGTTCCAGTTCGAATCATGAGTCTGGTTCCAAAGGAGACATGCCTACACTCCAGGAAAGGTTTGCATCAAGTTATTATAGCCCAGTTAAATGAGGGGTTGTGGTCACTGTTAATCCAAACCTTTGTCCTGACTGATGAAAAAGAAAGTGTACCACATAATGTAGTGGATTTAAGATTTGCCTTGTTTAGCAAATCAAGAGCAACCCATTTGTACATGAAGATGCCCATATTTTATGCCTATAAACAAGTAAAATTTGGCAGCCAAAGCGTTAGCTCCAACTTGTAGGACTGTTGGTGGGGAGTTTGACTCCTAGAAGAGTGCATGAAGTGTGTGGGCTTGTGCGCGTGTTAGGCTGTGCCTTTCTCTTATATCAAAGAAGAAGAAGAAGAAATCGATCTTTTTTCACAACCCAAAAAACCTGTTTTTGCAGACATTGAAACAGCCTAGTACGAAACTCTACTGGAACTCTCGCCTGCTCACCCTCTTTTGGTTTTCGATTTGCTCAATTGGAGGGGAGCACCTATGGAAGTTGAATCCCATAATATTTGCCTCAAGACCTTTTCCATGTGGACCTGGCCGGTTTTGGTTCCACAGGGTCCATAGGAAACCTCTTCTGTTTTGGTTATGGTTCCGATTATTCTGGGTTCTGTTTCCACGGCAGTTTTGATTTCATTCGAAAATTCTACCAAGTAAACGTCAGATTTTAGACCTGGGAACAAAAACTGATTTGGAATTGTCAGGTCCGGTTCCAGTTCTGGTTGGTGTCTGTGTTGAAATCAACCCGCAGATATCTGCAATTCTGCTTAGTTTGATTCTTGTGTTTGCTAAAAAAAACTCCATAACTAAACAGTGTGATGTCTAGATCATGGGTTCCCACTGCATACTGCTGATTTGAAACAGAAGCACAGACCTTTTGTGGGCATGAAGATTTCACATGGGCGTCAAGAATCTTTAAAAAGTGAGGTCATAAATCTCAACGACGGTGGTCCTTCTTGAGCCAAGTCAAGCCCTTAACCGATCACACACACACACACAAGCGCACACACACACACACACACACACACATATATATATATATATATATATATATATATAGAGAGAGAGAGAGAGAGAGAGAGTGAGAGAGAGAGAGATTGATGAAATGGAAAAGCACAAAGACAAAAAGATACACTTGTATATTTTACGTGTGTTATACTTGATTGAAAGCCATTCTTTTTCTTGTTTTTTAAACATCAACCTCTTTGGTCAGAAGGTTGGAATTTATAAGAAGAGACAAATGTATAGAGTAGTAAGAAGATATAAGTCTCTCTCCCTTTATCTAGATATAGATATAATTTGTTAACTGATTTGGAGGAGGAGAAAATAAGGTCGTCGTATTACTGCCATCAACCTCAACCGACAGGGTCAGGGTCACTTGTATATTTTACGTGTTATACTTCATCGGAAAAGCATTTTTTCCTTGCTTTTTAATATCTTGATATTTAGAAGAGACAAACGTATAAAGTCGTAAAAGATATAACAATTTTTCTCTTTATATTATATATTTTTTCTATATAACTCATGCTATACTTTCCGATTGATATAAGTCTGAGTCATTCGTCAATATTAAACATCAGGATCGATGTTATTTGATGAGTGTAATACCTTGATTACCACTGTCTAATTAAATATATGGATACTTTGATTACTATCGTTTAATTGATCGCAGATGATGAAACCATGTTTAGAATGAGAGATGATCTAAGAACTCTCTCTCTATATATATACATATATAGATATATAGATATAAAGAGAGAAACTGATATATGCTAGTATTATTAGGTACTTTGATTGAGATTTGTTTGGATTTACTTGTACTTAAGGGTGTTGGGATATAACAATTTCTCTCTCTCTTTCTATATATATATATATATATATATATATATATATATATATATATATATATATATATATATATATATATATATATATATATATGTGTGTGTGTGTATGATTTGTTAACTTATTTGAAGGAAGATAAAATAAGGTCGTATAGGGCAGCCTCCACCTTACGTTTCCACAAACGACTCAGCTGAGCTGGCTATGAAGTCGTAAAAAGGCTGAAGGGCATTTCATCATTTAGCATACTGCCTGTGTGAGCAATACAAGGCATCCTATGTAACTGTACGTATAAATTTGCAATAAATTGAGTAGCGCAATTAGTTCAATATTAAATTCGTATTTTTCCAATTGTCCTTTCTCTCCAGAAGCAGGGGCCTCGGAGAACGCTCCTCCTTGTTCCCATGCTTCTCTGAATATATATTTGCTCCAGCCTCCTCCTCCCCCTTCTCTAGAGGGACGAAATTGAGGTGAATTCCATCGCAGAGAAGATGCCTATTTGTTGGTTTCGTTTACATTGTTTTCTTTGCGTTTTTATTGTATTTTTGGTGATTTCTAGGACGATTCTCTCTGCCATTTTCCTGATCTTTTGTCTTTTGGTTGGTCTTAATTTTGATGCAGGCTGGTTTAATCGCGAAACCCAATTTCGCGAATCGGGCTGAAGGGCCGAACCCTTCGGCTTCTGGATTCTTTTTTCAAAATTTTCGATTTTGAATTGTATATATATTTTGTGTTGAATGGGGGTGGTGTCTAGGAGGGTATTACCAGCGTGTGGCAGTCTATGCTTCCTCTGCCCTTCGTTGAGAGCGAGATCGAGGCAGCCTGTGAAGCGATACAAGAAGTTTCTTGCCGATATTTTTCCTCGGTCTCAGGTAAAGATCCTATAATTACAGGATCGTGGCGTTTCTTCTCCATTTCGCAATGAACTTTGGTTGATATTTTGATTTTTTTAATGAGAGGCGTCTGTTCGTTAAGTAATTAATTATTGAAGGTACAGTGGTGTTCAATTTATACGTGGTGGATTCTTCGTAGATTTGATGTTTAATTTTTCTCCGACTACTTGGTTGAGGATAGCTTTTGGTTTGGTTTGTTGCAATGAGACACTATAACATTTCACTGATGAATTCAGCGGAACATTCTTTCTAGTTAATATTCTCTGATTAAGAAAAAGGGACTACATGCTTGATTTGACGTGAACGTTTAGTTTATGAGATCACTGTTAATCATTTCATGTGAAAATGAAATAAAGCAATGCAAGTGCTGATATTGTGAGAGATAAGTCCCCTCTGTGGTTCTTGGTGCCAAATTGAGATCGTTAATCCATTACTTTATGGTTCTGTTACTTGTTCTGTGAAGTTTCTCTAACAAGGTGGGGTAATAAAATGGAGTATTTCATTTTTCACAATACTAGTTTTAAGTTTCTCTGAATTACTGTCAAACAAAATTCTTTTTTTCTCCTTATTTCTTCTTTTTTTCTGCCTTTTTACTTAGGATGCTGAACCGAATGATAGAAAGATCAGCAAGCTTTGTGAATATGCTTCAAAAAACCCCTTGCGCATACCTAAGGTAAACAATTCATCTTCTGCTTTTGACTTAAGTTAAATTTTGATAATCAACTGGGTTCTGTAATTGTAATCACAAGCAATTTCTACTGTGAACTATTGCTTATTCATGCGAGAGTCCAACATTATCTGGATGCCCACGCCAGTTGCTGTTGATTGCTAGTTAAAGATTGGATACTTCAAAAGTTTGGCTGCATTTATTTTTGTTTAGCTAGGATGCTTTCTTGGCCATCCTAATTGCCAATTAACTAAAACCCTCTCTTGCTGAAGCTGAACCTTGAGAAAGAAGCCCAAGAGTTGGTCTTGGTTGAAGAACGTTGATCTTGGTTTGTTTGTCGGCTTTCTTGATTGTCCTTGAGGATGATTATGCAAGTCTTGATTGAGCTTGATACAGGATCTTGCACATTTAGGGTTTCTTATTTGGATCTTTTGTAGATAATGGCTTACCTTTGAATATGCCAACTCCTAGGTGTTTCCTGAATTGTAGGTGGTTCTTGGCAACCCAATTTGATGATTTTTTTCGGTCAGTAGACAACGAAATGCATGGGTGAGCCTTGGCTTGAAACTGAGCCAGAGATGGCTGAGCTAAGGTAGCACAAATTTCAACTTGCTTGGTGTAAAGGTCTCAGACTGTAAGTTCAGCTATGGAATTAAGTTGGTCTTATGCACTTTGCATGTAGCCTACTTTGCAGGGTTCAGCAGATTGTGTGGTTTCTTAAGCTTACTGAGCTTCATAAAGAGAGTGGCTGCAACAATGGCTGGCCTTCTTATGAAGCTCACTTTCTTGGTATGAGAAAGAAACAGAAAGCGAAGCAAGTTAAGATTTGAAAGAAGAGAAGACATGATGAAGGTGAAGAAAGTGACCAAGGATCAATAAGAGAGACAAACTGAAAAATGACCTAGAGAAGAAGGGGATTCATTAATATTTTGAATCTGCAGTCATATAAGCTGGGTATACGTTTTTTCATTAGAGGTCTTTCAGATTTATTCACCTTAGAAAACTTAGCTGATTAGATTTCCTTGAGGAACTTAAGTTTCTCCTATCTACCTACTATTGTTACCAAGGTAAGAGTGGAGCTTATCAAATGATGGGAACTTCCCTAGTAGGATCACACCTTCTCCTTCCAAAATATTAAAATTTTCTTAGTAGGACCATATTATATAATTAAATGAAATGCCTAACTAATGGAAGAACCACTTGTCGAATGCAATCGAGTCTGGATCTTCCTAGCTCCACGCATTGACAAGTTCCATCCGAATGGTTTGGCTATGTCCACCACTTGGTGGTTACATCAAGCTAGCACTTCTTTCTTCACTTAGATGAGGAAATTGTGTTAGATGAAAGTACTGCATTTTTGTTTTCCAACTTGTACAGTTCATTGTTTCTAATGCTTTGCATGTAACCTAGTTTATTAGCTTTCTGCTTCTGAGGTAAAAATCAAACTGCTTAAAATGAATCAATGGCTAAGGAAAATAAGAATACACTGATATCCGCTTACTTTTAGAATGGAGAACCTGTGGCCTCAAGAATTCGGCATGATAGGTTTGAAATCAAAGTTTGGTTTCATGAAACACCTTAATATGTGACCTCAAGAATTCATCATGTTTCATAGGTTTGAATTAGTTTGGTTTCACGAAACACCTTAGTATGTTGAATTATCAACTTTGTTGCGACTTATATAACACACTGTGTTGGGTAATCAGAATCCACATATCCGAGTACTTTTCATGTATTCTCTTTATGTGTCCTGACATGACAGTATCCAAATGGCTTTTACAAAAATTTACTGCTCAAACAACTCTAGAGAGTTTGCATTAGCATCTTCTTCCCTCTATGTAGTTTCCCGATGACTGAACTTTCAAAGCTAGAATATTTGATGAATGTGACTTATATCCTGGAAACACAATAAGTTCAAAACATATCGAAAAGATAATTAAACTATTGATTTTCCTCTCAAAATTTCATTAAAAATGATAAGAAGATACAAGAGGGAAGGAGGAAGAAGATGTCCAGGCGTCACCCAGGACTGCCAGCCCCTGCTGTCTCTCTCTCTCTCTCTTCAGTTATTTTTCACAGTAACCTCCTAGGATTACTTAAGTATGATAAAAATTAAAGGATGACTAAAATGCCCCTATACTAAAGATTTACTTCCTAACAACTCCTATTGGATCAGGACGAGAATAAATCCAATGGGAGCTGGATCCAAATATTCTTTTTAACATGCCCCCTCAAGTTGGGAGTAGGATGCTGGTTACTCCCAACTTACTAAGAGCTCTTTTCAAACCTACGGCAGTCACCGGCTTTGTTAATATATTTGTTGCTTGGTCTTTCGAATGCACATGTATGAGCTTGAAGACTCCTTGAGTGATCTTCTATTTGATGAAATGACAATATATTTTAATGCGTTTTGTCCTCTCGTGATATAATGGATTTAAGGCAATTTGTATGGTTGTCTTATTGTCTTTAAAGAAATGGATAGGGTATTTATTTCAATACCAATTTCTTTTATGAGTGATGAAACCCATTAGACCCTTACACATACCAAGTGCAAAAGCTCGATATTCATCTTTTGTACTCAACCTTGCAACCACTTACTGTTTCTTACCCTTCCAAGAAACATCATTTCCT
The DNA here is from genome assembly GCA_036023115.1 of Brasenia schreberi. NCBI lineage: Eukaryota > Viridiplantae > Streptophyta > Magnoliopsida > Nymphaeales > Cabombaceae > Brasenia > Brasenia schreberi. Next base: position 7,013,293 of record JAYKKT010000075.1, on the reverse strand, counting down.
CCTACACATTATGCTAAGAAAACTAGTGAAACTTTAGAGGCTTATAAGAAAGCAAAGAATGAAGCGAAAAAGGTCGTGAGTGAAGCAAAAGCTAAAATTTGGAAGGATTTATATAAAAAACTCAACTCAAAAGAAGGTGAAAGAGATAATTTTAGGATAGCTAGGGCTAGAGATAAGAAAACTAAAGATCTTAATTATGTTAGATGCATCAAGGAAGAGGATGAAAAAATTCTAGTGACAAATGATGGTATAAGAAATAGATGGAAAAACTATTTTTATAAGTTTTTTAATGAAAATAAAGATGTTAATATTAGCTTAGGAGAGTTAAATCGGTAGGACCAGACAATATTCCTATAGAAGTTTGGAAAATACTAGGAGAAATAGGAATCACTTGGCTCACAAGACTATTTAATGAAATATGGAGAAATCAAAAGATGCCCGAGGAATGGAGAGCGAGTACACTTATACCCATATATAAGAACAAGGGAGACATTCAAAATTGTGTGAATTATTGAGGTATCAAGTTAATGAGCTATACTATGAAATTGTGGGAAAGAATTATCGAACATAGGTTAAAACAAGTATCAAGTACAACAGAGAACCAATTTGGATTCATGCCAGGCAGATCTACTGTTGAAGTGATTCACCTTTTGAGATGTCTTATGGAACATTTTAGAGCAAAAAAGAAAGACCTTCACATGATATTTATTGATCTAGAAAAAGCTTATGATAGGGTATTGAGGGAGGTTCTTTGGAGAACTTTGGAAAAAAGAGGTATCCCATTGACATACATTAACCTTATAAGAGACATGTACGATGGTGCAAAAACATGTCTTAGGACTCATGAAGGAATGACATACTTCTTTGAAGTTAATATTGGGTTACATCAAGGATTAACTTTAAGTCCATACTTATTTATAATGGTGACTGATGAGTTAACAAAACATATTTAAGATGAAGTCCCTTGGTGTATGTTATTTGCAGATGGCATTGTGTTAGTGGAGGAGTCTAAGGAAAAAGTTAATAGAAAATTAGAAATATGGAGAGAAACATTAGAAAGCAAAGGCGTCCGACTTAGTAGAACAAAGAAAGAATATATGGAATGTAAGTTTGATCATTTAGTTACTTGAGAGGACATAAAAATTAAAATTGGCACACATTGCATCCCCCAAAAGGAAAGTTTTAAATACCTAGGGTCAATTTTTCAGAGTGATGGAAAAATTGATGGAGATGTTACGCATAAAATTAATGTCGGTTGGTTAAAATGGAGAGGAGCATCAGGTATACTTTGTGATAAGAAGATACCACTAAAGTTAAAAGGTAATTCTTATAGAGCATAAATTAGACCTACCATGTTTTATGGTTCTGAGTGTTGGTCAATTACTCATTAACATATACAAAAGATGTCTCTGACAGAAATGAAGATGTTGAGATGGATGAGTGGTCCTAGAAGAAAGGATTGTATACATAATGAGGTTATTAGAAACAATTTAGGAGTGACACCAATAGAGGATAAAATGAGAGAATATCGTTTAAGATGGTTTGGAGATATAGAAAGAAGATCAAAAGAAGAACCTGTAAGAATGTATGAAAAACTAGATTTTGAAAGTATTAAAAGAGGTAGATGGCGACCAAGTGTTAGAAATAAACAATAAAGAATAATCTAGCTTATTGTGAGTTAACTGCTAACATGGCACATGATAGGGCTCTATGGAAACAAAGAATCTATGTGGACCCCGTCTACTATGCGAAAAGGCTTAGTTGTTGTTGTTGAGTGGTACACATATTGGATAATATCCAATAAAATTTTTGAAAAACTAAATTTGGAAAGTATTAAAAGAGGTAGAGAACGACCACAAAAGTGTTGGAAAGAAACAATAAAGAATGATCTAGCTTATTGGGAGTTAATGCTAACATGGCACACGATAGGGATACGTGGAACCAAAGAATCCATGTAGCCGACCCCGTCTAGTATGGGAAAAGGCTTAGTTGTTGTTGTATCCAGTAAAATTTTTGCAAATTTTGGACATGAATAAGATTAATAAAAAAATCAGTAAGAATGAGACTCTAGTACCCGAAACCAAACTTGTCTGTGATAAAAATCCCGTGACAGACGTTTAGTAAAACCATTATAACTCGGTCTATATGAATCCAAATACCTTAATAATGGTTTTGTCAGAAAGCTAACATCCATAGATTTCTATATTAATAATTTGCATAGAAATTGGAAGCCTACGTACGGAGATATGAGTATTTTACTGAGACTCTGTTTCTCAGTCATACATACTGTCTAAAGTTTCAGAATAACATTCAGTTAGAAGTTTATCTTATCATCCCAATACCCAAATATATAAATAAATTTTTTTAATACAACTTAATACATGGTTCTCACTCAGGTAAAATTTTTGAGATTTTTGAATCCCCATAAAGCGGCTAAAAAATATAAACTCCCACACTATAAAACAAAACTAATTTTGTTTTCACATAACAAAATTTGGTTTGGCTAAACAAAATTTGGTTTTGAGAAAACTCTGAATTCCAAAATCACTCTTTTTAAGCATCTACGTTGACCCTTGAGCGCTGGTTCAATAAGGCCTATGTTGACGAGAACTTATTTTCCCACAGTTGCCGAATAGTCAAATAAATCTCTTTGCAAGTTTGAGTAAACTTGTTGGCATGCTTGCGCACGATTGTTGCAAGCAAAGTTTTGTTTATATACTTGTATAATTGTATAGCTCTTCATCTTTATCATTTGTCTTTCTATTGGATTCAATGGGAACATTACATGCCCGATAGTCCAACATCTTTGTCTCTTCCAATAAATCTAAGATATATTTCCTCTAACATGCAAACATACCATCATTGCATCAGACCATTTCAATGCCAGGAAAATAATGTAAATGACCCAAGTCTTCTAAGTCAAATAAACTGAATAGCCTTTCCTTAAGTAAGTTGATACCCTCTACGTCATCTCCTGTAATAATAATATAATCAAGATATATTGCCCATCATTGCATTAGACCATTTCAATCCCTGGAAAATAATGTAAATGACCCAAGTCTTCTAAGTCAAATAAACTGAATAGCCTTTCCTTAAGTAAGTTGATACCCTCTACGTCATCTCCTATAATAATAATATAATCAAGATATATTGCTAATAAAATAGTCTTATCACCATGTTTTATGAAGAGAGTATGATCATTACTGCTTCTTTTGAATCCCAGATTGAGTACCCCCTCGCTGAACTTTTCAAATCAAGCTCTTGGTGATTGTTTTAGTCCATAGTAATTTCTTCAACTTGTACACCTTCTGCAATCCCACTTTATCATTATAGCCAGGTGGTAGATCCATGTAAATGTCTTGTAAAAGATTTCCTTGAAGGAAAGCATTCTTTATGTTTAACTGTCATAATTCCCACCATTTGTTAACTGCTATACTGAGAAGTATTTGAATGGTATTCATCTTGGCTATAGATACAAAAGTTTTTGTGTAGTCAATACCATATGATTGGGTGTACCTTTTGCCACTAATTGTGCTTTATATCTCTCAATAGATTCATGTGCCTTGAATTTGATAGTGGAGACCCTTTCGGTATGGTGGGAGATCTACGAGTGCCCAGTTATGATTCTTTTGTAGTGTTGTAATTTCATCTTCCATTGCTTCCCTCCATTATAGGACATGCTTAGCTTCTTCTAAGTGCTTTAGAATAGAGACATTTTTTGCATTCATCACAAATATCTGATATTCTTTTGGAAGATTAGTATAGGATATAAATTGACTGATAGGATATTTAGTTGTTTCATGTTTTTCTTTCCTTAATGCAATGTGTAGATCATTACAAATATCAGAAGGAAGAATAGAAGGGTTTACCTTAAATACTTGTGGAATTGAATTAGGATGAAGATTCTGATTAAGGGTAGCATTAGGATCATGCATGATTACTTGCCGGTTTTCTCTTGAGTATGTCTTGAAAAACTTTTGTATAGCTGGTTTTTTGTGTACCATTTTTTGTCCTTCATCTACATCTAATCTATGGCCTTTTGTAGGTAAGATGGGTAGTACAAATGGAGATGATGTATTTGGTAAACCACTATCACTTGCATTATAAAAAGGAAGCTCCTCATAAAATGTCACATCCATTGTGACAAACCCTTTTTTTTCACCGGGTTATAACATTTATAACCTTTTTGAGTAGGTGAGTATCCTAGAAAAATACATTTAATTGTCCTGACATCTAATTTATCTCTTAAATTACCATATATATATATATATGAATAAAATAAGTACTCCAAAACACTCTCAAAGGCATATGAAATTGCTTTCGGGTAGGACACAGGAAATGGAATGGAGTGCTCCCCTAGTACCATATCGGGCATACAGTTTATGAGGTATACTGCTGGAAGGACAACAACAAGGACAACTTCTCCCCACTAATACTTAAGGACATTATATACCAGCAACAATGTTCTAGCAACTTCAAGTATATGATGATTTTTTTTTTCTAAAACACCATTTTGCTAAAGAGTGTTTAGGTATGATGTTATGAAATATTTCAAGAAAAATTTATGGAAGGTATGAGACATAAATTCTCCTCCATTATGAGTACGAATTATCTTAATGGGCAACTGGAATTGAGTATGGACGAACATACGAAATGCTTAGCAAAATACCTCACTTCATCCTTGGATTTCATAAGATAAACCACAGTAAATCGGGTGCAGTCATCAATAAATAAAATCAAATATTTATAACCATTTAAAGTAGTAGAGCATGACCCACAAACAACATAATGAATAACTTTAAATGGTTTTAAAGCTCTAGATTCATTGATAGGAAATGGTACTTAGCTTTTTGACAAGTATCACAATGCAAGGTAAAATCACAACCACTAGCTATTCCTGGTAACAATGTCTTTATTTTTTAGGGTGGCAAATGTCTCGATCTATAATACCACAAAACCACTTCCTCTTGCCGATTTGTTGGTAGATATATTATATGTCCATGTCCCTCTTGTCTCCTCATATAAGTAGATCCCTTTCTTTATGATACCCTGACCAAAGATCCTCTTATGTTAAGTTCTTGAAATAAACAACCAGTAGAGCTGAAGGTTACCCTTACAATTGAGATCTCTAGTTAAGGGTATATATAGATAATAAATTAATTCACAGGCTAGGAACATGGCTAGGAATATGGACATTATTGAGTATCTCCACAGTTGTAATTATACTCTCTTTTCCTACTGTAAGAGTAGGAGAACCGTAAACCAACTTAATCCCATTCTTTTTATGTATTGTGTAATAGTCATGAAAAAACTCTCTAAGTCCCACCATGTGGTTTGTAGCACCTGAGTCAATTACTCAGACTCTTGATCGAGAAGAAGGTATGTTACCCATTGCCATGAATGAGAAGGCATATGCTATTGTTGCTTTAGGATTAGCAGTTAAGGAAGAAGAAGTTGCCCGAGAGTCTGCTAATTTTATTTTAAGTTCTTCTAACTTCTTTTTCATCTCTGTTAGTGAGTCTAGTCCAGCTTCAAGATTTGCCTTATCACTATTATCAGCGTAATAAGTCTTGTTTTGATTGAAATTGGTATGCCCACTAGATCCCAACAATTCTCTTTGGTGTGCCAAGATTTACCACAGTGTGAGCATTTCAATTTATCTTTCTCCTTTGATGTGGCCTGTGATCTACCTCTACTCTACCTCCAAATCCTCAATGTTATATTATTTGTGCCTGGCTTACCTTCTTTTTCAAGATTTTTCTTGTCTTCTTTCCTCAACAATAGAGAATAAACTGTACTCACACTCAGGATTGGGAGTTCTTCCCTTGACGTCTTCATATTTAGACGATACACCCCATAATAAGTCAAATACCTTTCGTTCTTCGAATTCTTCATTGTGTTCCTTAGTACACATCTGACATTTTGTTTTGGAGAAGAATTGCAGTCCTTCCCAATGACCTCGAAGTTCAACATAATACTCATTGATTGATCTTCTTCTTTGACGACATTTTCGAATTTTTGAATTTTCTCTATGATCTCATTTCTTTGTAATGTTTTTTCACTAAGTATAAGCATCATGTATTGCTTTTGAAATCTCAGTAGTTGATTTAAGGAACATAAATGTGTTACCTATCGTTGGAGTCATGGATTGAATCAGCCATGGACTCACCAATACATTTTCCTTGTGCCATCTGAGGTACGTAGGATCATTACTACTTAGCAGGAGGACTTCACCTATTAGATACTCCTGTAAATATTAATCAATGATCGAAGGTTGATGTTGCACAAATCAAGATCACCAAGTCGCCAAGCGTCAAATGGCATTCAATCTCCAATGCCGATCTTCAAAAATAACATACAAGAGCGAAAGCGTATACAAATCAAGTCAAAAAGTAGTACAAGACTCATGCTTTATTAATGAATTGAAGTAGTATTTATAGACAACATAAGGTGGTTGGAAGAAGGAGAGAAAACAAGGCCCAAAGGGCCAACACATGCACTAGTGCTGGCCGACCAGCACTAGCCGTTGGAATCCAACGACTAGTTGTTGGCTGGGCCAGCACTAGCCGTTGGGAGCTCCTACGGCTAGTAGCCGTTGGAGCTCCCAACGGAATGGCCAGGGTCATGCTGGCCCTGACCCTCCTTTCTGCTGGGATTGGCCCGTGCCCCTATTACATTAACACCCCCCCTCAAACTTACGGGGTATACACTAAAAGTTTATCTAATAAAAACTGAAATCGAAGCTGAAAGGGATTTGGTGAAGAAGTCTGCGAGCTGCATCTCAGATGTGACATAACAAAGTGAGATCTTCTTATTGAGACATTTTTCACGAAAAAGTGACAATCCATCTCGATATGTTTGGTCCGCTCATGAAAAGTGTTGTTGGAGGTAATGTACATGGCGCTTTTGTTGTCACAGTACAGGATGGCAGGGTGTTGTACATTGACTCCCATTTCTGCTAGAAGGGTTGTGATCCGAGAAGTCTCAATCGCAGCTGTAGCCATGGCTCGATATTCGGCTTCTGTGGAGGAGAGGGACACCTTCTGTTGCTTTTTGCACTTCCAGGAAACAAGAGATTCACCTAAAAACACATAAAAACCAGTTGTAGAGTGTCTATTATTGACATCTCCACCCCAATCAGCATCCGTATATACAGATAAATCAAAAGATGAAGAAAAAGTTAAGAGAACCCCCTTGTGGGCAGTGTTTCTAATATATCTAATAATGCGCAAGACAACACTCATATGAACAGAAGTGGGTGCCTGTTGAAATTGACTGGTTGTGTGTACTGCATGAGAAATATCTGGTCTAGTAATGGTGAGATAAGTAAGTGCACCTATGAGCTGTCGATAAGGGGTGGGGTCATCTAATTTCTCATCATCAGTGGAGCGTAGTTTGGTGCCTAGAACTTTCAGTGTGTCAACAACCTTAGTATCTGTAAGACCAGATCTGTCAATAATGTCATTAGCAAACTTTGTTTGAGACATAAAGTATCCACTCTTATTTTTGATTATCTTAATACCCAAAAAGTAATTCAGCAAACCCAAGTCTTTCATGTCAAATTCCTGATGAAGGTTAAGTTTAACTTCAGCAATTCTGGCTTCATCACTTCCTGTGATGATCATATCATCTATATACAAAAGTAAGATCACAATACCAGCTGTTGTTTTTCGTACAAACAATGCAGTATCATTATAGTAAGTCACAAAATTATACAAATGCATGAATTTTTCAAATCGGTCAAACCAAGCTTTAGGGGCTTATTTCAGATCATACAAAGCCTTTCATAATTTAAAAGCATGACCAGGAGGGAGAGTGACCCCAGGAAGAAGACTCATGTAGACTTCTTCATTCAAGTAACCGTTCAAGAAAGCATTCTTGACATCAAGTTGATATATATTCCATTGCTTAATTGCATTAATGGTTATGAGAATTCTAATTGTGGTCATTCTAGCTACTGGGGCAAAGGTTTCATCATAGTCAATTCCATATTCTTGGGCATAATCTTTAGCAACTAGTCTAGTCTTGTATCTCTCAATGTGACCATTGCTGTGAGTTTTGATTTTATATACCCATCGACATTCAATGACTTTCTTATCTTTTGGCATGGGTGCAACTATACATGTCTTAGCCTTGTCTAGGGCGTTGAGTTCATCTTTCATAGCATCTTCCCATTTTGGAATACCTTTGGCTTGATGATAAAACCTAGGTTCTTTAACTTGACGAAGGGTGACAATCAAATTTCTTTGGTGTGGTTCAAAAGATTCATAAGACACAAATCGTTATGGAGGTCTTGAAACCCTGGGTTCTAATTTTGTAATTTCCGATTCATCATTGGTTTCTCTAGGTCGTCTTGTATAATGTGAGGGGAAGGGTTCGACAATTGACCGAGTATCAACAGTTATGTGTGAAATGTCATTGTTTCCAACATGATCTTCTTGAAGGTCTTGATGTTTTACTGAGTCACAATCATTATCTTCTTCTAGCTCAAAAACATCTTGAGGAATGAAAGGTTCCGAATTTTCCAAGGATTTGGACTCATAATAAGTATCATTCTCCAAAATTTTTACATCCTTGGACATGTACAATTTGTCTCCTATGGGATCAAAACACCTATACTCCTTCTTGTCAATGCCATAACCAAGGAAGACACATTCAATACCTCTAGGTGACAATTTGTCATTCTTGTCCGTATACACGAAACATCTACATTCAAAAACCCTAAGTCTTTCATAATATAGAGAGATGTTGTACAATTTTTTGAAAGGTGAAGTATTCTCAAGATTAGATGAAGGCATTCTATTTATAAGGTATACTGCGGTAAGAGTAGTTTCGGCCCATAAGAATTTATGAACCTTACTAGCAATTAGCATAGTTCTACAAGTTTCAACAATATGCCTATGTTTTCTTTCTGCTAGACCATTTTGTTGAGGTGTTTTAGTGCATGATTTTTGATGAATAATACCATTAGTTTCAAAAAATTTATGAAATTCATTATACATGAATTCTCCTCCCGAATCGGATATGAAGATTTTAATGGTTGCTCCGAAGTGGTTTTTTATCATATTACAAAATACTACAAATTTTTCAAACACTTCGGATTTGTGTTTCAAGAGATATATCCATGTAAAACGAGTAAAGTCATACACAAAAATCACATAGTATTGCAATCCTCCTTTAGAAACAACGGGTGCGGGCCCCAAACATCCGAATGTATTAGATCAAAAGCTTTCTTTGGTACATAGTTTCTTTCTCCAAAAGGAAGATGATGCATTTTTCCAAGAATACAATCTTTATATTCAAAATTTTTCTCTCTAATGCTTTTCATCAAAGGAATATTACATAATTTTTGAGAGTAAGTCTTTTATGCCATAACGTAGCATCTTGGGTTATGTTATAAAAACAGGAATTTGGCATAACAAGATAGTCCATTTTGTATAGTCCACTTTCTCTATGGCCTTGACCAATCACCTTCTTCGATAGGTGATCCTGCACCACACAATGTTTGGATAAGAAAGTAACTATACAATTGTTATCACATATTTGAGCAACCAAAAGTATATTTAAATTAAGTTTAGGTATAAAACTTACATTTTGAATTTTAAAGTTTTGTTTTTCAAGGTTTCCTAATTTTTTGATTTAAAGTTTTGTTCCATCGGCCGTAAACAGATGCTTTCAAACAGTTTCACAAGAATTAATCAAAAAATCTTCATTATGTGTCATATGAAAAGATGCACCGGAATCTAAAAACGACATACCTTGCGAAGTAGATAGAGCATTCTCGGAGATGCTTGCTTTTTCTTTAAAAATTTCTTCTATGTAAGCCTTGATGTTGTTGGGCAAGACACCTCCTTTTTCCACGGCTCCCACGTTTCCACCCCTTTTTCGAAGTAGAGGACAAGTGGTTTTAATATGTCCACTTTTCTTGCAATAATGACAAATTGTATCTTTGTTAGGCCATGGTCCCGTGAGCTTCTTGAATGTGCCTTCATTATTCTTGGTATATGGAGGCCTGTAAGTCTTCAAATTTGCTACGGGTCTTAATGCGGCAAGCACGGCTTCTTTGGCTACATGTATATTTTTTAATCTTGTTTCCTCTATAACAAGATCGGCTAGAAAGATATCCCCTCTAAGTCTAGGTTTTCTATGTATAAGGTTTGATCTAATGTTTTCAAATTCGTCACTTAAACCACGCATAAAGAAAAAAAAATATTGATTTTCCAAAAATTCTTGAAATTCGTCTAATTTGTGAAGTTTTCCAAATTTGTCAAAACTTCTTAATTGAGTTCATAGTTCTGAAAATTCATTGTGATAGTCCCTAATAATTAGATTCTCTTGTTTGAGCATAATCATTCTTTCCATGAGATCGATTTGAAAGACAAAATCATCTTAAGAATTAAGCTTTTTCAAATACTCCCAAGTTTCAAACGCATTTTTAAAAGCACTAATCCTATTTCTAAGTTTTTCATCCACATTTTGACAAATAATCCATGTGATTTTTGCATTCATCTTTTCCCATAATTTCAAATCTAACTTGAATTTTTCATGTGCTTTGATGATTTCATCATCATCTAAGCCATCAATGTCCAAGATTGATTCCTTTATAGTTCCATCAATGTAATCCCAAAAATCTTTTGATAAAAAATATTTTTTCATTGTTCTAGCCCAACTTTGATAAATTTTCGGGTCTAGAATACAACTAAATGACTCATTTTTACCTTCTATTTTTGTGCAAAAATGAAGATTTTGGACTAACCTCAAGTTTGATGCAATTCTTCAACTTTCGCACTTTCGGCATGCTTCCCAATGCACTTGTTTTCTTCAATCAGAGGCTTTGATACCATGTAAATATTAATCAATGATCGAAGGTTGATGTTGCACAAATCAAGATCACCAAGTCGCCAAGCGTTAAATGGCATTCAATCTCCAATGTCGATCTTCAAGAATAACATACAAGAGCGAAAGTGTATACAAGTCAAAAAGCATTACAAGACTGCATGCTTTATTAATGAATTGAAGTAGTATTTATAAACAACATAAGGTGGTTGGAAGAAGGAGAGAAAACAAGGCCCAAAGGGCCAACACATGCACTAGTGCTGGCCGGCCAACACTAGCCGTTGGCCAGGGTCATGGTGGCCCTGGCCCTCCTTTCTGCTGGGACTGCACGGGCCCTACTGGCCCGTGCCCCTATTACATTAACAACTCCCACCTACTTCTTGCTACGATTGCAAGTTCAATAGATCGTGGACACAACAAATAATTTCGTCAATCCAATTTTATGTTTGTAATTTGGAAACTTTCCCCTTTTTCGTTACTGGTTGAATCAACATATTCAATTGCTTTACTTTTATTGGGCATTGTCGCCCCCTTTCACTAAACACCACCCACTCTGTGTAACTAAGACTGTTGGTTTGGTCTGCACACTGTAGAGCCTTTTGATATGCACGACCTAGACTGCACCACCTGTGCAAAAAAACTGCTTATGTTGTTGCTTGATCTGCTGCACAACTGTCTGTCTGCGAAAACGTCTCCTAATCCCACCGATTAGGCTCTATTACTATATTGATTTTTCTCTCAAAATTTCATTAAAAATGATAAGAAGATACAAGAGGGAAGGAGGAAGAAGAGAGTCAGGCATCACCCTAAACTGCCAGCCCCTGCTGTGTCTCTCTCTTCAGTTATTTTTCACGGTAACCTCTTAGGGTTACTTAAGTATGCTAAACATTAAAGGATGACTAAAAGGCCCCTATTACTAAAGATTTACTTCCTAACAACTCGTATTAGATCAAGACGAGAATAGATCCAATGGGAGCTGGATCCAAATCTCCTTTTTAATATAAATGTCAAAGGAGTCTTCTTTCATGTGTACATAAACGTAAACATCACCCTAGACTCCTTATATCTACCCATTCTTTTTGTCCTTTAAAATTCATTCTAACATCACTACTGAAAATGCTCTCTCTATCAATACTCTTATATATCCATTCTTAAATGTAATTCGTGGGTTAATTTCTTTTTTAGATAACAATGCACCTCGAGCAACGATGCTATAAGGATTTGCGAAATGAGCACTTCAATTCAGCAAAAGTTGTCCTGTGCATATATAGGAAGCTTTTATCTTCCTGCAAGGAGCAAATGTAAGTTCTCAGTTTTGTTCTTAGATTGTATATGTATGTTCCCTTTAGTAATATGTGAACTAGAATATTGCTTTGATATATTAACTCATCCAAATATCGAATGCCACTTGTAAGAATTATTCCTGGACACTCTTCTATGTCTACTTGTCTCAAAGGTAAAGGGATGCAGTTACTGGTTCCACTTGTAGGTAGTGGCAGAATTTAATGCACACTTTCAATTAAAATAAAATGCTCATGTATATGTGTCAAAATTCTCATTTTCTTTATCATTCATTTCATTCCGAATCCTTCCTGTTGCTTTTCTCTCTATCCCCTATTGTCTTCAAACTGTAACTTGAATGCCAGAATAAACTTCGGGTAGCCTGTTTCAGACATGAATTATGAATGAACAGGACGATGTTAAACGGTTGGGTAAGTAACACCATCTATGCCTTATGAGATCAAGTTAAGACTGAGTGCCATGACTGTCCCTTTTGCCTAAAATATCTTTTGGAATTGTATTTCTTTGATAAAAATATATTTACATATGAATTCATTCTTTTCTTGAACTTCCAATAGAAGAATCATGGTCTTAAGATTTCTTGACCCTAGAGTTTATTTATTATCATAGTGTTCTTATTAGAAGCTAATTGAAATGCAGATACAGTTTGTTGAGACCAGATTCTTGAAAAATAGTTTTACTGAGATCTCTTTTTGTTAAGGTAGATTGCCACCCCTAGATGATCTTGCATCATCTCATTGAACACTTGAACGTTGCTTGAGCTTCAATCATATACCATATGGAACCATGTTTATATCATGTTATTGTAAATCCTTGACAGAAGTATGAAAATGATTTCAGGCCACTTTTTGCACCTAGCTTGTTGTGCATTATACGGACTCTATTAGATGAAGCACAACAGGATGAAATGCAGATTCTGGGCTCAGACATCCTTGTTGACTTCATAGAAAGCCAGGTAAGGTGATTATTGTCATCCTCAAAGCACGTTAATGATACAAAAGGTAGATTTTCATGTTGTTTTGCTGATGGAGGTTAATCATGCTTTGCTGAAATTGTAGGTTCGATTTGCAGGACGTTTACTTTTTGTGTGTAGTATAAATTCTTTCCTGATGTTTATATATTGTGTGTACTGTGTAGATGGATAGCTCTTACTTATTCAATTTAGAAGGTTTGATACCTAAACTCTGCCGGCTAGCTCAAGAGTTTGGTGAAGATGAAAGGGGGAAAAGTCTTCAGACAGCAGGACTTCGTTCTTTGGCTGTCCTGGTATTTTTCATGCTTTACTTTGTTCTTCACATACCACTTATGGAATTTCAGATCCTTTACGATTCTTGTCAATTATTTCCAAAGAAATGTTGGCAAGAAATGACACCTTTGACAAACATAGAGTATTTGTCTATGAAACCGAAGCGACAAACTTCATGCCTCAAGTTTGGTACTTTAATGGCTCTATTGGCATATGTCAAGTGGATATATGCAAACTGTGGTATAATGACAACGTATATTTCATCTTTTTTCTGTATCATTTATTAAATAATTCAACATCATAGCCATTTCTCTTTTGTCTTTTTCTATGTGTATTTTCCTTTAATTATGTGATGATAGGGGAAAGGTGAAAACCCCAGTGCCAGTTTTCTGATTGGGCATATGAGTTTTAGTAGATAATGAGTCACAAACCTTGTTTATTTTTTGCTTCTGTGTTTTTCAGGAGATTATTACTAGTTTACTACTGTTGGTTGCTTGCACCCATTGGTTATGAAATACCTTAGTTCATTCCTTCAGTTTTGAAGAACATCTTCATGCCAAATATGCTGTTTCTTTTCTTTCTCATCTTTACACTTTTTTGAGATCCTTGTTGACTTCATTTTGGAATTCTCTATCCTTTTGTCTTTATATGTGTTATTCTGTGATGTGAGTCCGTTTCTTTGTCTTATCCAGAAATGCATTTAATTAGAATTCTCTATATTGATTGAATCCTCTACTGAAATGAATACATGTGGTTTTATCAAGTATCGTAGCCACCCTAATGATAATGGTTTCCTGTTATTTCCACATACATTAGGTGTGTTTCATGGGGCAACACTCTCACATTTCAATGGACTTGGATGATGTAAGTTTTTTTTTGGTTTTATATATTCATACACATGATTTTGATCACTTCTTCATCGGTTTGGACATGTATGTCCCAGATTCATACACTATGTGATGGTATTGTGATACTAATTCCATTGTTCATCACATCTTATATTCTTTTTTTTATATTATTATCATTCTCAATTGTTAAATGAGTATATTTCATTTTAAGATCATGTTTACAATGTAACAGGAGAATCTTTTGCATATTGGCAAGCGGTTGTTCACGTTGTATTCATCTCTCATGTCTGATTTATTCCAACCTGTACAGTGGAACTGGTATTCTGTCCTTGAACTGGTTATACAATGTGGAAGTGCTAACTCAGTGACTAGTATGATGTTGCCAACAGGGAGCCTACCATTCTGGACCAATCTATATAACTATGAGAATTTGTTCATCAGATGGCTGGTTTATAAGTAAACCATATTTTAGAGTGGTATCAAGAGCTTGCAAACATTTAACTATGCGACAGAGACCTTTATGTTATTTATATCTTAAGCTGAGGGACATTCTTTCATATTATATACTCCATAGATACAGAAGATGAGCTATCTATTCGCACAGTTTTATCCTCTCCTCAGGAATTTCGAAGGATTGAGTAAATACAATATCTGATGACTGTGATCTGATTAGACAGGTTGATATTGGAAATATATCTAAATACTAACTGGGTTCAAATGCTGCTCCCTGAGCTATCCAACCAAATCTGATTACTCTATTCTGCAGATTTTGGTTTTTTGAAATTCATATACAACTACAACTCTGAATCCAATTACCTAATATCCGATTAGTCAAATTCAGTGACCATATCCTAACAACTCCAATCTGTTTGGTACCCTCAGCTCAACCTTGCTCATATTTTCCAGCTGTTAGTCAGTTTAGCCGTTTTGTATATCGAAAGTCTAGGCTGCAATGCAAGCCTTCTACTATTTCTGACTATATAATTCAAGATGCATTACATATAAGAAATCTGATATTAGAATAAGACTCCAATGAATGTGATAATGATTTAAATTTTCTCATTTGTGAAAAGAAAAGAGTGTATGATTCTTGCCGAGGTATATTAGGTCATGTAAATAGGTAACCTACATTACAACATTCCTGTTTCACACTTAAATTGTATGTAATTGAAATCTTGTGGGAACTATATGTAGTTTAAATTTGGAAATCAACATTTGTTATGTACATAAGAAAGGTAACTTTACACCTTCTATGGTATACACCTACTGGGGACATCATTTCTCAACAGCCAGAAAAGATTACCCAATTTACAGCCCTATCAATGAGCCTTAGACACCCAAACCGATGACCTCTCATGATATTCACAATAGATGCAGCTAGAGTAGACAAATTGTTACCTATATGTGCTACACAGCACGTGATGGCCTGAAAAGGCCATAAAGCACACCGCTATAGCACGTAAGTGCTATAATGTATGCTCACTGTGGTCGTACTTGTTCATATGGTTAATGCCACATACGTGTTAGCTTATGCCATGCTACATGTATTGTTCCTATGGTACGATGGCACTGACTGGACAACCTGCAACAGGAAATAACCTTTTCTTTTGGCATAACACAGGTACATGCCAAGAAACCAAATTGACAACTAGGACAAGAAGGTTAGTGGACGTTGAGAACTAGGGTCAATTGACAAAACTACTGGAATGCTCTTGAACTAGTGAAGGTGGCCCTGGCTTTGAGGAGGAATGGAAATATAGGGTGGGTGGGCAGCTTCCAACTGCCCTTTTGTAGTTAGGTTTGTTCAAGTTGTTGTTCACATTCTATATTGTTCGCCTCCCTTCATGGTTTATCATGGTGCTGCATGTCCCACGTGTATCATTCTGGCCTTATATGGTGCTATAATGTACCACTTCATAGACCACTCTTCTGTGGTTCTCCCATCTAGCTGTGAAGAAGCTTGCTTACATGCATGTAGCCTTCTATGCCCAGCCTGTGCAATAACATGCTCAAAGTGGAGAGCATTTACACAGGAATGTCCAACTCCATCATGCATAATATTGTTAATTTGTGATAGATTGCAATTATCAACTGAAACTGACTTGAAATATCTTAGTTTCTTGCTGATATTACTTGATGGTGCCAGTACGTCTAGGATGTTAATTCACCTGTTCAATTTCATTATTTGTCATGCTAAACATAGTTTTGAGCATGATGATGCTTCTCATGTGTTGGTCTGTTATGGATTTGATACCTTGGAAGCATTCAAGTTATTGCCTGTACTCATTCATACGTTTGCCTTGCACAAACAGATTGTGTCAGTCATCTTGGAAAATTATGGATCTGTTCAAATAATCAGGAAGGTTAATGGCCTTGCTAAGGAAAAGTTCCTGGACAAGTGGAAACAAGTACCCAACCTTCAGCGTGAGGACCAAACATCTGTTGATACTGTAGATAATAATCCTTCATCAGAAGAAACTGTACATAATAAATGCACTGCAGATATAACGTGAGAATCTACCCTGTGATATGTTTCTTCGTTGTTAACTCCTACAAAATATTTATTATTTTGTTTGTTAATGTACCTATATGCAGCAATGATGCAAAAAATCCTACATATTGGTCAAGAGTATGCTTGCAAAACATGATCAAGGTAGCCAAGGAAGCAACCACTTTACGACGTGTCATGGAGCCTCTCTTTCGAACTTTTGATAGTGGAAATCATTGGTCACTGCAAAATGGGCTTGCTTTATCAATTTTAATTGATATCCAGCATCTCCTGGAAAGCTCTGGTAGTTCAAAAGTCAAGGACTTTTAGTTATTGCTGAATATCTTCCTCCGTTTTCTTTCTATTACACTATTTGCAAAATATTTGGTTAACATATTCAGGATATTCATAGTATCTTATTTCTGCAGGGCAAAAAACCCACTTATTGATAGCTATGCTCGTCAAGCATCTTGACCACAAAAATGTTGTCAAGCAACCTGACTTGCAGGTTAACATTGTTGAGGTCATTACACATGTTGCATTTTATTCCAAGGCGCAGGTGCCCGTTGAAATTGTTGGTTCAATAAGTGAATTGATCAGATATATGCGCAAATGCATACACCATTCTCTTGAACCTTCACATCTTGGGGATGACCAGAAAAAGTTATGGAAAAGATTTCTATCTGCATTGGATGATTGCATTTTACAGCTAATAACTAAGGTTATTTCATTTCTTTTTGCTTTTGTAATTGCATTATACAGCTAACAATTAAGGATATTTCACTCCTATTCACTTGTGCTGATTTTTTATGCTTATAAGCCCAATGTGATCCTCCACATGTTTTGTGGCACCTTAAGCATTGAATGTTGCATTATTTAAGATTCTTTTATTCGTATTCAAGATCATAACGTACCATTTATTTTTTGGTTTTGTAAGACTATATGGTGAGAAAACTTCCTCATGTAAATATTTATTGAAACAAAACCAAATGTGCGAAGAATGCATAGCATACTGAAAAGGTTATGGTGGAAATAAGTGCCCATTAAAAGTAAAGTTTTCATGGCCTCTTTTTGGTAGAGTGGATGGTCTCAATTAGATCCTCTCTTGGTGTAATGTAACGTTTCAGTTTATCAACATGACGTAGCTCCAAAATGATTTGATCATTGAAGTTTGTTCTCTATCATCTTATAGGCAACATTCTTTTTAGTTATGTTCTTTATATTGTAATATAAAACCAAACTACTGGAAGAGAAGGAAAATGCCAATGTCTTTAATTCACAGGTTGGAGATACTGGGCCTATTCTTGACATGATGGCTGTGATGCTGGAAAATCTATCAAGCAACACTATTCTATCCAGAGCAACCATGTCTTCCGTCTGTCGTACTGCACAGTTAGTAGCCATTGTTTCTGATATATTATATCATGGCAAGGCAAGCTGTTCTTCAGTTCTCTTTTTCTCTTGTTTCTCTATATTTGATCTTTATTTTGTGTTTATCCTCAAATGACATATTTGTCATTGTTTGGGTTCATTGATATTATAATGTATTCAGGTCTTTCCAGAAGCTCTGCTTCATCAGCTTCTCATAGCGATGTTCCACCCTGACCATGAAACACGAGTTGGTGCTCATTGTATCTTTTCAGTCATCTGTGCACCATCATCTGCATATTTTTGGAAGGGATCATTTCATTCATGGTTGCCAAGAAAATTGAACAATTCCACAACCTTCGAAATGACATCTTGCTCGGATGATCTCTCAATAAAGACTTGTGAGGAAAGGATTCCACTGGACAATGGATGTGAAAGATGTAAACCAGATAAGGTTGATAATGGTGATTGTACGGAACCAACAAACAAGATGAATGGTGATATAAAACGGTATTCAGTCCATCCATCTCGCTGCCAATCACACAACATCGAGCTTCATCCTGATTGCTCCATAACCGATGGGAGAAACGCTAATGAGCCTGAAAAGGTTGCAGTTGAACATTGACCCTGTCTCCTGCTAAATTTGACCTTGTTGGCAGCGTTTGTGTGAGTAAAACTGTCAACATTTTCTCAGGATTTATCCTCGAAACTCAGGGGACAGAATTATTCCAGGCTAAATGCCATTTTTTCACTTAAGGCTGGAATATAGATGTTCCAAGTTTATTTTGGACTTCTTGAAAGAATTAGGTGCTGATGTTATCCACCCAATTGATCTTACCCTTTTCTTCCTGGGGTGGTCCTCTGTTCCTGAGTTTTTCTTCGACACTGTTAGGTCAAATTTAGCCTGAAAGCCTTCTTTTTGCCTTTCTTATGATGTTCAGTGACTTATTTTGTTGTTTTCCTTTATTTATCACTTACTTTAACAGTCTATGTAACAGAATCCTCCGATGTGCGTAAGCAGCGATCAGGTGGGTCTTTTGTTTACATCTATATGGGTCCAGGCAACATCACCAGGAAATACCCCTGCCAATTTCGAGGCAATTGCTCATACATACGCTCTCCTCATTTACTCCTCTCGGCTCAAGGTGAGACCTTTTCTACATTGTTGGTTTTCTCATTACAGATCCAGCATTTAAGGCTATTATGTTCTTCAGCTATTGTTGCTTCTTAATTTAAAGATCATCTCGATGTGTTTTTGATAAACTAGTTGACTTTATTATTTTGTTATATATATATATATATATATATATATATATACAAGTGAAAGCTAAAAGTTATCTATATCTATATCTTTTAGCTTTTACTTGTTATGATGAAAAACTGTTAAGATTTGATGATTATTTCTGACTCATTTTCTCTTGTTTTTGTCTTTGGTTTCCACTATTTTCTGTTTCATAAGCTGCAGTAAGGAATCGGTCTATACTGCTGATGTTGGGTTTAACTCATTGAGTGGGCAGATCATTGATCTTGTAGAATGCATCAAAATTAGCTTTTGTACTTCATGTTCTAGTGACGAAAAACCCAAAATATAAGAATTTCCACTCATCTTGAAGTACATAAGATTCTGGATCATCACTGACTGAGAGTTAAGAGAACAAAAGGTAGTGATGTGCAGCTCTTTATTCTGAAATGTGTAGGCAGCAAGAGTGTAGTGTCCAATAATTAACTTAGTGTCCGACATGTTTATATTCATCAGAATCTTTGAAGTTCAAAGAGAACATGTGTAAAGCTGACCCTAGAAATGCTCAAGTAACACAGACAAGTTTGAAACCTTGAGGTGTACTTTCTGTTCTAAAGCACTTAAAAGTTCTCACGGTATGAAAATGAAACAACCACTAATACCTGCTTGAATTTGCTTTAAAAAATTCCAAAGCATTGATAAACTTGTATATTTGAAATTAGTAAATATATTTTTTAAGACAATGCTAAAACTTGTTTGTATTTGAAATTGTTACCATTTGAGGTCCAAGATTCATTCATCTCTCCAGATGTAAGTTATCAGTGCATATTTATATATTTTCAATATGTGATTTATGTTAAACCTAAGACAAGCCCAGAATTTTAAGAAACCAATATAGTTTAGATGTTTAATATATCAGCCTTGATGCTGTTTCATCCTTATGTTAAACTAAGATAAACTGCTTGGCAACCGTACCATAGTACATATTGATGGTGAAGTTCACCTGCATATGTTTTTTAAGTCCAGGAGACGGGTATTGTAGAATAGATCTATTCGTAAGAGATCTGGCACCCCATGAGTTTGAATAGGAACAAATAAATTTTCGGATGAAGCTCATTTTCATTTGCTTTTCAAGACCAGGCACAAAATAAATCCACAGGATGGTTGGTACAATGTGAATCATGAAAATAATTAGATTTCATGTTGAAATTTTGGTTATTCGGTCGGTTTGGTTTTAGACCCATGGAACCAAAACTGTACCGAAAACCGAATTACCTAAAAAGAATGAACTGACACCGAACCAATTTTTAATAGAACCGAACCAAATCGGAAACTTCAGTTCAGTTTGATTCTCTTATTTGGTTACCACCACAAGATGTCCATGGCCACTGCACTTTGATGAGTAAGCTGTAGCATCCTTTCATTCGGGGTACAATACAGTCATACTTAAAACAAGGCAACTTGCCATTCATCTAATATGAGGTAACCTATCATCATCTAATGTTTTATCTTTTGTTTGACACTGTGACCAATTATAGGTGACTTTTCTTCCTAGTTGAGATTCTGAGAAGGCTACAATCCTCCCATCATAGTTTTATAGAAAACACTCATTTAATTTGTCTGAGGAACTCTTCACACAAATTGTGCATTTACAAGATGACATTGAATAGATCAAATAATATGGGTCCTCGTCATGGAAATAGTCTTAGGGTGGCAGATGGCATAATAAGTGCAATACTTTTCACTTCTGAGACTTTGTCTGAGGAACTCTTGCTTTCTCCTATGCTTCCTTGACACTTCTCACATGTTAACCCTGTGTGCCCATGTGTGTTGGCCATGTGCTCCTTATATGCTTTTGGTGATGCATTCATCATGTATGTAAGAAAAATATAGCTTTAAATGCCTTTCTTTGCATGTTTATAAGTTGACAAGATAATAGATAGTCGTTAAGAACTTAATTTTTACCTTATATATCATATGGTTTATACAAATTAGTTAGTCAAACGGCATGTTGTGCATTTGATTTCCTTTTCTGTTCTGCTTTTGTTCTTATTTCATCCCTCATTCCATTCCCTTTCGCTTTCTGGTCAAAATTCATTTGAATTCCTGTTAGTTACTAGTAATTGTTTCATTTTCACAATTATTCAACTTCTAGCTTCTGGTATGAATCAGTGATGTTTTTCATGTTAGGCCTCGAACCATGGTGCTTTAATTAGAAGTTTTCAGCTGGCATTGTCTCTTAGGGATGTCTCTCTTGATAAAGAAGGCAAGCTTTTACTGATTAGATATCTGTTTTCTGCCTTGAAAATATTTTTCTTGTTGAATGCATATCCACTTACCTTTGCTGCATACCTAGTGCAGGTTCTCTGCAGCCATCTCATAGAAGATCTCTCTTTACCTTGGCAAATTCAATGATTTTGCTTCTAGGAAAGGCCTACAATATTATTGAGCTTCTTCATTGTGGTAAACTATCACTTGATAAAATGGTATCTACTTATCCACTTCAAATCTGATGAGTTTCACTGGCAACTTTCATCCAGTCTTTGTTTGTCATTGCATTGCTTATACTGTTAAAACTGTTTATCAGGTCGATCCATATCTTCGTTTCACTGAAGAGTATAGGCTTCAGGATGTTCTCTCGGATTCTGATACTGGAAAAAACACGTATGGATCAAAGGAAGATGACCTTGCAGCCCTTGAACTTGTATCCTCCATCCAAGTTGCAAGTGAACAATCAAAGGAACATTTAGCAGATACAGTTGTGCATAGTCTTGGAAATTTATCAGAGGTGAGAATCTATTGCATTTCAAAGAGCCTGTTGCAAAGTGTGAGTATGCTGTGAATGTTTTTTATTAGATTTCAAAGCTAATACCTTGCAATCTTCCATCTTTTATCGTGCACAGTGAACCAATTACATGATCACCTTAGAGAAGAAAATGTAACGCCTTACTTCCTTGATAGAGTTCTTTGTATCAAATGCGAATTGGAATGCGGGCTCATTGAAGTTTACTCTTAAAAATACCGTTAACTCAACCTAGTTATGTCCTGACTTTTTCATAGCTTCAATTTTAGAGTTTGTCAGGAGCCACCAGTCTCTTAAAGTTGGTTGTGTTCATTGCTACACTTTGTATTGGGAATTTGGGAGTGCCATCACAAATATGATTTCTTCTGTTTGCTTATCACGGTCTGAGTTGAGATTGGCACTTGGATAAGACTTGTCTCCATCTTCCTGGAGATCAGTTTGTGAGATGGAGTTGAGGCTTGAATTTGGGTTGAGATTGCTACCTGCAACTCTAATTGCAACTGTATAATTTGACAAAGTTAATTCACCACGAACCCCACTGGGTCCAGTCTTCTTTTCCTAACTTTAACATTTCTCAATCAGAACTCTACTTGTTTTTGCAGGAAGAATATTGTAGCATACACAGACAACTGTTGCAGGAGTTTTCACCTGATGATGCTTTCTCCTTGGGAGCTCCATTTTTCATGGACACTTCTAGGCCAGGCTCACCATTTACTTCAAAAGATTACCTATCTTTCGATGAGGTTTTCTTGTGCTCCTTTCTTAGCTTTTTCTACCATTGTGTTTTGGCCATTTGGAACGGCTTTGGTCCATGTATGGATTTCTTATGCGTTTATTTGTTCCACTTCAGATGGTGCCTTTATCATGCTTCTCAGATGAAGAACCTCTTCCTGAAGTGTCAAGAAGTCAATCACATGGAAAAATGTCTCTTAGTTCTTCAGAGGTTCTGAGTGTTAAACAACTCATGGACTCAGTAAGTAGCATTTGAATTTGGGTTTATAAACTCTATGTGATTGTCTGATGCTGGGGACTTCTCTTCCAGCCAAATGCATCTACCCAATCCATGTGTACTTTTTATATCAGATGGCATCGTGAATCCACCAACACATTTCTGAATGTTTCACTGATAATATATTGGTTATGCTCTGGTTGAACATTTAAATGGTAACAGGTTCTTGAAGCTACTATGCAAGTTGCAAATGTCAATGTTTCATCTGCACCGGTTCCGTATGATCAGATGAAGAACCAGTGTGAAGCTCTCGTTATCGGGAAACAGAAGAAGATGGCAGTACTCCTAAGCGTGAAGCATCCGCAGGCCATTCTGCCTATTGACTTATCTTCAGATGCTGATAGCACTGAATCGATCTCTCCACACAAGGTAAGAAAAATAGAAAAAACTGGTCAAGTCGAAAGTTGCAACACCAATGCCTAGCCTTTTCACACATTAAGTGGGTTCGCTACTTAGATTCTTAGTCGCTTTGTTGAGTTTGACATTGTAGCATATTAGCATTTAACTAAAAGAAAAGGTCATGTTTTATCGTTTTCTTTCAACACTTTAGAGCAATGTTGTAAAAAGAGTATCGGTTCTCATATCACACTAGGCACCAATATGCCTGTATCGTATACGTACAATCTTTTTATTTCTTGATAAAAAAATTGAAAAATATTAATAAAATTCAAAAAAAAAATATGAGAATTTAAATTAATGAACAAAACATATATAACACAATCAACATTAAACAAAATTGAATCCAAAAGCTTAATTTGAAACAGATAATTCATAATAAATGACTATGACTATAAAAATATTTAGAGAGATTGTGAGAAGAGAATAACAAAGTTAAATAACATCTCATAATGAACAACCATCCATACCATAACTTGAATATTGAATACCTTTAATTAATAAACAACAAAGTTACAACTTATAATCATCCATACCAGAACATTAAAAAGTTACAATTACATTTAAAAGTTAAAACAATCATCCACAACATGGATCATAATCAACAAAAAAAGCATTGTAATTGGCATAGTTAGGATCATCATTATCATCATCATGATCTCCTCCCTGTTCCTCCTCCACAATTGGATCTGCCCATCCAAAACCTTCATCTTCATCGTCATCATCTCCAACTCGAAGTTCTGCTTCGGCTTGGAGTGCCCTCTAGTTTTGATCCTCTAAATTGATGGGGGGCTCCTCTTCTTCGATTCAATCATAAAAAATATCAACATTTTTGTAGATTAACGTATCATATGGCACCTTCCTTGTCCTTCTTGCGTCCTTTTGGATTTGTCTGTGAAGAAAAAATATTCAAATTATAAAGAATATCAAATACAATATAGTCACATCACACATTCATTATTAATAAGAAAGAAATAGGCAACAACAATACATGTTTTTAAAATTATTACATTTGCCTTAACTTCATATTATACGCAATGTATACCAAATCACGTAATCAAGCATGCTCTAATTTGTTTCTCTTTTTCGTGTGAATTGTTAAAGAACTAGGCCAGAGTGGCCCGGCCCTGGCCCACTAGGCCATTAGGGCCAGGGCTCCCAGGGCCACTAGCCGTTGGGGGATGGCTGCAGCCAGCCCCCTTTGTCTCTTCTCTCTCCCTCTTATACAAACATCTTCTACTCTATAAGTACGACTTGTAATCCATTATAAATTTATGTTGGTTAATGAATAAAGATTATTTATTCAAGCTTGTGGTGTTTTCATTCTCTTTTTCGTATGCACTTGTTGCTCTCGGCTATTGCCTTTTCTAAGGCTTTGTTATTGTTACCTTGTGGTGTTGTCTCATTAATCTTCCACAATTATATTGAAGCATAGCCTTCGTTACATGGTATCAGAGCTATTTCTCGATAGTGGGAGCATTTTTCATTGTTTCGGAAAGCATGCTGATCGTATTTTATATTGTTCATCACCTTAGAAAGCGTGTCAATCGTATTTTATAAGTTTACCTCTTTAGTTTCTTTTTCCTTGAAATATGGATGATAAAGGGGGTTTCAATTTTCATCTAACATCTTTGAACTATAAAACATAGGCCCAATCAATGAAAAACTACTTGTATTTCAAAAAATTATAGGGCTATGTAAGTGGTTCGAAAATAGAACCCTCTATCAATGTCACACTTGAACAAAAAGAAGAATACGAAGGAGGCCATAGAACGATCCTATGTGTGCTCATGAATAATGTAAACGAGCACACTATGGATACTTTGGCCGATTTCACCAACACTAAAGAAGTATGGGAATATTTAAAAAAATCTCATGTTTAAAGTGATGTGGCTCATAGGATGGCATTAAGAGACAAATTAGTCTCACTTAAACAAGGAGATAAAGGGGTAAACGGATTTTTTGGGGAATTTTCCAATGTTTGGAATCAATTTTATGGTTACAAAAAGAAATGTACACAATATCTTAGTGAGAGACAATGTGAAGACAATCAGGACTTTTTATATCAATTTATAAGAAGTCTCCGAGAAGAATTTGAAGGGGTAAGATCATCACTTATTCATAGAAAACCTTTTCCTACAAAAGAAGAGATTCTTACCGATCTTTAAATAGCGAAAACAAGAATGAATGAAGCAAGACTTCAAAAAGACACCGCCTTGGCCGCATCAAAACCTGGAGCAAATATGAAGGCTTACCGACCTCTTCATTTCAAAAGTAAAGAAGAAAGAAAAGACATCATTTGCCATCATTGTAGAGAAGCCGGGCATATAAGGCCAAATTGCCCAAAATTGAAAAAGGTGGCCGTAGTAGAAGAACATGCTTCATATTCTATTCTTGCAGAACAAAAATTAAAGCAACTTGAAGTCCAAATGAAAGAAAAAGCAACGGTTGGTGTGGTTTGCTCTTCTTCAACAAAAGAAACTCAAGGTATGATCTCTTAGATTCTTGATTCGGGTGCTTCATTTCACATGACTTATAATGAACATATCTTAAAATCACGTGTTCAAAAACCCTTATCATGTGTTTATACGACAGATGGTATACAATTAAATGTTGATAAAGTTGGTGACTTGCAAAACAAGAATCTTGAAGTTTTCAAAATTAGTGTTAGTTCCAAAACTAAATTTAAACTTACTTTCCGTATCCCAAATTTCGGATAAAAATTGTGTTATAACCTTTTCATCCACCGGATGTATTCTAAAGGACCGCCTCTCGAAGAAGGTGATTGGGCGTGGCCATAGAGGGCGGACTTTACATTATGGACTATTTGCATGAGTAGAGAAAATGATTCATGGTTATGGCATGAAGAATTGCTCACGCGTTCACATGGATCACTTAAACAAATTGGTTTTAAAGAACTAGTAATTGGTAACTGGCTTCAATTTGAAAAAGGCAAAATTTTTGTGATGCATGTCAAAGGAAAACAAGTAAAGGTCTGCTCAAGGCTAAAAACATAGTTTCAACTTCTGAACCTTTACAACTTTTGCGTGGATCTTTTTGGACCTACAGAGCGCATGAGCTTTGGTGGGAATTACTATACGTGAAAAATTGTGGATGATTTTCTAGATTTACATGGGCCATTATTCTTAATTTCATAAAAATGATCTTCGATCATTTAAACTTGAAAGTTATCAGCTTGAAAAAGGTTTTTGTATTCGTCCATAAGAAGTGATCGTGGTGGTGAATTTGAAAATCATGAATTTGAAACTTTTTGTGATGAGCAATGGCATTGGCGTAATTTTTCTGCCACCAGAAACGCCTCAATAAAATGGTCGCTGGGCCGAGAGAAAGCAGGCACCACACATTCTTAGACTCCATGTCCGTGCTATGCTTCTTTGAGGCCAATCTTCCTAACGTGCCTGTGAAGTAAGTCACGTTTACTAACTTGTCCATGTTATTAATCGCCTCCACTTCCTCCGTCCTTGGTAATGTCTCTCCTTTTGAGCGTCTTTTATCACACTACACCGATTATAACTCACGTTTCGTGTCTTTGGATGTAAATGCTTTGTTTTGAATAATGGAAAGGATAACTTGGGGAAGTTTGATGCAAAAATCTTATGAGGAATTTTTTCTAGGTTATTCTATACATAGTAAGGCCTTTAGAGTCTATAATAAACGAACTATGACCATAAAAGAATCCGTACATGTTGCATTTTTGATGAAACTATACCCGAAATGGCTAGAAAGGTAACTTGTTGATGATGTTGCAGAAATCATGGCTAAGAACACACTTGGAGACTCAAGAAAAAGAGCCTAAGAAGCATAGAAGAAGAGACTCAAGTGTTCACTGCATGGACAAGAGGATTCTAAAATCATGGATCTATGGGTTTATAAAATCAAAGACTCTTTCGATGGTTCTATTGAGCGGTACAAAGCTCGTCTAGTGGCAAAGGTTCACACTCGGGAGTATGGTATTGATTATGAAGAAACTTTTGCCCCTTTGTTGCACGCATCACCTCTCATTCGAACTCTTCTTGCCATTGCGACCACTTCAACAATGGCCACTTACACAAATGGATGTTAAAAATGCTTCCTTAATGGTGAGTTAGAAGAAGAGGTTTATATGCGTCCTCCTCCTGGGATACACTTGTCGGCCAACAAGGTTTGTCGTCTTCGTAAGGCTCTTTATGGTCTCAAACAAGCACCTCGGGCTTGGTTTGCTAAATTTCACAACACTATCGGTCGTTGGGGTTCTCTTCTGTGCTTGCTCATGATTAACTGCTCTTTTTTACTCGAAAAATAGAAAATGGTATCTTGTTGTCTTGCTTCTTTATGTCGATGATATGATTATTAACTAGTTGGCGCCTTGATCTATCTTACGATTACTCGACCGGATATCTCCTATGCTTGTTCATATTGTTAGTCAGTTTCATGGCTCTAACTTACCACCCAGTTCATCACTGTGTCTCAAGCATTATTAGATATATTGAGGTACCTTGTTTATGTCTTCATTATTCAGTACCTGCATCTTTCACCATCATGTCATCTTAGGAATTGAGCCTACTCCGATGCATGATTGGGGTAGGTGATCCCACAATGATCGTAACTCCACCACCCTTGAGACTTTGTATTTTTCTTGGAATTCTCTTATTTCTTGGACGGAGTAAGAAACAAAATAATGCTACGGCTTGTTCGCCACCTTTGAAGCCAGACGAGAATATCGTGCCACTGGCGAGTCACTACTTTTGAAATATTGGGCTCCAGTTGGCTTCACTTGCTACGAGTTAGAATCTTCTAGGTCTTCCTACTCCTGCATCTTCATTGTGACAACCAGTAGTGCCGTCTGAAGTTCTTGTCAAAACGATGTTTTTTCATGAACTAAGCGTAATTGAAGCATGTGAGATTGATTGTCATTCGTCAACGGTGACCTGCGTGGTGATCTTGTCTTGTCTCGATTAATTGGCAATTTGATTCCTATTTTCTACCATTTGTTCGCAAAAGAAGCCTCTTTCTACTATTAGTCTATGGTAAACCATTGCTTTGCTTTCTTGTCCCAAACTCGACAATGTTGTTTCATAATCATGCAAAGCCTAGCTTGAGTTTGAGGGGGATATTATGATAGTGATTGATTTGTTACATTATGTATTTGAATACGATAGTGACTTGATTTGTTATTAATTTCATTATGATTGTAAATGATTTGTTGGTTTATTTGTTTATTATCTTTGTAATCAGTTAAGATTCCATTAGACCTCAAATTATCTGTATAGGAAATTGATTGATTTTATTTTTATTCTTCTACTGTATAAATAGGATTGATATGACATTTAACACTCAAAATATATTACTCTCATCTTGCATGTGTTTACCATTGGTGAATTGATGATAGAGTTTATGACAAATGCATGGATCTAAAATCATGAATTAAAATTTTCTCATCTTTGTTGATTGAGTATAAAGATAGCGATTATCAATGGTTTTTCGTAATCGATTGTGCACAAGTAACTTGTAGAGTCGAGTTCCGAGGCAAACTGTCATGATATCACTTTCGATTACATCCTTTGTAGAAATCGATTACTAAGTTCAATTTATGGAAGTAATTGATTATATTGTTATGGGTAATTGTGAATTTTAATTATTCTATCTCGTGTATTTTTAGTTTGTACAGTATTGATAAATTTAATTGCTTACATCGCACATAGTTGTTGTAATCGATTACACTAAAATGTCGATTAAGGTCTATTACCCACTTGAACATAAGCTCCTGCATGCCTAATCGATTTCAAGATTCCTGAACTCTAGTTGAATTACACTGACCATGTATTTTAAAGGCATTCTGGTTACGCTCTTCAACTCATTTACATAATGGATGAACTTGTTCCTGCAGTCCCTTGTTGCAGTGATGCTCCATGCAAGTAGTAGTCTAACAAATCTCTGATTTGCTCACCTTCGAATCTAATTCCAATACCGAGTCATTCCGCGCCATCCAGTCTCAACTCTACTTGTGTGTTCATCTTCGTAACTACGATTATAGATCAAATCCCCTCACTTCCCTGTTTAATGTCGTATTCTGTAGATTTCTTCCCTATTCTTAACGATAGCTTGATTGAATTTAAGTCTATATCTATCACTGATGAATTGTCCCCAATGTATGTTGACTCAACCCTTTATCTCCTTCTCGTAGTATGAGAGCATTAGGGATCCTAGTTAATCGCTAGCTTAATAATGCGGTAGCCCAGCTGGATTAACTTCCAGCATCTGCTTGGTAATATGGATCATGATGCATTCATTCTAACCCTGAAACTTTGATGAGAGCTATGCTCGGCTGTGAAGACCAGCACTGAGTCTGTTATGTTTTGGACCTTCTTTGACTTGTTGCTGTAATAGGATCTGCAAGTGTATCTACCCATCACCTTAAGTAAGAGGATGTATAGCAGTGAACTTAGAGACCATGAAAATCTTGCTCGAGGCTTCCTTGCATTGCTGAACCATAGAAGTGCCAGTAAGCATACTGGATTATTGTTAAGGCTTTTGTATGCCCTAACTGAAGGAGGTTAAAATTCATTTGAGTCGTCATCTCAGCAAGGCTCTGTGGGAGAGGAAAACTTCAATCGGAGCTAACCATAATAAGGTGGTTCTAGCCTCCACCAAGGATCAGTCTGATGATAACTACGTTTCATGGAAATTTACCCATCTGAGAAAGATTTGGTTTGAGCTTTCAAAAATCTTGTGTCCATATCTCGGTATTCTAGAGCTATCGGTGCTCTAGACTGTGAGAATTTTGCCATCTGCTCTCACTATTCTCGTAATAACATGTCTCACTTAGGTACCTTTCTTGGAAGAGATGGGCGGGATTGCACTTCCCAATGGTCTCCCAAGATACTCAAGTAGTAATGTAGTGGCATTATGCGTGGTTCAAATAATGCGACCAGCCTCAGCAACCTACTTGAATCAATTAGGATTAGTTTAACTTGACTAGGGTATGTCATTTTCGAACAGATCCGAACCAAAGAAGCTTAATTGGTCTTCAGTTCTCAATCTAAAGAAGTGTTTCAGTCATCAGACAATGCTTGATGCTAAATATTGGTTACGAATAAAGTCTCCACAATACTGCCTCGATCTTAAATTAACCCTCCTTATGATGTCTGCTGGCTCAAGGTACTTGAAGAAGCTTCAGTATTTGATAGATGGAATAGGTCGGCATTTCTTGCATACAGTCATCCCGTTTATTTTGTATGCCTTTATCCGTAATGACTCGCTTATTCGAGTGCAACATCATTGGAGGGTCCATTATTAGTGTGCACATGCCATCGGCTTTGCCTTGATCTTAAGTACGCTATTAAGAAATATGGTCAATTTGGGCGCCAAACTTAATCACACGATTGGTGTTTAGGTTAGACATCATATCTGAAATATAATGACCGTATTGGTAGGGAATTACTGAAGAGAATAAATATTGAATTAGTCTTAGTTGAACTGATTTAGTACGTTAAACCTCATGAGTCAAGAGTATATTTTGCTACACCACAAAATTTAACATGACAACAACCCCTAGGTGATCATATCCTTAAATCCATTGCGAGTTCTCAGTTTGGATGCATGAGGAGGCACCATTGGACATTACGGCGGTCCTATCTTATGGTTTTTTAAAAGACTGACATGGACCGGAGACTTGATGCATTGACCAGACGTCCCTTCTATTCTTTGTGACAGCGAGACGAAAAGTGATCGGCCTTATGAAAATTGATTTGGGATTCTTGTTCAGTTGGAACTGATTTTGTTAAGCTTGCTGATTAAAAAATTGTGTATGACCTTATGGAAGTTATGAAACGGTACCACTCGCGATTATAATGTAATGCGTTGTAACGTGTTTATTTTGTACGATCTTTGTCATTGTACTTACATCCAAACTGTGATTCTCACTTTGAAAGCGAAATTGATGCCTCCCGATCTGATTGGCTTGAATGATCATTGCCAATCACGTATTACTTGCATATGCTTGTCGGAATGGTGAAATCGCGAAATATACCATAGCAATGGTGTACATGCTTCTATTATCAATGATCCGTAGTCAATGTCAATCGATAATAGCCAGCTGATCTGGAGAAAAACCAGGACAGCATTCTGAATTTTAAAAGCTAATTTACGGATAGTTTGTAATAAAGGTTGCATTACTCATGCATTATAGTTTATAAATTATTAAGCTTGTCAGAAAAATGCATGCGTATCATAACCATCACTTTAGCATGCATAATTTCATATATGGATGAGCTGTGTCAACGGCCGACACATTACAATAGTATTGATACACCATACGGTAAAAACTGATAACTTTCTCTATGATCAGTTTGCACATCGGAAAATCATAAACCATAAAATGTGAACGCTTATGTCTCTGAGCATCACCGAAGGTTTTTGATGATAATCAAAAGCAACCCCAATTGAAGATCACGGCTACGACTAAAAATTCAACGACATATCTGCCCAGTAATAAACATACCTTGTCACGGAAAAAAGAATGATGCAAACCGTCGAGAAAAATCTCCAGCAAAACCTTTGGACCTACAATTTGACAAATTTGATTCAAGCTTTTTCAAATGCTTGTATCAAATGATCTTTTCTTTCTATATGTAATTACCAAAAAAAACCATGTCAACATCATCATTAGGAATGAATAAATTTGAAAAAGATAATTGCGCAGTGGGTCCAACAAGTATATCCATTACAAGTTGAACCCGAAAAAAAGGAAGAGAATAAACTGATTGAGATGCAGGACTTGATGCGAGGAAATGCATTTTGTGGTTCTGAATTCAGAATATATGCGACGTGGTCCAAAGAATCTAGTGGTTAAAGAGAAAAATGGAGAATATATGCAAAGATAAGAATACAAATGGAAACGGCGAAAACAAAAGAAAACAATGGGCTCAAAGGCAGTGAATTGAAACATTATCTTAAATCATGCGCTTAGTGAGCTTCCCATCTTCTGTCGTGAAGGAGCTAAATCAACAAAGGGGAAGAAGGAAAAATAGACCAAAGAATTGTTACCTTAGCTAAAGGTACAGTCATCCTAAAAAATTTGTTGCAATTTCCCCAAAAAAACTGCATTGAAAATAACATCTACCACAACAATCCCTTCTCTCTTTCTTGACCAATTAATAGTGCTCATTCATAAGATACAAACAATTTTTTCATTGCATTTTTTTTTATGACAAGACTTTGTACAGTAATGACATTTGTAACAAATTTTGTCAATGAAGCCTAATCAATTCCCTTTCACATGTATGGATTTGCATTAAATGCAATACAGAAGAATGATTATAAATAAACTTTGTGATATTTCTGAATGCATCTATAGTCCCTCTTATTTCATCCACTTCACTCAAATTTTCAAGCATTAAATCTATGCAATGTAGAACACATAGAATTCATACTAAGGATGGATGATTCACCTTAAGCATCTTACCAGCTGCTATAAAATTTACAGCATTATCAGTAATGAATTGAACAATATTTGAAACACCTACATCATCAACATCTTCTTTAAAAATAGAGAGTAAATTATCTATAGTTTTATCAGTATGGGACAAGTCATATGATTTCAAAAACTCTATCCCCTTGGGTACGCTCACTATTTTTCCAACCATCAATCATAATAGAACATTCCTTATCCTTCCACAACTTCTTAAATTCATAATTTCATGCATTAATAATATCAACTCATTTATGCAGTAATGTAGCCCTCAAAGCATGATAAGTAGGAACTCTATAACCCAATCTCACACTGACAATAACATCTGTCATACTTTGAAATGAAAATGAGTTTACAACATTTAAAGGGAGGCAATTTTCATAAAATAGTTCTTCACACTTCAAATCTACTTTCTTACCTCCTTTCAAGTCATAACTGATCTAATGCCTAGTTGAGCTCCAAGAGTTGTACGTGGGAGAAAAAATGAAGGTATCCTACTACCTCTGACTCTAGCTCCTCTTGTAGTATCCCTCGTAGGTATTGGTTGAGTAGGAGCTCTTATAGTAGAACAAAAGCAACTCCACTACTACTACCACCATAACCTACACTATTTTCCTTTTCTTTCCCTCCTCTCCTCTTCAGCCGTCTCTTTTCCTCTTTAACCGTCTCTTCTTTCATCTCACCTGCACCATAAAATTCATCATCATACATTCCTTGAGTTAAATTATTAAGACATATCCCAACCACCTATTTTTGCCCTCTCTTTCTCCCTTAATCTCTTCCTCTCCTTCGAAATCTCAAATACCATTTCAATCTCGTACTTCACTACTTCGAGAACTCGAGGACAAACACTAGCATACTTCTTAGTTCTCGCAAGGTAGTGTTTCATACGAAGGTTTGAGGGGAATAGAAATAATTTTCGTAATTTCGGATTCTCGAAATTTATACAAAAAAAAATCAAAATCGACGCATACAATTGTATGATACGATATGATAAATTGCTTATTACGATACGTGTGCATGTATCATATCGTATATTCGTATGATACACGATAAAATTGATCGAGATATGATTTTTACAACATATTGCTTTTGAGACTTTCGTGTCCCTCTTTCAGGTGATCACTACTCATCACTTTCCAATTTCTTAGACAATTCGAAAATTCAACGAGTATAATCTCATTTGTTCTTGAAAAATGTACCCAGGAAAAGATGGATATGCCTGAAGAAATCTCCAGATTGGCCGTAAATGACTACAAGTCCAATTATCTCTCATGTTCTAGTGAATATTTTTGGTCATTTCGGCTGCCACCTGCAAGCCCTTTTGACAAATTCTTGAAAGCTGCTGGGTGCTGATGGTCGCGAGCATGATATATGAGTCCTTTTCTCCTTCCTACCATGATCCCATTCATCATTGTTTTTATTCTTTCTTTCCTATTTTCTATGTGCTATGTTTGTATATTAGTAGGAAATGAAGCTAAACATGATCTGCATATAATCTCTCTATGTATGATGCAGGTTTCATTTAGGTTGTGGGAGAGGCTCTTGTGATTTTTCTAACTGTTACATGTGCCTCTTTACGTTGTATTCTTCCTATCAGTACTGTATTAAAGTCTCTCTCTCTCTCTCTCTCTCTCTCTCTCTCTCTCTCACACACACACACACACACACACACACACAAGCACACATGTTTAAAGAAATTGGTAACTGCGGTTTTGGCAAATTAGGACTTGGTTTTGATGTCTGACTCCACACGCTTGAAAATCCCCTTGCCACCTTTTCATGACCAGCTCTATCGATTCACCTTACTAGATGTGATAAGCGGATTGTGCAAGATACGTAGCTGAGACTTAAGTAGCAAACCTTTTTGGTTTTCCTAAACGACAAAATCTGGTGGTTTCTGAACATTTATCTGTTAGAAGATGACCTGTCCTCTACCGGAGAACTGGTGACTGTGTTGATGCTTCAACAGGGATGCGCATACATGTACCCCCTCCCCCACCCACACGTGTTCTTTTTGTGCGTCTGTAATATATATATGGAGAGAGAGAGAGAGAGAGTGTGTGTGTGTGTGTGTGAGTGATGGTACAGTTTGTAAGTTGCTCAACCCAGTTGGAAGGAACTATTGGTTTTCCCTCAGGGTCCTTTCAAGTTCTGTCTGTTGTTGACCAATCTAGATGGTTGTATCCCATGAGGGGAAGTGACCCGAAACCAAAAAGAATATAAGAAAAGGTGGGCTTGAAACCAAGCTGCAAAGAGGCCGAGCCCTGTTGATAGCAAGGTCACTCAAACACGGACGCATTGACCAAGGTCCGCACACTTGCACAACTACACCCACATGAACCCCTTGAGGGGGTGTTTGCATGGCTGCCGGTCCACACGCGGAGCGATACAAACACAGCCCATCGGGGACCAAGGACACTGGGTCCCCTCATGGCTTTCCCCCAATGGGTAAAAAGCGGGGATCTCTTCATAGACATGACTGGTTTCCGTTTGTCTGAACGGTCGGTTCTGATTTCAAGTATGGGTTACATCTTAAACCATTTGAAACCGAAAAAAAAAAATCTGGATTTGGCAAGAAAAGAATTAAAAAAATATGGAATTAACGGGTTTCAGTTCCACCATGAATCCAGTTGCGGTCCTCTCCGGTTCTCGATCTGATTTCAGTTTCAGCCAGTTCTTATTCCAGTTGAGTTTCAGTTAAAACCGGCAGCCTGATTCGGAACTGGTCATGTCTAGCTGTCCATCCAAACCACACCGGCCTTGTCCCTTGTAGCGTGTGTGGAATCTCTAACACAAACACGACTGTTAGTACCAGGACTCCATTGATTAGGCCATTTGACAACCATCTGGTACTGAAAATTACTAAGTCTCAAAATCACAAATGGAACTTGCGAGTATAATAGATGTTCTAAACGAAAGCTGCACTGTTACTGCAAATAGGTCACGCCAGACTTGGGTACCGGAAAGAGTTTAGTTTCGATTGCTTGGGCTCCGACTTTCAACTTATACGCTTGAAGGCCGACGAAGCTAAAATATTCTTAGTTTGTCTGACTGTCAAAGGCCTTTAAGGCCTAAAACCACCTGTCAATATAATGATAGCTGCGGAGTACCATTTGTATGCTTGTCAAAGATATTTTTTTTCTAACGAAGGTAGAAACTTCATTCAAGGAAAAGAAGAATGAAAGGTAGAAATTTCATTCAAGACAAAGATATACAAGAATTTCGTAGAGCAACATATAACCAAATAAAATCAAAGAAGGAAATATAGGATTTCTTAAAGTGAAAAGCATAAAATCATATATTACACACATAATGGCAAGAACCATACATCCACCTTATAAGAATATTACACCTGGAGATGTTGATAGAGAGGGGATCCCGCTTCTCGCAGGGACCCACTCTTAATGGAATCAATTTGGAGAGTGAAAAGGGGGACGGAGAGAGTAAAAAAATCTTCCATGGAAATAGCAGGTTCTCATCTTGCCAACTCAGTTTCTATCTTTTCTTTCCATTGATTTTACAAAGTTAAGCCTATTTAAAAATAAAACAAGAGAAAATAAATAAATAAAAATATCATCACTTTTTTAATTCATGAAATCACCGTCATTTCCTACATTTCATTTGTTATAATATGCCTGAATTTATATGTATTTTGTATAAATTAGGGTTTTATTTGATATGTAAAAATGAGCTTCAACATATGTTTGAATATCCATCTTTTCTATGACGGGTCTTTACGGAGATTTGTAGTAACACGAGGACGGGAATGAGAGCCTTTTTGATCCGTCACGGGGATGAGGAAAGGAACAATTAATCTTCAATCATTAGCATACGAAGAGTAACATACAACCAAATATAATCAAAGAAATATCAGATCTCTTGAAGTAAAAAACATAATATCGTATATTACATAATGACAATAAACAACAAGACACTTATGGTAACCGTCCACCTTATAAGAATGCTACCATATCTTCTTTGCTGAAAGAAATAATTTACCTTTGATTTTTAGCACGTAAATAACTTTTCTCAAATCGCTCTACAAACACAAAAGCCCACTTTGTTTGTCACTCTTTACCTCTTTTTTCACCGAGAGGGATGGAGTGAGAGAGAGAAAGTGGAATAAAATAAAATAAAAGATTAAAGAAAGTTAAATCGCCAAAGCTCTTGTTTTTCAAATATCAGCTATTCTTGTAGGACACTCAACATTATAAGTATATAATCTTACTAAAACATCTTTACAATTCAATCTTTGAGATTGATGGTAGAGATTTGAATTAAATTATATTTAATATACATAACACATTAAATGAAAGTAGAAAAGTAAAGTATTTTAATTCAAATCTCAACCATTGATCTCAAAAATGAAACAATAGAGATATTTATATAAGATTATGTACTGAAAAACATTATGCATTATAC
This sequence comes from Brasenia schreberi, assembly GCA_036023115.1. Taxonomy (NCBI): domain Eukaryota; kingdom Viridiplantae; phylum Streptophyta; class Magnoliopsida; order Nymphaeales; family Cabombaceae; genus Brasenia; species Brasenia schreberi. The sequence continues at coordinate 6,975,863 of JAYKKT010000075.1, read as the reverse complement.
ACACACACACATATATATATATATATATATATATATATATATATATATATATATATATATATATATATAAACTTGGAATATGCTAGCAACATTAAATATTAATATATCCAAACAAATCTTAAACATTCAATTTGAGAGATTGATGATTGATATTTGAATTTAAAAAGAAAAAATTATACTAATAGTTGTCTATCCTGCAAGAATTAGGTATACACTTCATGCTTTTTTCATGCTATAGATGTTGGTTCAGCCCATGCAAAAATTCCAAGGAAACCTTTTTTACCAATAATTCTGAAAATATATAAAACGTTAAGATTTGTAGTTTGCCAACATGTCCCACTTATAAACATATAACACCACCTACTTGTAAACCCATACGGGCTACTTCATGTGTGTATGCATGGACTCAAATTTTAACAGTTTTAAGATAGTATTCTAAGTTATACCAAACCTAATTAAAATAAATTAAATATTTAATGAAATATAAAAGCAATAAATATCTAAAGAACTAAAGAAGAGTAATGTTATAGTCATATAGAAGAACAACAAAGACATTATAGCTGGGCAAATTATTGGTGTGTTAAGTTGTTGAGTCATATATTAAAACTATGGAAAGAATTACTAAACAAAGGTTGAAGCAAGTATTGAGCTTAATGGAAAACAAATTCGGGTTCATGCCACTATTGAAATGGAAAACCAAGCATAACCATTATTGAGATGCCCTTAGAATATTTTAGAATAAGAACAAGAAATATTCTTTAGAGAATCTTGAAAAGGAGAGGTAATAATAGATATATATGATTGTGCATAGACATTTGTGAGGACTCGAATGAATTATGGATTTCTTCAAGTCAATATTAGATTATATAAAGGATCAACTTTAAGTCCTTATTTATTTACCTTGATTAATAATGAGTTAATAAAATATTTTACATTATTTTCTGATGACATTCTATTAGTGGATGAGTTTAAAGGAAAAAATAAGCATGGAAATATAATTAAAGAGAGAAACATTAGAAAATAGCCGACCCCGTCTAGTATGGGAAAAGGCTTAGTTGTTGTAGAGAAACATTAGAAAATGAAGTCTTTCGACTTAATAGAATAAACACATAATATATAAAACCCAAGTTTCATAATTTGGTTAATAAAGATGAGGTCAAAAAGTAAGACTTCCACAAATTGCATCCTTAAAAATGTAAGTTTCAAGTACTTAAGGTAAGTTTTTTAGAAAGAAAAATTAATGTCACACATAGAATTAATACAAGTTAGTTAAAATAGTCATATGCATCAAGTACTTTATGTGACAAGAAATTGCCATTAAAGTTGAAAGGTAAATATTATAGGTTAGCATTAGACTCACTGTGGTATATTATATGGGTACTTAATCATTAACATGTGCAAAAGGTGTCCATGACAAAAAATAGAAATGCTAAAATGGATGTAATGTCATATAAGGAAGGACCATATTAATAATGAGGTTATCAAAGATAACTTGAGAATGATACCAATAAATAAAAAAATGAGTAAAAATTATTTAATGTGGTTTGGACATGTGAAAATGTAACTTAAGGAAGGAAGAAGTTGTAAGAAACTAGAAGTGAAAATGTTAAAAAAAGAAAACCACAAAAGTATTAGAGAGGAACAATAAAGAATGATCTAACTTTTATTAAATTATCTAATAATATGATATGTGATCAAGCCTTATAAAAACAAAGAATCCCTGTTGCCAACCTCATCTAGTATAGAAAAGGTTTAGTTGTTATTGTTACAAATTAAGAACCACACTAGTTCAACTCTTGGGGTTTCAACCCAACCTGATCTAAATGAGGTAGGCAATACTTAGTTTGATATGGTTTGGGTTTAATACAAAGATTATCAAAATTATTTTGACTAGGTACATGCACATACAATATAACAAGTATCAATTAAATAACATAAATTATATATATATATATTATATGTATGCATATAAAACGACAACAACAACTAAACCTTTTCCCATACTAGATTGGTTAGCTACATGAATTCTTTGTTTGCATAGAGCTCGATCATGTGTTATACTAATTGTTAACTCAACATAAGCTAAACCATTTTTTATTATTCCCTTTCAACACTTTTGTAGTCTTCCTCTTTTAACATTTACACATTGTAATTTCTCATACTTTTTTTTATTAAAGCTTCATTTGGTCGTCTTTCAACACGTCCAAACTATTTTAAATGGTTTCTCTCATTTTGTCATTTATTGGTGAAGGTAAAATTATATGAAGTGATAAATGAGTGATTGTCTTCATGTAAAGAGATGACAGAGGAGGGAGGATGTGTCTTTTATGCTTGCAAAAAGTCTTGGGCAAGTGTTCTCCTATTGAAGAATGAAGGCAAAACATTTATTTCGAGGGTAAAATGCCATGTTTCCCCTTTGTGTCTTTGGAAATTAGTAGGTTCTATTGGTATTTTATTTTTGTTTGTCATGTACTATGAAAATTTGTATTGTCCACTTGAAGATATTTCTTTTTATGTATTCTTATTGTTATGAAGCTTCTTTACCTTCTTCTTTCATGAAAAGGTTTGTATCTTTTGATGAAAAAGTTTTGTTTATAAGATAAAGGCTCTCTCTTTTTCATATTGTTTTTCTCCATATATATATATATAATTTTGATTACGTAACCCTAAAACTTTTCAATTAATGAACAAATTTTATTCTAACCAAAGATGCATTTAATTTTGAAACCATTATTAGAGGCTGGTACTAGGGAACTGAAAATTGGAGCTCATAATCGAATAAAAAGTAAGATCATAATTAGGTATAAGGACGTCTATATAAGTATACCCGTCGCCGACCTGCCCATTGCCATCCCTATGTGCACTCTGTGTGCTTTATTTACCATGATAACACAAACGTCTTTCTTTTGCATTGTTTTGGGATCTCGATACACACAAAACTCCATAAAGTCCGAACTAACTATGTTCGTGATTCCTGAAGTTTAGGCAAGTTCTTTGATGAGAATGACCAGTAAGCCCTTCTTCTCTCTGATATCCCTGTAGGGTAAAATAGGAAACAAGAAAACGAGGAGGAAAAAAAAAAAGTGAACAAGAACGATCGCTACAAGCCCCGGCTCCCCTCCCTTTTGCAACCGCAACGACGATGAAGCCGTTTCCTGTTCATCTATGGCAATCAATGGTTAATTTTCATGGTTCGAGTCCTTCCTATCTTCTTAGAAATGATGCAGATAATTTGCTTAACCCTTTTGTTGTTGGAGAGCATGTTTCAGTTTGTTAGGAGTTCGAACACTTTACTGTTGGATTTTTTGTGGGGGCCTTCTTATGAAGTTAATTAAATTTCTTTTGAGCTTTCTTTGATTTTTTAGAGCACCCGATTCCAAAGTCTCTCTGTGCCCTTCCTCTGTGTATTTGGTTTCCAGTCTAACAATGTAATCTATGGTTGCAATTGTTGGTAGGATGGGATTTGATTCTTGTTGGTCTGTATGTTTTCATTCTGATTGATATAAGTCTTTCTAGTGGGCTATTGGCAGCGTAATTTTAGGGTTTTGGGGTCTTGTATGTTCGACTTACCCTCTTCTTTTTTTCCTTTTCAGATACAGGTTTTACTCTGTTTGTTTCTTGATTTACTGGCTCTGTTGTTGATATTGCTGTCTATTATTACTCTTATTATATTAACAGGTGCACTATTTGTGGCGTCACTCATGAGTATGTTTCCTGTTACTTCTCCTTTCCTTGGTTTCTATTTTTGGGCACTGCGGGAACGTCTTGTTCTGGTGCATATTGATAATAAATGGTGCAAGATTACGAGGAGAAGACGTCAATTATGTACATTATTGTGATAGTGTGACCCCTTTTGGGGGCCTTTATTCTAAACATTTCATATTGAACTACTCAAATTTGATTGTCTGGTTTGTTAGTGAAGATGGGTTCTTTTCCTGCCATTGGTTGGTTATATTTGTCCTTTGTCGGGCTATGATAGTTTCCTTTTTCTGGAGTAGAAAGACATCATGTAAGAAATTCCGTATATTTTCTCAGTCTTTGATCTTTTCTATCTACCTTTTTGGTTTCAGTTTTGTACGCTTGACTGAGTGAGATGGTGTAATTTAAAAGATATGGATTTGAAACGCTCTTCATCAGACTGTACTCCTACCAAGCTTTCACAAAATTCCAGCGAAGGCTCAGATATGGTAGATAAAAAGCCTGATGTTGGTGAGCGGGTTGCACAAGAGGCTAAGCCCTCACGCACAAGTGATAGACTGAGAACAAGACCAAAAATGTTTACTCGTTCACTTTTCTACTACAATCCACCAAATAGAAAGAAGAATAAGACCAAACGTCGGACTGCAGCTTCTCAAATAGCCAAGATGTTGCGCCCTGGTAACCGTCCACTCGATTATGCTTCTAAGGTCCGCAATCTCTTTCTTTATTTGGTTTTCTTGTAAGATATTGAATAAAAACATTGGAAGATTAATCTTTCATATTAAGTGGGCTATCAGGTTTCTTTAAGCCATTCCAAGAGTGACATTCCTGATGCTTGACACTGAAGGGGGAAATCACAATAGTTCTAGTCATTTGATTTACACCTTGATATTATAGCATATTCCTTCCTTTTAGTAGATGTCATGTTATGTGTGCCAGCTAGATGATGCAACATATACTATGACTGGCTCTGGTGAATGCTGGATCCTTGTATGCTTTTACTTTTCTAGTGATATGGGATTCTGCATATGTTTTCTGTAATTGTACTTGGATTTTGTCTGCCCCTGCACATGACCTATTGAACAGAAGAATAAGGCTAAGCAGCCCACAGCAGCTTCTGATATTGCAAAAGTGTTGCGGTCAGGAAACAGGACAATGCAGTCGCCAACTTCCAATGTAAGTTTCCCTTTTACGACATGAACCACATAAACTGGCACTTCTAGACCAAACATAGCAACACATACAGATTGACATCAAAAGTTCTGTACGATATCTGTCATGACAACATGGATGCTGTTGCTTACCTTATTAAACTGTTGTATTCTCTGAGATGGTGAAGGTCATGATGGGTGAAACTGATGTGATTCCCCTGAAATGTCTAAAAAGTGAGTCTTTCTAATATTTAGATGATAGAAAGAGAGGATTTGTTTCATACTAGGAGAGTGTATATGTTTCATACTGCCTCATTTTTGTTTAGGGATGTCAATCTGAATTCATCCCGCTCCTTATGGAAAGAGTTGAGAACCAGTTCCGCCTAAGGCAAACCCGCTCCCACCTTGAGGTGCTTCGTTGTTTAGTCTTTGGCTCCGTATTCAACTGATGTAAGAAGTGAAAAAGGTGAAGGTGACAGGGGATAGCATATTCTCAGAGCTTTTAAGTGAGGATAGTGGTGTTGGAACACTCGAGTTTCAAAGGATCTTCTTAGTAGGGGACAGGTTCTGGTTGGGTGTAAACCTACCCATTGCCATCCCTACTCTTGTTTTTAGACTATAAACGCTTACTTCTTCGAGTCAAATGTCTTTGGTGCCAATAGTTGGGAGGCATTGCAGGACCTCATTTGAGTTGATTTAAACTAACTTTTATGTCTATGGCATGTGGTGGATGCCTAAAACGTGACCTAATTTATCTTGATTTGTATTTATAAAAGCCAAATGAGTTTTTTTTCATTCCTAAGGCAATGTGTCAGGTCAAGTATTTTACTGATTTAATTGCTAAGTTGTAGATGCTTTCTTTCTGTACAGATGGCTAATCTACGCCGCTCAACCAGAAAAAGGAAGAGCTCTATCACTCTTGAAGATTATGAAACCGATAATTCCGACTCAGAGGATGATGACTTAATGGTGAGATTTTATCCTCTCCCAATCATGCAATGTCTACGGAGGTCAGTTGTAGCTAGTAGGAGTATGATGAGTACAGTTTCCATACTGTAAAGTTGGCTAATTTTTGGAACTTGTATGCTGCAGAGACCACAATACCGTTCTGCTAGGAGAAAGCCTCTTATTGCTGCTAATCAAGATTTGCTGTCAACCCCACCAAGGCATAAGAAAATCCACGAGACCAAATATTTACCTCGACGGGAAGGTTTAAGACCTCGAAGATCAACATCAGGTGCTGCCATGAGAGATCAATCATACCAAGAATCTGAGGATGACCATGATACGTCAGAAAATCAAGGTGAACAAGATGAAACAGAAAATGGAAATGATGTTGAGGAAAATGATGCAGATGATGGTCAAAATGAGATTGAAGGTGATGCTGAGGGTGAAGACGAAGGTGAGGATGATGGTGATGAAGACGGTGACGATGAAGAGGGTGAAGAAGAGAAGGAAGGAAGAAGGCGATATGATCTTCGTAACCGTGCAGAGGTTCGCAGGTTTTCTATGGAGGAAGGGAAGGCCCGACCAAGATCTCCTCGAAGAGTGTTGCATCAAGGTATGGGAACTAAGGTTAGCAGGGATGTAAGGAAGGGTGGATCACGAGTTCATAAGCGTCATCGCTTAGCAAGGCCTGAAGATTCAGATGACTCGCTTCTTGTGGATGAACTTGAGCAAGGCCCTGCTATTCCATGGGGTCGAAGTGGCAGCAGATCTGGCCCACCTTGGCTCTTTGGGGGCTTAGACATGCATGGAACAACAGCTTGGGGATTAAATCTTGCTGCATCAGGTTGGGGTCATCAGGGTGATGCTTTGGCTACTCTAACATCTGGGATTCAAACTGCTGGACCAAGCTCTAAGGGAGGGGCAGATATTCAACCACTACAGGTTGATGAAAGTGTCAGCTTTGAGGACATAGGGGGACTATCAGAATACATTGACGCTCTAAAGGAAATGGTTTTCTTTCCATTATTGTATCCTGATTTCTTTGCTAGCTACAATATTACTCCTCCAAGGGGAGTTCTGTTGTGTGGTCCTCCTGGTACAGGGAAAACATTGGTTGCGAGAGCATTAGCTTGTGCAGCATCAAAGGCCGGACAGAAGGTTAGCTTTTACATGCGCAAAGGAGCTGATGTTCTCAGTAAGTGGGTTGGTGAAGCTGAAAGACAACTGAAAATGCTGTTTGAAGAAGCTCAAAAGAATCAACCATCTATTATTTTTTTTGATGAAATAGATGGACTAGCTCCTGTCAGGTCAAGCAAACAAGAGCAGATTCATAATTCAATTGTTTCTACGCTACTTGCTTTGATGGATGGCCTTGATTCCCGTGGACAAGTTGTACTGATTGGAGCTACCAACAGAGTTGATGCCATTGATGGTGCTTTACGTCGTCCTGGTCGATTTGATCGTGAATTTAATTTTCCTTTGCCTGGTTGTGAGGCACGTGCTCAGATATTAGACATTCATACTCGTAAGTGGAAGCATCCTCCTTCAAAGGAACTGAAAAAGGAACTTGCAGCTAGTTGTGTCCATCGCTTACAAGCTCAGATGTGAACAAATTGTTTGGACTGTCTTATGGTTCAGCAATTTCTCTTGTATATAGGCCTCGCCTTTTACTTTGTGGTGATGAAGGCAGTGGACTGGTAATAACTATAATTCTTTTGTGTTACTGATCTCTTTCCTTCATCATTGAGAAGTATCTTAATATACTCACAGCTTTAGTTGAACAGGATCATATCGGCCCTGCAGTGTTACATGAACTGGAAAAGTTTCCTGTCCATTCACTGGGGCTTCCTGCCCTTATGTCAGATCCAAGTGCAAAAACCCCAGAGGAGGCTCTGGTTCATATTTTTGGGGAAGCTAGAAGAACAACACCTAGTGTTTTGTACTTAGCTCAGTTCCATCTTTGGTGGGAAACCGTAAGTTGCATATGGCATCTTTTCTTGTATACAGTTGTATTTTGAATCTTTGTGTTAATCATTCCATTCATTAAATATTATGATGAACATGAGTCTGATGGAAAATGCAGGCACATGAGCAGCTTAAGGCAGTCCTGATTACTCTTCTAGAAGATTTGCCTTCAGACTTTCCCATATTACTGATTGGAACATCCTCTACGCCGTTTAATGAACTAGATGAAGTGTCACACTCAGTATTTGCTCAACGTAATGTGTAAGCACATGAATAATGTCCTTTTGCATGTATCTTTTGGTTCTTCTTGATTGCTTACCATAAATCTTGATAGGTGCTTTGCTTGACTGATTTCAATGTTGCAAGTGCTAATACAGCACCCATGTCAGTCATGTCTCGTGATACAATACAGGTAATACCTATCAACATATATCAAACATGTTTTGTTTTCCAACATTAAAGTAAAAAACTTACATAATCACAGAAATGATTAAAGAAAAAAATATCTCAAGAACCAGGTGTACAAACTTTTTTTCCTTTAGGATGGAGGCATCAAAGCAAATTCTTAGAAAACAAATGAGTAGATGAACATGTTGTACGATAGATATTTGTAGTATACACATTCCCGCATGATACATTACAACAGCAGCTGATTCTATCATTAGTTTATCACTTTTGTCTTGAAAGCGATGAAACACATTTAACTTTAATGATTAGCACATTAAGTTGGAGTCAAATGGTTTCATTTAAAATTATTGAGTTTATTTGTAGTTTTCAATGTTATTAGTGTTCCTTTTATGTTTTCACTTATGAATTATAAAGATCATCTTGGTTGGTTTAACTTCACATCTAACACACTTTCTTCATAGGGCACAATTCTAGTTCAAGATTATTGATACTTGATGGATTTGAAAAGTTGCGACCTACAGATAAGTAAAAACCTGACCATTCAGGTTTAGGCTTATTGTTCAAGTATAGTGAGATAAGATGTGGGCATGATTAAATGTGAAGCCTCCAATTTCATGTGCGGCTCACAGTAGAATGTATTGAGGATGTGCAAAATTATGAGATTCCTGATATTGTCCTCTAGCAATTGCCTTGTAACTTTATTACTAGTGGAACATCATATAGTCATATTGGACAATGGTGATCCTATGACACGTTTTGCGCTTCATGTACTCAATGTTTGCTCAAAACATGATAAGAGACTTGCTTAGACTCTCCTACTAAATCTTCTGTATTATTTATGTCTAACATTGTCTGAAAGATCTCATGATGGTTTAAGTTTTTGGCACAGCAAACTTGACAGCTTCTATTTTAGTTCAAACTTCCTGCTTCACTATGGAATAACCTGGTTTTGTTATAACCCGGTTTTGTTTTAGTGTTGATTTCATCTTCATGTCTTCTGATTTGAATTTCATTTCTTCCTTATTTATGTTCTGGGGTTTTCGATGATAGCAGCATGCCAATCTCAACTTCTTTGTTCCCCATAATGCATCCAAATTTTAATGCGGTAATGAATATATTCTTGCTAGTGTTATCTGATTGGATTTCAAATTTCAATATGCCACTCATTATTATGTTGAGTATGGTGACTCTGTTAAACATTGCATCTCATAAATTGGTAAGTTAGATCAGTACTTAGAAGTTTCTAGTGCACATTGCCATTCTCATCAGCCTTGTTAACTGTTACATGATTATTCTTTCATGTGTGTTATCAGTTATGAAGTGGAAATGCCTACTTTGGAGGATAGATCTACATTTTTTGGACACTTAATTGAGGCTGTTTTGTCTATCCCTTCTGAAAGCAAAAGGATTCCTACTCAAGAGTCCAATTCTCTGCCAAATCTTTCCCAGGCTCCTAAGACAGTGACTGGCCCTAAGGCTTCTGAACTGAAGGCCAAGGCAGAAGCTGAGGACCATGCTCTTCGACGTCTCCGGATGTGTCTTCGAGATGTTTGTAATAGGTATTCTGATGTATTGATTTTCCAATGTTTTTCATCTTTGTTGTCAATAAGCCTTTTCTTTGGCAAATTGTTTTTTTTAAATTTGTCATTTGGGCTTTTCATCATTCTTTTCTCATTCAAACTCCTCATGAAGGAAAAGTACAGTAGGAACCCAAATCCATGTCATCAATTTTATGAAAATGACATAAGAAACAACTCTTACCAGTTTGGGACGATCTTGATGAAGGAAGTTCTTGAGACCAATTCGTCCAATGGCTTAAGGTTAAGATCGCTGATCAAGTAGATTGAAGTATTGCGATGAATCATTTGACATTTAAGTTTGAAAAATGGGTTATTTCAAGTGGAACATCTTCGATCCTTCAAATATAATCACCTTTGCTTTTCTTTTCTGATAGTTGTGATGTATTTTGTCTTAGCACTAGGTGCACTGCAGAATATTTCAATGATAAATGTAGAATGATGGAGGTGATGCCTTAACTTATTAAAAGAGATTACTCTTTTTCCTATATGTAAAGACTATACACTTTGTTAGGCATCTTCTAGCATTACTTTTTGAGGATGAATGGTGGCTGATTTAGTGGTTACTCACAGTCTGTCACTACATGATGTAGGATTCTCTATGACAAAAGGTTCAGCGCGTTTCATTATCCAGTGACAGATGAAGATGCACCCAACTACCGCACTGTCATTCAGCATCCTATGGATATGGCTACTGTGCTGCAACGTGTTGATTGTGGACAATATCTTACACGTTCCTCCTTCCTTCTAGATATTAACCTAATTGTGGCCAACGCAAAGGTATGCCTTTGAGGCTTATCTTGTTTGTGAAGCTCCATATTTTGATGCCTCATTTCCTGTTGGTTTGCAGGCTTATAATGGCGATGACTACAATGGTACTAGGATTGTTAGTAGAGCTCATGAGCTTCGTGATGCTGTATGTCCTCAATCATGCTTTCTGTTGCAGAATGTGGGAATTTTTTTTAGAACTTAATCCACATGTTTTTCTTGATCTGTTGCCTTCTTTAGGTGCATGGGATGTTGTCACAGATGGACCCCACACTTGTTTCATTTTGTGATAAGGTAGCAGAAGGAGGCCCCACGCGCATACCAGAGGAGCTGTCTCCTGGCCAGACGTTGTTTGCAACTCCTGTTGTACAATTGGCAAGTACAAGGACAAGTGCACGACTGCGGCATGTTCAACCGGAGGTTAATCTTTGTCTAAGTTATGAAGCACTTAAAAGGTCCAAGAAGCACAATGATACTGAGCAATCGGGTAACTTACTTAGATCGTCCATGTCCTCTTTACAGTTTTTTTTGGTGTTTGTTGAGGTATTCTATCATTTAATCTCAGGAGCTCTATTCATGCTTAGAACTTTTGCAGTTGTGAAACTGTTCCCATCCCTTTCCATTAAAATCATCTACCCCATAAGTTCTAAGCATGAATTATTCCAATCAGCTTCATTCATCTTGACATTTTCACAGCACCTTGTTCTTTGTTGAATTGTGACTAATTGATAAAGGATACAATCATAACCAATCAATAAATAGTTATCCTTATATAGTAAATTGTGTGGCAAATCATGATGATCAGCAGTTTATATAAGTCATGATTAATATATTCTCCCATAAAGTGTTATATGCCATCCACTTCGACTCTGTCCGTAGGAGCTCATGGCAGTCTAATGAGCATTACCTTTTGTCCAAATGGTTAATATGTGATTTATACATGTCTAGATGGTGAACACTTTATAAGGAGAGGAAAGACGAGAAAAGTGTTGAGAGGAAAGAAAAACATGATCTGGCTTTTTGGAGTTAAATACTAGTATGGCACAAGATCAAGCTTTATGGTGTCAAAAAATCCATGTAGCTGACCCGACTCTGTTGAAAGTGAATCTGATTTGAGACCATTTCTTGATTTCACAGACTTTTATAACTCTTTCTCCATTTGCTTATGTTGCAGCTCCTCAAACAACTACAGTGCCTGAAGATAGTCTTCAAGCAGCAGATACTGTAGCCACAACGGGGACTGCTCCTATGGAAATGACTGAATCGCTGGAAGCTGAAGAAAATGGCATTGCAAAAGTTGCTGATGGTTCGCCGAACAAGCCATCTGAGAAGGCGGCAAATTCTTCAACATGCAATAATGCATCAAATACAGCAGAAAACCATGATTGTGAACCCCGAAAGACTCTGGAGGAGAAGGAAATGGTTGACCAGGTTGAATCCATTAAGCAGCGGCTGGTGGAGAGAACACAAGAGTATGGTGTGCCACAACTTGAGAGGCTTTATACGCGAATTGTTCAAGGTGCCTTAGCAGCCAAAGGGTGCCAAACTCTAGACAGGAAATGCATTGTGAGGTACTTGTTAGATTTTGTTGCGGACGAGGGAAATTTTTGAGTCCTGTTGGACCCATGCCTTTCCTCACCCTTTAGCGGCAAAATTTTCTTTTCTCCTGCTTTTATATTTATTCCAGGGCCTATTATTTATTCATCTCTGTGTTTGTGTGAGTGTGAGAGGGAGAGAGAGGGTGGTGGGTGGGGCGTTTGCAGTTTCTTCTCTGGCAACTTTAGCAGGGTGGTTAAGAACTTTAGCCAATCATCCGTGTGAAAAGCTGAGGGCAGGGGTGTTCAAAGAATCGACCCAAACCATTTGAACCAATTAAAGCTATCCAAACCAGGTTTTTGATTTGGTTCTTTTGTTTGGTGACCTGGTTTGGTGCGGTCTGTGCCTTTTTCTTAATGGTCTGGATCACATGTTGAACCAATATAGTAAATCAATCCATACACATACCTTTTGCATTGGATTTTGAAGTTTGACGATAGTTGAGCATTGATAACATGTACTAGATTATCAAAAGGAAAAACATGCACTGTTTGGTGTATTACATGATCTATTAAGGTGGTAACATCAATGGTGGATCTACATCGAGCTGAGGTAGGGCATCCGCCCTACCCTGAATTTTGAAAATCAAATTAAAGTCTATAGCCGATGGTGGGATCGATGCAATATATTATCCATAGTTTGCCTCACCCTAAACCATTTGAGGGGCTATTGGTCTGACCCTAAGGGAGTTTCTAGATTCCCATTGGGTAACCATGACGAGCCATGACGAGTTATTTTATGTGTTATCATGTGCTGGTGACTTTGGCCTATATTCCAGTATAGTATGTAATTATTTTAATAGTTTCTTTTGCATCACGATACTTTATATGTGAATACATTATTTATAATTTATTAATTTTCTTTTTTTAACAAAAAGTGTTTATTTGTTATGTAACTATTTATCATACAGAAGTGTATCTTGGAATGTTAGACCTTAATGAACGGGTACCGATGGTTTTATGACTTACAATGGTTTGGTTTAGTTCTAACTTTTGAGAACCGATTAAATTGGTTTCAATTGAGCTAGAGCTTAGAAAGAACCAAATAGGATCACGAACAACCCTGCCTTAGAGGGTAACTGAACATGTTTAATAATGGGTGAGTACTGTCTCTTAATATGTACCAAGTGAACTGTATTAAGGCTTGGTCACAGCCGGCTGGCTGTGGTTCCTCTAATTCTTCGTTTAGGTTCTTATGTGTTTGATACAAAGTTACAGGATATTGGACTTTGATTCTCGGTGCTTGTGATTCTAAATTCTGTTATGTATCAAATATGAAACTCATGGTTGACTAGAAACTATGGCTCTATTGGCTTAATTTCAGTCAAAATGTCGGCGTTGGGAGTTGTCGGGCGTCAAGAGGCTTTGCACGTAAACCTAAGCATCTCCTTCTCTCATATCTCGAACAAAAATCTAAGTGATGGTTGCACTCGGAAATCCAATACAAAACTATACTTCCAAGGATCCATAGTTATAAGCTTATATGGGTATAATTGTACAGTTCTAATACCAAAAGCTTGACACCATGAATCGAACACACCCTAAGGAAAGGTGTCAACAGGCCCAAATAATTCAATGGTACCATTGGTTCAGTAATTACACTAAAAAAAGAGTGCCTTTGGTGGGTCTGGTTCATGCTACCCTACATATGCGGGTGCCCGCAAGAAAGGAGGATGGTGACCCAAAACAACATTCTATTTGGGCATGTTTGTTTCACTAGGTGTAATGAGAAAATGCTGATGTGAGAGCTACTTTCTCATTAATGGCGAAAGATACTCCTCTTCTTCTCTCCTAAAAGAAGGAAAAGTTCATTTACCAGCAGCGATCGGCTTGATCTGGCATCAATTTCTCTTAAAGCCGTGCCTGCACATCCCCTAGACTCTTGCATTCGTGCATGGGCATGTCGTCGAACAGGCCCTAAAGTTGAAATTTTAATAGGAAGGTAGACCTGACAACTTCGAACCCGACCCCGGCTCGGGTCAGATATAAAGGATTATGGTCGGATCCGGGTCAGGGAAAACCAACCCAGGTCGGGTCTGGGATAAAAAAGTATAACTCAGACAATAATCCGGTTGGATTTGGGTCAGTTCATTTGACTAGAATCCGAAGTGACCTTTGAACTGTCAACCCGATTTGCCAGGTCTATGGGAAGATCACTTCCCTCAACTCTTATGAAACAAATGGCCCTTAATTTGGCAAACTTTGCCTCTACTTTTAAATTGGTTTGCTTCATATCCCTAACCCTCGGTTAAGACCTATTTGGACACTTCAAAATGTCTTCTTTGTGTCGTGTCCCCTGGTGTGCTAGTTACATTAAAAAAGGACAAAAGGGGCGTGCCTCGTGTCTTGTTGATGTGTCATGGTGTTGTAGATCAGAAGAACGTGTCACTTGCACAAGCAATAGCTCACCTGTCTAGGGGGTCAGCTCACGGGTTGAAAGTCACAAGTTCAATACCTGTGGCATGCATCTGCCTTCAGTGTCCCCAATGTACCCAAACAAGATGTACCATTTACTAATTCAATCCGCATATCTTGCATCAATTCACATTGTAGTGTTGAGTTCTTACCCATGGAAGCCCAAATGAAAGTGAACCAAAGAGGAACGATTGATCACATCACAGAGGTTCTTAATAGCTATTTAATTAAAATTCAGAGAATTTCGGTTACCTACCTCATTGACTGAAGATTTATCATACAAAACTTGGGTCTCACTGAATTTGGGTCTTGATTTAGGTCTCATAACATATAAAAAGAAGATCAAAAGAAGAACCTCTAAGAAGGTACGAAAAACTAAATTTGTAAAGTATTCAAAGAGCTAGAGGACGAGCACAAAAGTATTGGAAAGAAACAATAAAAAATGATATAGTTAACTGCAAACATGGCACACAACAGGGATATGTGGAAACGACCCCATCTAGTATGGGAAAAGGCTTAGTTGTTGTTGTTTGTATAGTAGCAGAAGAATTTCCAAACGGCTGAAGATGAGTAAGTGGAGATGTTACATGATGAGTACCAAGAACAAATAATGACTGTCTATGTTGTTCTCATGATAATTACTATATGTATATATATATATATAAAGTTATATTCAATGCATTTAGTATTCAATTAATACTCATAATATAAAAGCAGTGGATCCTACTGCAGTAAATGCAATTAAACCCAGCATTTTATGATTAATGGTACTCCATTAAGTAAAACCTAGTTTTCATAAATATATGTAATTTCAGAAGAGCATTACAGTCATTAGTTTAGTATTAAGTATCAAATATAATATGCCTTCTATATGTACAATAGGTAAGAGTGGTTTGTATTAGCGACGGCAACCTCCTCGATCTCCCCCCCCCCCCCCCCACAATGAGCAGCTTCTCAAGGGTTTGCAATCGGGCAAGGAAAGAAAATCTGCAAGCGTTGTGGGGCATGACAGGGTTTAAGGTACACCCACTACGCCCTGCTCCTATATATATGTGTGTGCGTGTGTGTGTAATACTAAGTGTATGTTTTACTACATATACATTTATATAAATATATATATATATATACATATAATCGCTCTTAATTTAATAATATGTAATTGCTAGAGTATATTATATATTTTCCATAAAATATATGACATTAACTGATTTTTCATAAAAATTACTTTTTATTGCTTGTAGTGGGGTGGGCCGTAGAGAGTAGGGCAGGTGTGGAATTTGATCCCCAAGACCCGCAGGGCAGGGTCTAATAGGATGCTGCTAGTGCAGGGCAGGTGAGTTGAAAACCCGCCCCATCCCACCATATTGCCAACCCTAGTTTGTAGATTAAATAAATTGCCCATAATCGACCAAAAAGATAGCAATAACTGTTAACTGCAGCTTAAATACAATTGCGTGGATCTCTCCAACTTAATGAACAAGTAGTGTGTTTACAAAATGGCCCAAAATGAACAAGTAGTGTATTTACCGAATCTATGTAATTGGTTAATCACATTTGGAATTGGATTTGCTAAGACAAACCGTAAGCGCAACAACTCACATGGCTAGAAGTTCAACTGGCAGTTGAAGGTCATGAGTTCAATACCCAGGGCACGCAATGGGGATTCATATATCAGGTACGCATTGGATATATCCACATAAGCAAATTCTGAATTTGAATCCCAATAATAATTCGACATGGTTGTTGATACTGAACTGACTAACAGGATCTGAACTTGGATCAAGTTCTGGATATTACCCAATTCATTAATTATATTTTTGTCCTGCAACAAAGTGATAGTAAAAGGAAATTTGTTTAATGTTCTAATTCTTCCTAATTATCAACGAGTGGTCTATTTATTCCCAAAATATTTTTGTTCAGTGCTCAATGTTTAGGGATGGCAACAGGGTGGGTCAGGGATGGGTATCCCTATGCCTGGCCCCAACCCGAACTTTAACGGGCCGGGTATGGGATTTGGGGTCTCTTTTCCCAGTTTTTCCAAAAGGCAAGTGGTGTTGGGCAGACATCTACAACTTATCCTACTGCCAAATAAATTATATACAATTTATACACTCCATAATAGCAAGTTGGGTAAATGATCCTTTCAAGATTGTTTCACTCTAATACTAGTATTGCTTAATAGATGAATACACATTTACATATATATTTTTAGCTTTAAAGATGTTAAATTGAAGTTGTTGGAATCGATCGTAGTCAGTCTGGTAGATGTTTCTCATTGTTGCTTCTCCAGACAACCATCGTCGAAGCCTAATGTGTAGAGTTGTTCAACTCTTTTCACTATTTGTTTGCTCATGGGGAGTTGCATTTTTTTTGCTCGTAGTCTTAAGTTTCATTGTGCGTCAAATGGAGAACCTCTTGTTGGCACGAAACTATTGTTCTAAATGATTTGACGAGTGAAAACAGGGATGAAAGTAGAAAGGAAATCCCTAACGGGGATGAAGATAGCAGGTCTCCACCTCCGATCCTTTCTTTCATTGATTTTAGAAAGTTAGGTCCATCTAAAAATAAAACAAAATGTAAGAATAAATAAATAAATAAATAAATGTGTCCCTTTTTTTAATTTGTGAACTCATCCTTATTCTCCATATTTTGTCCGTAATAATATATTCGAATTTAGATGTATTTTACCTAAATTAGGTTTTAAAAGTGAGCTCCAATATATGTTTATTTTTCTTTTCTCAATGAGTTTCCATAGAAACTCGTCATGGAGATGTGGATGAGACTGTTTTTGGTCTTCCTTGTGAGATGGAGACAGAGTTTTGAAACGGAAATTGAAGTAGAACTTTGATCCCTAATTCGGCTCTGCCAAGATCCTTAATGTCAAGCCATTCCTGCATCCACTCGCATAATATGTAAAGTATAATAAGGTTTCACAAAATACTTACAAACATAGGGGCTTCTTTAGAAAAAGACAAAGGATTGGGGTGTAGTGAGATCTGGCCTTACCCCCTTCCGCCCAATAAAAAAAGCTCCCTTTCCCTCCCCTCCCCTACTGACTCTCTCTATCTTCACTCACTCACTCTACCTCTCTTATTTCCCGTTCACCCATTCCTTATCATCTCTCAAACTCTCTCTCTCTCAATTTCATGGCCACCTCTCTCTCATCATCCCTCCACCACCACCGCATTGTACGGAGCCACCCTTTTCCGCCGCCAGTAGAATCCCACCCTTCTTCTTCTCCCTTCTTCCTCAAACCCTCCTCTTCACTTCCACGCAAGTCATTCTGTCTGGCCTCCTACACCAATCCCACCACGTCTTCCTCCTCCTCCGCGACCAGTCCAGACCAGTCACGGTCTCTCGACGTGCTCGAATCCCATCTCTCTTCCCAGGAGTTCCCGCTGGCTGACGAAGAAACCCGGCGACTCCTCATCGTCCTTGCAGGCGAGGCTGCGCAGAAGCGCAAGTACGTCTTCTTCTCCGAGGTCCAGTTCATTCCGGCTTCCGAACTCTCGGCCATCGACGAGCTTTGGAGAAAGTACAGCAATGGAAAGTTCGGGTACCGCGTGCAGAAGAGGATATGGAAGAAGGTAAGAGGGGACTTCTCCAAGTTCTTCATCAAGGTGGGGTGGATGAAGAAGCTGGAAACAGAGGTGGAGCAGTACACTTACCGGTCGTTTCCCAGTGAGTTCGTCTGGGAATTGAACGACCAGACGCCGCAAGGACACCTGCCATTGACAAACGCGCTCCGAGGTACACAATTGCTCAATAGTATCTTGAACCATCCAGCGTTCGAGTCAGAAGAAGAAGAGGAGGAGGAGGAAGAGATGAGTGGTGTTGAGGCCTTGAAGGCCAAGGCACCCATCAGGAGAAGCTTGACCTCAGATTACGCCTTTTGAATCAATGCAGGTTGGTTCGAGTTCGATCCCAGACTCGACTCAATGGGCTTTAGCCAATTAGTCCTAATTGGTTGCCTATGGCCTTTCTTCGAGGGGTTAATGCCGAATTGCTCGGACTTTTATTGATTTTTAGATTATGTTCTAATACTGAGAGGATATATTGGATGCCTTTAATTGTTTAAGCAAAATATCTGTCTCTCGTTTGTACTCGATATTATATAAAATATGCTTTGTCTTAAGAGACTTATAAGTAAGTTAAAAGGTCATGAGTTCGACATTTGCAGTTAATGAAAATCCAGCTTTATCTTTCTCAAAACCAAAAGAAGCTTTTTTATGATCTGAAAATGAAGAGCCGTCCATCACAAAGAAGAAAAGAGAACCATTAGAATATGAGGTGTTTTCTTGGGTACCATTGGAATAGGGTCCCTGTTTGGTTTTGGATTCTCCTTCTTTTCTTTCTTCTTCTTGGCATAGGGAGAGTGTGGCTGACCACTTGGCGGTCGGACTTGTGCTGACCACCAATCGGTGGTTGCCATGTATCATCGAAATCTGCATTGATTGGGTTTGGTTGTCACTATTCTCTGACCTCACGCCATGTGGCACCACCTTATCACTGGTCACCACAAGAGTGACCAAGAAATGGTTGCCATGGCATTACACTTTATATTTTTGTGAAGATGAATGCATGCACAATAACTTGTAATGTAGTATTGAATACATCTAACATACGAATGTGATACAATGAGGATGGTTGATGCTGAATCTTATCACGAACTCGGCCGCATTCGAGCGTTGAACTGCCGGACATGTCGCCATGAAAGAATTCAAAATCATTCGGGTTAATTTCATTTGTTTTAGCGCTTGCTGTTATTAGAAAAAATTAAAGGAAAATGCTGGCATTATATATCGTAACACAGGCAGTTCTAAAATTAATAAGCATATCCATCATGATCAGGTGCAACCCCACGCAGGATCGAACTACGGACCTTCAGTTTACAAGACTGACGCTCTACCACTGAGCTATAGGGGTCGCCACCGAATGATGATTTTGCAATCTTATTTGGTAATAAAACAAAAGATTAAAATTGGATGTGATAAACTCGTTGCCAAGCAACAAGATGGTCATCAATATAAATCCTCAAATTTCTTATTGTCGTATTATTCCATAAAGATCATTGCAGATCACAGAGAACATCCAACTGCAAAAGAAAGAAATAATAGCAACTGTTCAATTACAGAATCCGTGAGTCTTCAGAAACAATTCGTCAAACACCACATTGTAATGGAAACGAACCCACTTCCACAATCCAAAGACACCAATCTGTCATGGAGAAGGCTGGCGAACAAAGAGCAAACTGTTCCGTCGCGAGAAGGCTGACCAGTTACAGGCCTTAGTAAGGAAGAACCGAATCACACCATCCAACTGAAGTCTTTCTTCAGCTTGACCAACTGGCCGGTCGGTGAGCGTTCTTCTATCCAGGATGCTGGTTTCAAAGATCGACCAGCGAGTGGCACGAAGTAGATAGCAAAGTGCAACTACGACATCAACACACCATTTCAATGACTTCCACAAGCAGACTTTCATCGGTCCTTTTTTTACAGCCTCAACAGAAACTAGCTCAAGCTTCACCACATACTGTTGTCTTTCGAAAACAATTCGGAGAACAGCAACTATTATGTCAACCCAGATGAATTCAAGGAAGGCTACATATAAGGAACTGATATCAATATACAGCAAGGGAAGATTATTCCTATGGGCTTTTGTTTTTCAATCTGTATTTCTGCCATATTTGAGCATCCTGTGTTTCCCAATCACCTGTAGCAGAAAGAGCCATGGCTCTCCTCATCAGCAGTCCCCTTTTGAGTCGAGGGAGATCACAATTTCGACACAGGCGGAGGTCTGCCTCTCCCCTAGCTTGCCAAATAAAAGTTCACATGTTCGAAACGGTAATCAAATCTTCTCAATGAATCTGAACCAAGCTTCACACTCATTACAAATATATTGTCAGATTATCATCTCTTTGAGCCATAATAGCACAACTTCTTGTCCAAATTCAGAAGTTAGGACGGCATTGCACTGCCTGCCTTAGCACCCCAAGATATGGATTCTACATTGAGAATGTGCTGGTTTTTCTGGCCCGGCAAAGACTAAGAAGCAAAACCCAAGAACGCGAATAAAACCACTGAAAAGAATCCTGCTGCAAATACCAATCTGTCTTTCCCTGATTTTATCTCCTCAGTGTTATTTCCTTCATCAAAAGTTATGCTTCAAGAAAATCTCTTCTTGAGGTGAAGCAGGTGCAATCTCAACCTCCAACCGTTTTGTTTCGTCTGTTCCTGCGACACCCTTTGCCTCTTCTCCAACAGGGTTCTTGTCCTCGAGGTCGACCTCCGAGATTGAAGACTTTGTCCTCCTGGATGAAGCCACACTTGGAAAGGTTATCCATGATGGAGCTCTAAATTCAGACCTCTGATCATCACCATCGACCAGATTCAGTTCTGAACCCAAACACTTGGAAGATTGAAGTGAAGCTTTCTTATGCATCCTGCTGCTGCCTAAAACTACCTCAGTTGGCAAGATCGGCTGTTCAATCGAAGGGCTACCCATTAATACGGCTAAAGCTCTCTCAAGTGCGGTAGTCACCTTGTCCATAGAAGGCCTCTCCTTTCCTCTCATCCTCACGCACTTGCAGGCCACATTTGCAATCTTTCCAAGTGCTTCGAGATCATCAGGATGCTTCAATCTTGCATCAAGAATTGCTTCTAGGTTGTCACTTTTGATCAGAGGAACCGCCCATTCGACAATGTTTCCTTCTTCAAATTGCATATCAATTGCTTTTCGTCCACTTAAGATCTCGAGAAGCAGCACTCCAAAGCTGTAGACATCACTCTTTGTGGTGAGGTAATGCAACCTGTAATACTCGGGATCAAGATACCCCAATGTTCCTGCAGGAAGCTCCGACAACGGGCTACTACTGTCAGCCGGGCCTAATAAGGATAAACCGAAATCTGCAACTCGGGCATTCCATTCCTCATCAATCAAAATGTTTGAAGACTTGATGTCACGGTGAATTACGGGTGGGCAAGCATAGCCATGGAGGTATTCTATACCCCGAGCCGCTTGAACTGCAATAGTGACCCTCCTGATCCAGTCTAGAGGTTCCTTATTTTTCCCATGTAGGAGCTCATGCAGTGAACCATGTTCCATGAATTCATACACCAGAAGTCTTTCGCTACCTTCTTCGCAATAACCAAGCAAATTAAGCAAATGGGCATGGTTCAACCTTGACAGAAGATCGAGTTCGGTGTGAAATTCCTTAGAGTTCTTCTTCAAGTCCGACACCATTATAGCTCGCTTGACTGCTACCACATTTCCATCTTTGAGAACCCCTCTAAAAACACATGAAAAACTACCCTTGCCTACTTGTGAGTCTGGACTGAACCCCCCAGTAGACTTCTCCAATTCCTCATAGCTAAATAACCGAGCCCTCCCAATCTTCAGCTCATCAAAATCAGCCTTAGCTTTCACAATCTCATTCTGAAAGCCCAAGTTCTTCGTGCTCTTGGACTCGAGAACTCTACAGTTGCATCTCTGCAATTTGAACCTAACATAAAGTATGGCAGCCAAAGAGACGCTGCTCACCAGGAAAACAGCAATGGCCAGCTCAGCTAAGAAAACCGGCAATCCTAGAGAAGATTTCCACATTTTCCTGCCCTCGACTTCACGGGGAGGAAGAAGCGGCGAAGCAGCTGCGATTGGAAGACTGCTGGGAAAATTGGCACCCCAACAAACAGGTTTCAAGTCATTTGAGCTAACAACACTACAAGTGAAATAGTCTCCAGCAACAACAGCAAAAGCCTTCATGTTATCAGGAACATGAGTGCTATTTTCAAGCCTAAAACCCCAACAAATCACACCATGATCAACGGCCCGGATCCCACATGCATGAAATCTCCCACCAACAACAGAAACAAAAGGAAAATCAGGAACAATATCAACATTACCTCCATTGATGCTTTCATCATGCCCTTCCTCAAATCCCAAACTCAAACTTCTTCCCCAGCACACAACCCTTGATCCTCCACCTCTCATCACCCCACAAACATGAAATCCACCAGCTGAAATTGCAAGGAAGCTTGTGTTTCTAGGAATCAATCTGATGACCCCACTATCCATCTCATCCCCCCAGCAAACTGCACTCCCGTTCGTCACAAATAACCCACAATTGAAACCAGCTCCACCCGTAATAGACATTATTTCCTCTTCAAATCTGTAAGAACCAGTCATGTTATAACCCCAGCAATCCACAAAGAAAGCTTTTTTCTTTGTGGGCTTTCTCAAAGCACACAAATGGTGATCTCCAGCAGAGATTTCTGAATAGGTAGTGCTTGGATTCATGGGTTGTGGAACTCCCATAGGTATGTAAACATTGTTACCCCAACAGTATGGCTGGCTTTGGCTCATAAGAAGACCGCAGACAAATCCATCACCAGCAGTGAGTCCGTAGAATGAGAGCCTCGTCGGAGCGCTGAAAACAACTGCTGAATCGCCTCCTTGGCAACTCACTGAGTGTGAGCCGTCCTCTAAACGAAGCCCACAGAAGCTTGGCCCGTTCTCACCGTAAGAAACAGAAACGGAAGACATAGAACCAACGCATGAAGCCCTGAGAGTTTTATAAGAGAGAAGCATCAAGATGAACACTTCAAGGTAAAGTGCTGGTTTCCTGGTAATCATGGTGAGAATGAAGTGAAGGTAAGGGTGAGAGAAGAGGAAAGGTCTGATTTTTCTTTCCTTAGTTTCCTTCTCCTTCCAGTCCTCCGGTTTGGGGTTTCGAGGTTTAAAGAAGTGGGTTGAGGAAGTGAGAGATTGGTGCATTGAAGGCATTTAACTGTGCTGGTTCACATGTGGAGAAGCTTAGGTGGGAGCAATAAATGTTGTAATTCTCTCACTGACATCCTTCCGGTGGCCCGACGAACTTCTCTCTCTATATATATTCATCGGCTCTCGACGTCTCGCGACCGAATTTCAAGTTGACTCTGTGTGCACCACCACATTTCCTCTTCCACATTGTGCACGCCTGCACAACACACTCAAACCCCCCACCACCACACACACAGATATTATATATATAAGCTTAATTATTGTGCTTCTAATTTTATGTGCAGACAGTGCGCACTTTCCCATTCCTTTATCCTTCACCCATCAAGTCACCATCAGCTACCATCCTCTACGATCTTCCAACATACTTGCGTCACCATTTACTATTTCACCATCATAAAAGAAAGAGTGAAAACATGGCGGAAACCGCAAATGGTGTCATAAATAGTAGGAGGTGGGCAACGGATGGTGATTCAGTTGGTGAAAGATGAAGGAACAGGACGGCTGTGCAAGAGTGCACATAAAGCTCGATTGAACAAAGAAATTGGACTTATATATATAAGAGAGAGAGAGAGAGAGAGAGAGAGAGAGAGAGAGAGAGAGAGAGAGAGACTATGTTAGATATCCTCACTGCCCCTTTTTAGGCCGACTTACTTAACTTGCATCATTGCTTGCCCACCCTATCCTATCACATGTGGTCGATTTAAGTTAATGACAAAGATGGTATGACAGAAAAGCATAAGAAGGCGAAGAATATGATCTAGCAAGACGGATTCGCATCGGACAAGGACTGCGGTAAAACATGATGAGGCATTAAATAAAGCAAAAACATTGACAGCTAAACAAAAACCTTGGTTTTTTCTTGTTCCAACAATCTTTTTACAGGGCGAGCTCTACCAGATATGCACACCTTGGGTGTCGAGCTCGAGACCTTCAACTTGAAGGCTTTGACCCTCAAGCCTGGAGGGCTGTGGCTCCTTGAAGAGGGTGTTGCTGATTTTACTGCAGTGAAAGTTGCAGGATTGTGGCCCCTCCATGAAAGAAACTGCAAACCACTTAGGTTTAGTGAGGCAATAAACTCATTATGCTCTTTTTCTTTGTCATCAAACAGGTACAATTAGTGAACTCAGCGGAGCGCTTTGGTGCTGTTGCTGCTGGTGGAAGTTCGAGTTTCAGTAGGTGCATGCAAGGGTGTGTGTTAGGATTCGGCCTCCTCTTGTAAAAGAAAAAACAGATGCACTTAGTCAGTCAAACCACAACTTTATGACTCAATTATTGGCAGATGGAGGAAACAAAAAAGAGTAGGAAGATGGTTACGTTTAACTAGAATTTAATGGTGACCAGACATCAAGAAAGATGACTAAGAGACACAATTGGTTGCTAGTAGTCGGCTCACAAGCTGAAGGCCATGAGTTCGATATTTAGGGTATGCATTTTAGCTTCGGCCTCGCCATTGTACCCAAAAAAAGAGAAAGATGGCAAAGAGGCCTACATGTGCATGGACAAGGTATCGAATTCATGACCTTGTTCAAGCCCCCAACGAGGACCCAACTGGAAAAGTACACTCTTGTGTTGGGTATATATATATATATCTTTCGTGTCATGTTTGTGTCTATCTAGGCACCCTCCCAAAAAAAGAGAACAAATCATATTCGTGTCAACCTAAACACGACACAAAAATAAGAAAAGCATTAGGCATCCGCTGCAGGATGCCTATGGTAGGCATTTTCATGTTCATTGGCAATATGATGCCTTTTCCAGCCTTTCTGATTGAGCGACTAGCATTTACCCTTTCTTTTCATGTCAGCTATATCAAGTTCTTTTCGTGAAACACGACACTAACACGATCCGGGACACAAAAGAAAACTTCATTTGGAAACCTTCATCTCAAATGAAAGTCACCTTTTTCTTCTCTCTAAACAGCACAACATATGAACGAAATTTTACATGGGTGCATCCTTTCTGTCAAAAGAAAAACAAGAAGGGTGTGTCTTGAACTTTTTTATATTAAAGGTGGTTAAAAGAAATAATTCAGCATCGTCCTTTCGCTCCCTAGATTTCTTCACATACGTTTAACGCAGAAAGAGAGAACAAGTACCGCATTAAAAATGCTTGTATTCAATCTTAATATTTGGTAAGGTTGATCAATGAAATATTCAATTCCCAACCGAACCCATAGGATGCTCGTTGACAATCACAAATAAAAGAAGATGAGCACTGAGAACGTTAGCTCAACGGCAAGGCGTTCTATCGCCGCTGCTGCTGGTGGCCGAAGGTGCATGTGTATTAAGCTTCGGCCTCCTCTTGTAATAAAAAAAAAGATAATGGTGTCAGCTATCTTGAAAGATCCGGCCGAGTTTTTTTTAAGGTGGGCTGCCGATTGAACTAGACATGGCCGGCTACGGGCAAACCAGGACTCCCGATTTCAAACCATGACCGAACTGAAACCTCTCCGATTTCGGTTATGGTTTTGGAACCACCAGTTCTACCCGGTACCTAGTCTGGTTAGAAACCACGAACTGCTCTATTTAATACTATATTTTTTGTAGAAAAGTAAAGAAAATTTGTTATTTTAAAAGGTAAGAAGACACTGGTTCCAGTTCTGGTTCTGGCTTGGTTTCTAAAAATCATAAATCATTCTGCATTAGGTTATGGTCCAGAACCAGTTCGGCCGGTTTAACACTCCATACTGTTACAGGTACCGGCGAGCCAGTTCCAAACTGGGTATGTATAACACGAACAATGCATAAAGGGTTTGGCTTCGCTTGGTTCGCATTAATATCAAGTAAATATTTTACCAAAGTCATCTGAAAGAGTTACATATTAATTTTTAACAATCATCTCATGTTAAGCTCATCTAGCTAAGCTCATATTTGGTTCAGCTCAAACGACCTAATGAGTTGAGTATGACCAAAACCTTGAGTTGATCAACAAGCCATAAACAACCAATATTAAGTTCTTTGGATCGTCTATTGACCCAGCTTC
Organism: Brasenia schreberi; assembly: GCA_036023115.1. Lineage (NCBI taxonomy): Eukaryota > Viridiplantae > Streptophyta > Magnoliopsida > Nymphaeales > Cabombaceae > Brasenia > Brasenia schreberi. The sequence continues at coordinate 6,949,577 of JAYKKT010000075.1, read as the reverse complement.
ACCTTCTTAATGTCCATCAGACTATGATTACAATGCAGAAGCATTCTGTCAATTCTTAATCAAATTACAAAAAAAAGGTTAATTCTTCTGAAAATAATTTAGGATCCTACTCACTTTTGACACGCCCATTCATTCTTTTCCAGTAAGAAGAGTGTAATTTAAAATTCTTTTAAGAGTTTTTAAAAAAATATGAAAGACAATATTAGTTTTGAAAAGTCATACATGAATAAGCATCATAGTAGGCAAGATCCGATCTCCCTCTCTCTCTCTCTCTCTCTCTCTATATATATATATATATATATGTGTGTGTGTGTGTGTGTGTGTGTGTGTGTGTGTGTGTGTGTGTGATGTATTCTGTACTTAGGCTTGTTAATGAAGATCTTCTTTTTAAATCGCAACATGGATGATGTTTATCGGTAATCTTTCATGCAAATTGAGGTTGTTACGTGCAAGCTTCCTCCTTGAATTTATTTATTTGAGCATTATAAAGCAATTGATATATATATATATATATATATATATATATATATATATATATATATATATATATATATAGGGAGAGAGAGAGAGAGAGAGCATGTTGACAAGAAGCATTTGTTAAAGATTGTAGTGCTACAAATAATCATCGTTTTATCTTCCAGCCTCCACAAACTATGGCTTCTGGACACGGTGAAAAAGAGACAAGGCACGCCGGTTTTGTGCCATTTTTTAGTTAAAAATTAAGAAAAAGGACACGATACGCGGGCACGTTGAAGTTGACGCTCTTGGATCCGATCTAACTGTAGTTTTCTAGCAAGGTACTTGGTTGAAGATTCGTGGCTCCAAGTACATGGTTCGTTCAAAGTGTAGTTACATCCGGGATCGTCTCTCCGGCCTGAGCGAGCCCTTGGTGCATCAAATCCCTAGCTAGATGCACACCCCGGGCTTGAACTCACGGTTTCGAACTTGTGAGTCGAATCCACAGCCAGGTGAGGTATTGCTCTTTGTGCTAGCTCTAAATTCAATTCATACAAGCTTTAATAATATCCTTTAGCATGAGCCATGAGAGGTTTTTAATTGATTTAACCCAACAAGTCCAATTTAACAGGCCCGATTTCATGCCTCAGTGCGGTTCGTGTATGGCTTTGGCGAGCCCCGGCCTATGCTTAAGTATGTCTAGACCGGGCCAGTATTCTTTGCATAAACATGTCATCATAGGCACCCGGAGCATTAGCTTAATAACAGGGAGCTCTAGCGCCGTTGCTTGAGTTCGACTTGCAGAGGGTGCATGTGTGGGTGTGTATGTTAGGCTTCTTCATCCTCTTGCAAAAAAAAATGTCATCATAGGCAAACCCAGGTATATGCTAAGTAAGGCCCGGCATAAAGGAGGACATCTAAATATGGTGGTGCCCTCTGCAACTAGAAAACGTTTCTAACTTAGCTGGATCAACCATAACTAAGTCGAAAACCGAAACATGCCGTCAACTAAATGGAAAATGGACCCAGACAGTCGTAACAATGCGAGCTTTCTGAGCTTTCTTTCAGGCACCAACGAACCGAGACTCGAACCCGTATCAAGTCTTTTTCATTACTAGGTGAGGTTGGTTAGGTGGATGGATTGCAAACTTTAGCCCTGCCATTGTTGGTATAGTGTGAGCCTAAGACACAAGGGCCATTGTGACTTACACCTGACTCATCTTCATCTACCGTCGCTGGTTCTCGGGCACCCGGCACTCGAATTGGTCGATTTTTGTGACAACTGAAACAGGTTCTTGCTAATGGTAATGGGGGAAAGAGATCTCAGACCTTCATCGTACAATAATAGCTACATGAATAAAGATGTTGCATGTATATTCTCATATGATAGTAGGGTGTTAATTTTGACGATATACAAGAACCCGACACGAAAACAACTTGAAAGGTATGTATCCATGTCCACCTAAAGGGACACGAGTGCATTGAACTGCTTTTGACAAGAACATGAAGCCTAAACACAAAATCGCTGACAATACCAGCCACGATGATGAAAATCCCGGAGAAGCACGACCTCAAGAGTCTGTGTTCGTGTTTGTACCTGGCCTGGGAAGTCTATGTTTCCGCACAAAGGGACATGAATAGAAAGTTGGGTTGTATTCGGGTTGACTTGCTTTTACACGAACAGAGTGACACGGTACGAAATTATAGCACAAAAAGTATATGCTTTTCCAGTAACAATATGATCTTTTTTACTTATTTTAAGCATTCATTTTGCATGCATTCATCTACAACTTCAATGTAGGCCCACATAAAAGAGTGCACAGCATTGCTGATCATCACACGGATGTAAGAAATTATAAGACAAAAAGTATATGCTAGGAACCAAAATGGGCACATACCTGCTTCTTCTTCTTTTTCACAGTACAGTAAAATTACCACAACCCCAATTGAAAAAACTGGCTTAACTCAGAAAGGGTGAACCAGAACCAAATGAGAATTGACAGTTCCCTGGTTCCAGTCCTTTTAAAAAATTGTCTTATAATTTTTAATTTTTTAATAAAATTACTGGTTCCGGATTCGAACGCAATCATGCCAAAACCAGCAGCTCTAAAACCGTAACCGGAATTGGCCTCGTGCGAGCTCGGTTATGGTTCTAAATCATATAGTTTATATGGATTTTTTTTTTGCAGGAGAGGCGGCCACCTCGCTGCGAGTAATTTTCAAAATAAAAAGAATGGGTTGTGATCAGAATGATTGAGCATGAATGACGCTTCATGCATCACCATCATCACATTAAACAATGGTTCTCTGGTAATGTGATGATGGTTCATTGGTTAAGAAAGAGCCATTGATTCAATTTCCTAAGAGACACAACTGAAGTGTCGCGTGACTGCTCTTGTAGAGCCTTTTAACAGCTTTAATTGGAGGTAGAAAAAGCCACAACAGTTCGCACCGCAGACTCTTTTAAGAGACACTTGAAGAACCATTCCATTCATGATGATACAAGGCATTTCAATGGCCAATTGTTTGGGTGTGTCTATTTGTTGAATCGAGAGAACTCAATGTTCTCTATTTATCATCTTGAGACTGTTGAATGGGAAGAGGAGGATAACGTCTTATCAGAATTGGTGTCTTTCTATGATTTAACAACCACGTTTGTTCAGTGAGGCCATTGGAGAGGCTATACAAGAGTGCATCTGAACACGGAAACAATTCTAATCAATCGTCTGTTCTCTTCCACACTGCAAATCCTTTTCTTATTTACTGCTCGTTTCATAAAGCTCTTAGAAATTGCTTTGTACTCCTGCGCACGAGTAAGGGGCTTAATTCATCCTGAGAACATCAATAATTGCCCAAGTTTGATTTTTTGTGTGGAGGATGAATCAGTTGTAACTCCATTGTGTCACCAAGGAATTTCTTTGCATCCGTTTGCATACAGTTGTGAGACTCTGGCTGTGGCGAAATACGCCTAAAGGATGGTGTTAATACACCTTGGAGCCTTGTGCTATGCTCAATCATTTCAGTTTGCAGCAGATTGATTGGTGGCGCACACTTGTTCAACTCGATTCAAGTTTCTAATTCATTTGAAACAGTGTTGTCTCACGCGTATCATATCGTGTATCACTCAGCTCCGCGATACGGGCATATCGTATCGTATCATATCGCCCGTATCGTACTTTAATATTAAAAAAATAAAGAATTTATTTAAAAAATCAAGAAAAATCTGGTAAATACTTTAAATTCATATAATGCAAAGTTTAGTAGAGATTGAACATTCAACATTAAACAATTATATCCAAATTTACATATTTTGAATAAAAAAAATGAAATACATTTACATTTTATAAATTGTATTAAGGATCATCAACTAAATTATCTTCATCTTCTCTTTGCTGAAGATCTTCATCATCAGCACCTTCTACTTGGAAATCAAATTCTTCATCTCCTTAATAGTGTTCTTGCACTCCTTCCAAATTAATCTATGTAATGTCTTCTTTAGTTAGGAGGACATTTTCTTCACTGTCTTTTATAATCCAATCTTCTAATATATCAAAATTATCGAAGCTTATTGGATCAAATTGGCTTTCTTTTCTATTTACTTTTTTTAATTACCTACAACAAAGAAAGATAAGCAATTAGTAAATAATATTAACAATTGAAGTCAAACAATTTATTGAATTGAACATTTAAGTACTAAGTAATACAACATTATCTTTCACGAAGGTGCATGTTACATCGAATAAAAACTAAATCATTCAGTCTCTTATGTTCCAACCTATTACGTTTTTTTGTATGGATGTGTTCAAAGACACTCCAATTCCTTTCACAACCCGTTGCACTAAAGGTTTGGCTCAAAACTCTCACTGGAAAATCCCTAAGGTTCGGGCAATAAATTCCAAACCTATTCCACCAAACATCTATAGAAAAAGACAAACATTAGAGACATAATCCATAATAATATAAGATGTATTAATTTAAGAAACTTAAATACGAAGATAAACAATTTACCTAGACGCATAACAGTGCGGTTGCCAATTGTTACAGGCAAACCCATCAAGTGAAGAACATTATCATAGATCTCTATCTCTTGATATCATCAGGGACTAATCTATCTATACAATTAATGATGCCTCGATTAACCTCACCGTCCCTTTTGAAGCTTGTTGAGTACTTGAATGTTGGGTTTAGATAATATGTTGTTGTATGAATAGGTTGATACAATTGTTTATTCCATCTATTATCAATGATTTTTCACACGGGTACATAATCTCTCTTTTTTCCATTAAAATTATTTCTTATTTCTTATTTTGCCCTATCAATAGCTTCATAAAGGTAGCCCATAGATGGTTTCTTCTCGCTATCAATCAATCTCAAAACTTTTACTAATAGACATGTAATCCTCAACAGTCTAACACATGCATTCCAAAATGTACTCCTGAAGACTATCTCGGAAATCTCATTCAACTTTTTTTCTTCTTTTGTTCTGAGGCAACTCTGCAAATTGTTGTCACTCGTCTTTGGAGAACATTCTCTTCAATGCTTTCTTTTGTCTCATAATACTCTGTAGAGATAAGAAGTTTGTTGTAAACTGAGTTGCAGTTGTTTGAAGAAGCTTTGTACCTTTTATATATCTCCTCATCATACACAAAACAAATGCATGGTTGTAAATGAATTTTGTGATATCTTGGCAACACTCAGTTGCTGCCTTTATTTCATTCATCTCACCAATGTCATCAAGGATGAGATCTAAACAATGGGCTGCACATGGTGTTCAGTAGAAAGTCCCATAAGTATCAACTAACTCCTTCTCAACTGCTTTATAGTTAGCTGCATTATCTATAATCAATTGGACTACATTCTCTAGCCCAACCTTACATATAACCTTATTAAATTATTGTCGTAGGATCTCCGCACTGTGCTTGTCCTCTAACATGTTTAGAGATCTTAAAAATATAAGATATTTAGGACAGTAGATAAGAAAGTTTATCAAGGTCCTTTCTCACCTATCTGTCCATCCATCTGTCATGATAGTGCAACATGTCTCCTTAGTCAAACAGTATTGTTGCACTTTAATGACGGTCTTATCTAAGATCTTTCATCTCAACTTCTAATAGGAGGGCATCTTGTATCATAGACTAATGTTAGCAATTGCATCTACCATTGCTTGAAAATGAAAATTGTTTGCTACATTGAATGGAATGCATGCATCATAAAACCATTTGTCCACTACAAGATCTGCCTGATCATGCAGTTGTTCTGAAGCTATAGCAGCACGAATTTTAGGTTGAGCACTAGGTATAGTAGTAGAAAAAAAAAATGAATGTATGCTAGAAGCAGTTCTTCCGCTACTCCTTCCTGAACTTCCTTTTCTATCACCTATGCTAGAAGCAGTTCTTCCGCTACTCCTTCTTGAACTCCCTTTTCTACCACCTCTAAAGTCTTTAGCAACCCTCTTTTCCCTACTAGGTGCTTGTAAATTGCTACTACCAATCTCTATTCTAGCATCTGAAGGCAAACTATCAGTGAATCCAAATCCAATAGCATCAACATCTTCTTCAAACATCTCCAAATCATCCTTTTGTTGTCTCTATTCTTGTATACTCTCAATCATTTGAAAACATTTCCATTTAATACATTCTGGCAAACTTCTAACTCTGCATGTGCAAGGAGCAACTTTTTTCCTAGTCCCTGTTAGGTGATGTTTCAACCTTAAAATTCCACCACTAACCACCCTCTAACAAAATAAACATCTGATCTTTAATCTGTAACCCTCAACTGGTGTACCCCACTGTCATGTCGGATCATTAGAACGAAAATGGGAGTCTCTAACACCCTTTCATGCTATCTCAATTGAGTACTTTAATTCAATAAAAAAGATGAAAATAAAAGCACTTCGTAAATCCTCAATCGTCAAATAACACTCAAATAAAGTGTCTCTCACTTCATGAATGCAATAAAAATAATATCCACACACTTAATAACTTCATATTTTATCATTCAAAAAAGAAAAATACAAATAAAATAAAAATATAAAAAATACAATGAAAAAAAAAACACTAAAAATATACCCAAATATGAGTTAGGAGGCTTGCACGGACATCGTAGAGCACTTTTTTGGAGCCTTGAACAACAAGGAGGCCAAGAACCACGCTAGGGGAGCTTGGAGATCTCTGAAAAAACCAAGAAAACCCGCAAAAATGCAGGTTTCCGTTCGGCAAGGGTACCTGGGCGTATTGCCCCGATAAGTTCGCATTTGCGATACACTATGGTCCCACGATACGATACGTATCGCACCGTACGAATAACACTGATTTGAAGTGGTGATCAAACTGCTAGTTATATATCAAGTAATCAAATGCCATCAACGTTCAACGTTCCTTCATAGGCTGCAAACAATCATGGGAGAGGCTTGTAGCAGTCAAGAATATAAAGTTGTAGCAGTAATTTGGTGTTGCCTGGTTCATCGTAATCCAAGTTTCTATTGGTGATCAAGAATGCTAATTCACTCACCAATGCAAAGCAGCAAACAGAAGACTGCTGTGGGACTAAAGACAGTGTGAAAGACTTCAGATTGATCAGGTGTTGATACCCATTCGAGATTGTATTCATTTGTTATTTCAACAGTAAGACTGATGACGTTGCTGTTTGTTCAATCCCATAGTTATTGTTGTTTGTTGATCTCACACAAGATGAAACTTTTCACAAGTTTTAGGCTTATTTTTCCTCTACCTATGTATGATGATAGTATCATTGTGAGAATGACTTCCGACTTCATGAAGTTTGAACAAGTTCACTGGCTTTAGCACCCTGAAGTCGGAAGAAAAAAAATTGAAACTCATTGAAGCAGGTCTTGTGACACATAAATGGGGCATCGATGACTATTCTACACAGGGTACATTCATAATGGGACGTGAAATGCCTTGTTTGATGTATACCAAAACTCAATTAACGCCAAGGAATTATTGGAGAATCTAGATGGGAGGTACAAGGTTGAGGATGATATAAGAAATTTTTAGTCGTTCACTTTAATAATTATTAAATAATTAATGAAATGTTTATTGCGGAATAATTTTATGAAATTAAATTGATCTTAAACAACTTTAAGTAACACAAAATGAATATGGATAAAACTATTATTATATCCTTTATTACGGATAAACTTTTTCTTTCTTGAAAAACGTTTAAGCATAATCTTGAAAACATCTTGATTAACCTGAAAATCACCTTAAAAATGTCGTCCACTCGAGAAATGGTCCATTTTGTTGAGGATGAAAAATCTTTAACACGTACTCAAAGAAGCAAAAGCAAAAACTTTATAGATCTCGTGAAAACAATGATAGTGATTTTGAACCAACGAGTCCTTAAACGGCTCTTTGGGTAACATAGAAAGCCAGAAAAAATCACGTAGCACACAACCTCTTTCATAAGACACTTAAGAATCATTCAGTGGATGTGATACAAGGCATTTCAATCTTTGTTGAACAAAACTCCTCTCCCCCCCCCCCCCCTCTTATATATATATATAATGTAATGTAATATAATATAATATAATATGTAGAGAGAGGGGGAAAGGGAGAGTAGTAGAGACATAATCTTTAAAGTGTACCATCCTACTAAAACATTTTTATTGTTCAATTTTTGAGATCAATGGTGAAACTTTAAATTATTTTATATTTAATCTGTGAAAATATTTATTCAAAATTTTATGCCGAAAGGCATTGTGCATTACCACTTTTTCTATCTCTCTCCATGTGTTTTATTTTTGTCAACCCAAACCAACCCTGCTCATGCCCACCCTTGAAAATGGATCTGAATCAAAATCAGTCCGGATCCAAGTCATTTACCCAGATCTGAAGTGACCCAATTTCCCAGCCCTACTATTGAATTATATAAGCTGAGCTAAGCACCACATGTTCAGTTTGGTTCAACCCCAATCACAAGCATATGTAATGCAAGTCTTCATTGTTCTTTTTAGTGTTACAGAGCTCAAATCCTAACACATGTACAAGCACTCCAACACCCTCTCCCCCCGCCCTGGGGAATCAAACCCCCCACCTTCCGTGGAGGAATCTGAGAGCCCTGCCAGTTGGGTTAACACTGTGGGTGTTAGTTTTCATTGTTTTGAATAGAAAATTTTGAGATTTAGAAAAAACCATGCATGTCAACCCATCGGCAGGGCATTCTAGCGCTGTTGGTGTGGTGGGAAGTTCGACTCGCAGAGGGTGCATGTGTGTGTTAGGCTTCGGCCTCTTCTTGTAAACAAAAAAAACAACAAATTCGTGAGGCGTATGTGTTAAGGTTGGTGTATTTGAATGTCACATTAATAAACCCACATAAGAAATAAAATTACAATCTAAAATTATATAAGAATATCATTTCTTATCAAAAACTATAACCCAATTGAAAAATTAACTTCGACGAGCAACTCATGTTTAGTTCATGCTTGGCTCATGTTCAGTTTGTGTTGCCTCATGAGCTGAACATGAAGAACATCTTAAGTTTGCAAGTGAGCCATGAACGACCTATGTTTGGCTTGATTGGTCAATTATTAACTTTAACTCAAAGTGCTTGGCCCATGCAACCATGGATCTTGAGAGAACCATGTCGAAGGAACTCGATAAAATAACCCCGTAACTTCAAGAAAGTGGGTGCTCTACGCAATACTCGTTTCCTTGTAAATATCAGCAAACTTTTTATATAGCTTTTCGCTCCGTGACACATTTGCCTCCATATAATCTGTTCATGGTAAATGTGTTCCATATACAACAACAACTAAGCCTTTTCCCATACTAGACAGGGTCGGCTACAAGAATTCTTTGTTTCTACGGAGCCCTATCGTGTGCCGTGTTAGCAGTTAACTCACAATAAGCTAGATCATTCTTTATTGTAGGTAGATGTGTTCCATATAATAATCAGATCAAATGACATGGTCGGTTTGGAATTGGCTAGGCGGTTCAAATCAAAAGGGCTTGGGTTCAATCAACTAACAAAACCTAAAACCCATGGAACCGAAACTGAACTGTCAGTTTTGGTCTCATGTTTTCAGTTTTCTCCAACCTTCTCACCATAAATAATGCTAAAAAAGAAACTCATCCAAGAGTGTGACAAGAAGCTCATGCAAGAGTCTTAGTGTGTGTAGGGATGAGAAAAAATCGGTTAAGATCGAAAAACCAAATGGAACCAACCCAAGTTATCATTTGGGTTTGGTTTTTTGAGTTTTCAGTTCAATTTGGGTTTCGAAGTTCAAGAAAATTGGTTGATCCGGTTTGGTTCAGTTTTTGCCAACCCCATTGTTTAGTTATCAACGTTAATGACCTCGAATAATTAACTTTTTCAGTTGTTGGATTATAAATGCTCGGCCAGTTTTCTATTATTCTAAGACCAATAATATCTTACTGTAAATGCTCAACCTATTGATGTATATGGGCAAACTCAACAGGTCTATCTAACCGAGAAAACCAACAAATAAACTTATTTCAGCAAACCGAATAACATACCAACCCGAACTAAACTGGAAAGTTTTGGTTTGGTTTGGTTTGGTTCCATTATCCATGTAATTTTGTTTGGTCTTGGTTCTTAAATTCTCCAATAATTTGGTTCTGTTATCTTAAGTTGTCTTATCCTTTGTCTTATCGAGATAACCATACCAAACTCATTTACACCCTTATGTGTGTAACAGAGGTATACATAGAACAACAATACACATTTGTCCCGTAATATTATGATATGTATGTACATGTAATGATTGATAAAAGCTCAAGTTATTAAAGTTGTCACATTTTTATCATTGGAATCACTCAATGAGATCGATATTCGTGACCGATGCTTAATCATTTCAGATTAAGTAAGGTGAAGTTTATCGAAAGCAAAATGACAGGACGTGCACAAAAAAAAGAAAAGAAACACAACATAAAACTTAAATAAAGCATATTAATAGGATATTGATAGCAGGAAGCTTCTAGGTAGACCACGAAAGCGGAAACTCTTGCTTTTCAGCACGTGATATGTAAGTTATTTACAACATAGGGGGTGAAGGTAAATTTCTCATATGAAAGAAAGAGCAAAAGGGGGCGGGGCCGGGAAGACGAAGAGAAAGGCGCGGCAGCGCAGAGAAGAAAGGAAAACGTTGGCGATGGCTATCTCATTTTCTGGCCGGCGTCTGTCCTCCAAACTCTTCTCTCGAAACCCTTCCCTATTCTTCCTTTCCAAATCTTCGTCCTCGTTGCCTCCGGTGGTTTCGCCCCCTCCGTCTTCGTCGTCGCGGAAGGTCTCCGATCGGATCGTGAAGATCTTTGCGATCGATCCGGTGGGGCAGAAGCACGAGGTGCGGGGGCTGACGGGGCAGAGCCTGCTGAAGGCTCTCTCCAATTTCGGCCTCATCGACCCGGAATCGCACGGCCATGAGGAGTTGGGCGCCTGCTCGGCCGAGTGCGAGGTTCACATCGCGCAGGAATGGTTCGATCGGCTTCCGGAGGCCAGCTACGACGAGAACTACACGCTCCGCCGCAACGCGCCCCGCGGGATCCTCAGCAAGCATGCTAGGCTCGGGTGCCAGGTCCTCCTGGACCACGACCTTGAGGGCATGGTCGTCGCCGTCCCCGAGCCCAAGCCCTGGCACACCGGCATCTGAATTCCGGGCTTTTCGAGGAATTCGGCCTCCCTGCGCTAATCTGTTTGGTAGGGCGTTTTTTGTTATTGGGTACTGTGTTCTCTTGGAAAATAATGTGTGTAGATGAAATTCAATGGTTGCGGATTTTGGACTTGATGTATGGTAAGGATGAAGAAGGAACGGAAATGCTGGGATTTTCTGACTCGGTGGATGGTTTCGTTGGAGGAAATTGATGTTATTGCCTCCCTTTTTACTTAATTGAATGTGTGGTTTGGATATTATTTGTTGTTATGCTTGTTTACTGATTGAAAGTTGTTTCCGCGAGCTTGTTTGGTTAGTTTGTGGTTTAACTGCGTCAAATGGTTCGGAGTTTCTTGTGTCCCTTTCTAGTTCTATTAGCATGCTTACGCACATGATTCTTTTAACATTTTAAAACTCATTAGATGAAATTAACTTTGCACTTGCTTGTGTTTGACTTGAATTTGATCGTGCAAATGAAATAATAAATCTCCACCGAATAAAAAAAGATCATTTATGAAGGTCACACATGGAAATGCCAATATTGGGTTTCACACACCAAGCAACAACAACAACTAAGCCTTTTTCCCATACTAGACGGAGTGATATGAATCCTTTGTTTCCACATAGTCCTATGATGTGCCATGTTAGAAGTTAACTCATAAACATAAGCTGGATACAACAACTACAACAACAACTAATTCTTGTCCCATACTAGACGGGGTCGGTTACATGGATTCTTTGTTTCCACATATCCCTATCGTGTGCCATGTTAGCAGTTAACTCACAATAAGCTAGATCATTCTTTATTGTTTCTTTCCAACACTTTTGTGGTTGTCCTCTACCTCTTTTAATACTTTTCAAATTTAGTTTTTTATACCTTCTTATAGGTTATTCTTTTGATCTTCTTTCTATATGTTCAAACCATCTTAAATATATTCTCTCATTTTATCCTCTATTGGTGCCACTCCTTATTTGTTTCTAATAACCTCATTATGTATAAGGTCTTTTCTTGTATGACCACTCATCCATCTACATATCTTGCATTTTTGTCACAGCCATCTTTTGTATATGTTCATGATTAACCGCCCAACACTCAGAATCATAAAACATGGCAGGCCTAATTGTTGCTGTATAATATTTACCTTTTAACTTTAATAGTATCTTTTATCACAAAGAATACCTGATACTCCTCTCCATTTTAACCAACCAGCATTAATTCTATGCGTAACACCTCCATCAATTCTTTCATCACTCTGGAAAAATTGACCCTAGGTATTTAAACTTTCTTTTTGGGGATACAATGTGTGTCAATTTTAATTTCTATGTCCTCTGAGGTAACCAAATGATCAAACTTACATTCCATATATTCTGTCTTTGTTCTACTAAGTCAGAGGCCTTTGCTTTCTAATGTTTCTCTCCATATTTCCAATTTTCTATTAACTTTTTCCTTAGACTCCTCCACTAATACAATGTCATCTGCAAACAACATACACACCAAGGTACTTCATCTTGAATATGTTTTGTTAACTCATCAATCACCATTATAAATAAGTATGGACTTAAAGTTGATCCTTGATGTAACCCAATATTAACTTCGAAGAAGTCTGTCATTCCTTCATGAGTCCTCACACATGTTTTTGCACCATTATACATGTCTCTTATAAGGTTAATGTATGTTAATGGGATACCTCTTTTTTCCAAAGTTCTCCAAAGAACCTCCCTCGGTACTCTATCATAAGCTTTTTCTAGATCAATAAATATCATGTGAAGGTCTTTCTTTTTTGCTCTAAAATGTTCCATAAGACGTCTCAAAAGGTGAATCGCTTCAATAGTAGATCTACCTGGCATGAATCCAAATTGGTTCTCTGTTGTACTTGATATTTGTCTTAACCTACATTCGATAATTCTTTCCCATAATTTCATAGTATGGCTCATTAACTTGATACCTCGATAATTCGCATAATTTTGAATGTCTCCCTTGTTCTTATATATGGGTATAAGTGTACTTGCTCTCCATTCCTTGGGCATCTTTTGGTTTTCCCATATTTCATTAAATAGTTTTGTGAGCCAAGTGATTCCTATTTCTCCTAGTATTTTTCAAACTTCTATAGGAATATTATCTGGTCCTACCGATTTACCACCCTTTATATGTTTAAGAGCCTCTTTGACTTCATTTTTTGAATATGTCGGTAGAAATTGTGGTTTATATACTTTTCTGATTTGGCCAACTCTCTTAAGCTAATATGAACATCTTTATTTTCATTAAAAAGCTTATAAAAATAGTTTTTCCATCTATTTCTTATATCATCATTTGCCACTAGAATTTTTTCATCCTCGCCTTTGATGCATCTAACATAATTAAGATCTTTAGTTTTCTTGCTATCCTAAAATTATCTCTTTCACCCTATTTTGAATTGAGTTTTTTATATAAATCCTCCCAAATTTTAGCTTTCGGCCTTTTTCGCTTCCTTCTTTGCTTTCTTATAAGCCTCTAAAGTTTCACTAAGTTTCTTAGGATAATGTAATTTGTAACATGCCCTCTATGCCTTGATTTTATTTTGCACTACTTCACTCCACCACAAAGCTTCTTTTTGTGCCGGTACACCTCCCTTAGATACACCTAACACATCTTTCACCACTTTCCTAATATATATAGCCATATTGTTCCACATATCACAGGGTGTACCAACATAATTTCAAACATCTCCTTGAAGGATTTTATGTTTAAATATATCTTCCTTCTCGCTTTTAAGGTTCCACCGTTTAGTCTGAATAGCTCAATGCATTCTTTTCTTCTTTGTTCATTTTTTTATTTGTAAATCCATAACTAAAAGTCGATGTTGGGTGGTTAAGCTTTCTCCTGGAATTACCTTGCAATCTTTACAACATGCTCTATCTTTTTTTTCTACAAATAAAGTAATCAATTTTTGTTTGTGCTAAGCCACTCTTATAAGTAATTAAATGTTCATCTCGTTTTTTAAAGATTGTATTGACTATAAAGAGAACAAATGCCATAGCAAAATTTAAAATTTCCCTACCTTCCTCATTTATATCCCCAAAACCAAAGTTTTCATGAATCCCTTGATATCCTAATGCCTCTTTACCGACATGTCCATTTAAGTCTCCTCCTAAACAAATCATCTTCCTTTGTGGAATCTTTTGAATCACCTTATCTAACTCTTCTCAAAAAGTTGTCTTTGTACTATCTTCTAGTCGTACTTGGGTGCGTAAGCACAAACTATATTCAAAACCTCTGCTCCTAACACTAATTTTAATGTCATGATTCGGTGACCATATCATTGTATGTCTACTACACTATCCTTTAAATCTTTATTTATGATAATACCAACTCTGTTTCGAGCCTTTTCTTTACCTTAGTACCATAATTTAAAACCTGTATCTTCTATCTCCTTTGATTTTTCTCCAACCCATTTTGTCTCTTGTAAACATAGAATATAAATCTTTCTCCGAATCATAGTATCTACCACCTCCATTAGCTTACCAGATAATGTTTCGATATTCCAAGAACCAATACAAATCTTATTATCTTGTACTAGCTTCCATACCCCTCGCATCCGTTCATAATCAAAATGCGGAGACCCTCTCTGAAAATTATTCACTACATTCAGGCGGCAATGTAGCAGGACTAACTTGTTTACACCCGTCCATGATGTGGGAACCCTCCCTGCAATTGATTCTCTACATTCGAACGAAAATGTAGTGGCCCTTGCTTACTTATTATTGCATTCGAGCTTTGCGTAATGCTCCAAAGCAACGCTCATAATTTTTGTAACCCAATAAATATGGACTTTAAGTTGATCCTTGATGTAACCCAGTATTAACTTCAAAGAAGTTTGTCATTCCTTCACGAGTCCTCACACATGTTTTTGTGCCATCGTAAATCTCTTATAAGGTTTATGTATATCAATGGGATACCTCTTTTTTCCAAGGTTCTCTAAAGAACCTCCCTTGATACCCTATCGTAAGCTTTTTCTAGATCAATAATTATCATATGAAGGTCTTTCTTTTTTTACTCTAAAATGTTCCATAAAATGTCTCAAAAGGTGAATCGCTTCAATAGCAGATATGCTTGGCATAAATCAAAATTGGTTCTCCGTTGTACTCGATACTTTTCTTAACCTACATTCGATAATTCTTTTTCATAATTTTATAGTATGACTCATTAACTTGATACCCTCATAATTCACATAATTATGAATGTCTCCCTTGTTCTTTTATATGGGTATAATTGTACTCATTCTTCATTCCTCAGGTATCTTTTGGTTTCTCTATATTTCATTAAATAGTCTTGTGAGCCAAGTGATTTGTGTCTCTTTTAGGATTTTCCAAACTTTTATAGGAATATTGTGTCTGGTCCTAGAGATTTACGACCCTTCATATGTTTAAGAGCCTCTTTGACTTCATTCTTTTGAATACATCGGTAGAAATTGTGGTTTATATACTTTTTTTTATTTGGTTAACTCTACTAAGCTAATACTAACATCTTTATTTTCATTAAAAAGCTTATAAAAATAATTTTTTCATCTATTTTTATATCATCATTTGTCATTAAAATTTTCTGACATTGAAATTTGATATGAATAGCTCTTTGCACATCTGACATTGAAATTTGATGCTAAATGCTTCAGTTTAACCATTTTTCCTAGTAGGGCTATTTTCAAGTAGCGGAGATCTAATTTTTGCATTGGAGATGTGGAGGGGTGTGAGATAATTGGTGGCAATATCTTTTTCTTTTCCTAATTTTTGGGACAAACTTATCCAACTATCATTGTTGATCTCAATTGATTATGATGGGGTGATTGAGCTCATTGTGCCTTTATTAGTGTCATACTTGTATGATCATCTCATGTATCAATCGTATAGATGAATCTATTGGCCTTCAGATAACTTGGATGTAGCTAGACTGTTTATGAACCTTTGAGTTATATTAGATAAGACCCATGCTGAAGGAAAACTTTGTTAAAGAAATTGATGGATCTCCTTAGGAAGTCCATGCAGAGTTGGAAGAGGTGTAAGTTTCATATCTTTTAGGTTGGTAATCAGGCTTCTTCTTTTTGGAGAACGTGAATTAATTAAGTTAGCAGTTATTATTCCTCTGCTAGTTTCCCTAGGAGCTTGTTTTGCCAAACGTGCTTCCCGAGAAACGGAGTGATCCAAATGAATGTGAACCTGCATTTACATTTGAGCTGACAATTGTGGCGACAAAAATGGTGTCAAAAGTCTATTTGATGGGGATGCTTGACTTGTAAATGGCTGATCTTGCCTTGCATGAGAGACATGCTGCTTGATTTATTTGTGCGATCATTTTCTAATACAGTGTTCAAGGCATTAAAGTGGTGATCCGTTTGATGTATGTGGTAATTCGGAGTCCTCCTGTATGGACTGATTGTTTATGTTGAGCAAGTTTTCTTAGCTCCGTATGAGCTTTACAACCCAGTTCAACTTAGCTTCCGGATTGATGTGCTTTTGTTTCCAAGAAGCTCCTTCATGGACATGATCTGGGTTTGTCTTTGCTAATAGATTTTCAGCTGCTTCTCTTTTAAAGTAGAAGAAAAATAGTTCACTAGAAGAGGCAACAGTACAGTATAAAATAAATGGAGAGGTTAAGCCAATTAGTAATTGGACATCGAAAGGGATAACCGGGGCTGGTGTTGATCAAACATGGGTAGTACGTTAGATTGTTATAGCCCTAAAAAAAACTAGCTCTGCACTTGAAGTTCACAACCACATGTAGAAATTCAAGAACTTTTCAACCAATTGGGTTTGTTGTAGCTCTAACATTCGTATTCTATGTGCACGAAGAGACAAACTTGGAAGAAACATTTATAATCAAGCAAACTGGGAATCCGCTTGACTCGTACAAAGTGCAGGCACTCACCAACTTTTTGGTCATTGTCGTCTGTGTATCATGCTTTGGAAGTTGTTAGGTACATCCTAGCATATGAAGGATGAAACTTTTGTGGTACATATTGTTGGTTGAGCTGTTTGACAACAGCGGCAAATGTGGTGGCAGTAATTATTGATTTCTGAAACTATATAGTCTGGTAAATTATTGCTGGTGAGAATCTATTTTACTGGACTCCATCCTTTGCATAGTGATGTGGGTAGATCGCCAACATGTGAATGCTGATATTTTTTGTATATGCTTTTGCTTGAACCTTCACTAGGGGGCAAATGTAGTGCAAGTTATATGAAAGGCAGGCTAGTTGTTGATGGATGTTAAGTTCTTCGTAACTGGACTCCACGCACTATGCAGGGGGCTGACGATGGAAGATTGCTTAAGATAAGAACACGTATGGAGAAGTTACTTTAGTCAAAAGTCACATGCTTCGACATTAAGCTTTTTCTCTAAGAGCATCTATCAATCACAAATGCGTTATAGACTCTATCATGCATTAATTTTTATTCGAGTTGTTTTTCAACAACTTGGTTTCATTATGTTGGATCAGTAATGCGTATGCTTTGATACAGAACAGGTGATAGAAAACATGTGAACCTGGTGTTTTACGAGTTTAAGAAACTGTCTACACTTGACTTCCAGTAGGTGATAGGCTTAGTTATATGGTTGTTCCCTCCGCAAAAAGGCTTGGTTACATTGGGAGGCCTTACTAACCACGGGATTTTACAACTTGAACACGAAAAGGAAGATGGAGTTTTTCACGACGTTGCTTTTTTTAGAACCTTGTGCAACAAGAGAAGCAACCAGTTGCTGAGTCTCATGCCAAGGCTGTTGTCTAGATAACTTCAACTGGCTGCTCAAGCATTGGTTTAGCATAATTAGAATTCAAGTTTGTGGCACTGCAGACAGATAATTATCTTGAAATAGTTTATACAAAGTGGGGTATATGATGGGCTCTCTGAGAATGGAGGATAAAATGCTGGAAATTTGAGAGAGGAGATAAAGTTGGGGAGTTTGAATACTGTTAACTATTTTTCCAGACTCTCTTCTTGGTCTTGAAACTCTTTTTGGTCAGTTATTTCATCATTTGTTGCACTTGAAATACATAATTTTCCTAGAATACAAGATTCACTAATCTTTTACTTATTAGTTGTGCATTTGCCGGACATATTTTTAGCTCTTTCAAGACTTCCTTACGTTATCTTTTTTCCACTTATACCGTAGATCTGTTTTTTGTTTATAAGAGGACATCTTACCAGTCTAAACTAGGTAGTCTCAATGCATCATGTAACTGAAAAGAATTTGTCCCATTAAATGCCCTACTTTTATCTGGAACACCACTTAACTGCTCTTTTGTGTGTGTGTTGTGTTCCATTATTTACCAAAACCTAGTGTTTTCCCACACTGCGTGGTATCTGCTCCATGGATTCTAAGTGGTCATTGAGCTCAACCTTGTATCATCCAATATCTCATACCTTATAACTTGAGCTCCTCCTTGTGGTTACCTATCGAACTGCATTAAACAATGTCTCTCTATTGTCATGTTCTTATATTGGTATTACACTCTTTTATATAATAAACTTATTGTGACTCAAATCTACCTCTACATCTTCATTTTTGTGATAGACATCTGGCAGTTGATTGCTCAGTACTTAGCATTGTAAGGCATATGTTGAATATCTGGGGTTGTTCTCGTGAAGATTAATTAACATACCATTTCCTCATAACTATTCTTCTCATGTTACACTATGCGACCTCAATACCCTTTCTATGATCGCAGCAGTCTTTACACACAATTGAATCTTCTTTGCAGGAAAGGACGTTGGCACTAGCTTCATTGTTCGAACATGTTTCTTCTTACATGTGGATTCTCTTATTTATCATTATCTTTTATCTTGTGTCATATTAGTATAAACTCCCCCAAACACCTGATCCCAACTTCAGCTCGGGTTCCTGTGAACCTCTCCCAAACTGTTGATCTCTTGACAACACATGCCTAACAGTGCTAACTTGCCAATGGATCTTGAGTTGGTTTGGCACAGAATGAGGGCAAGAACCCGATTTCATTTTCAATCTGTTACTTGAATTTCTCGGAGGCGAGACTAAGTTTGCATCAGTAATGATGTATCATGCATAAGCCCAAGGTAGGAGATAGTTGGCTAATCAATCAGATTTTTGTCATTCCATGTAAAGTTTGCTGATTTATTGCCTGCTTTTCCAAGCATCAATTTCTGTAGTTTGAAAGGCAAATTAAGCTTGCACCCAGAGCGTTAGCTCACTGGCAGGGCTCTCTGATACCCACTCACAAGTGGAGAGTTTGATTCCTGGGGGTTACCTTGCAGTTAGGCTTCGGCTTAACCCGAAAAAGAAAAACTAAGCTTCACTCAGAGAAACAGGTCACATGACTCAACTAGCAAGTTGAAGGTCGTGGGTTCGACAGCTTGGGTTTACATACATGGCTTTGGCATACCCATTGTAACCAAAAAAAGAAGGAAAAATGAGCTATCAACCAGTGTTAAAAATAGCACTTGAAAACAAGGATGGGATCTATGTATTGGTTACGCACAAGTTGATGCTCTCTCTCTCTCTCTCTTACAAATTTCCTCGAGACATTTTTCCTTCTTAATGGTCTTGGGACAGCGCGTTTGCTTCAAATCCAAGCAGGTCAAAAAGGAATTGAATCAATTCCCAAAAGCAAATCAAAAGATAAAACCCCCATTGGAGATTCCAAAGATCAAAGAGATCGACTCCCCACTACCAAAAAGAGAGAATAAAGCCATGACGAGACAAACCACGAAACGAGTAAGACTTTTCTCTCCATGCTTAAAAAGGAAGAAACCCATATGAAAGTACAGATAAGATAGAAGAGCGACGGTTGATATGAGCACCATTAAGGTTTTCTCTATAAATAAAGCAAGTTCAACACATGGACATGGATATCTATTTGGGCTATCTGTTGTCCACACACACACACATACACACACACAGAGTCATGTGGAACTTCATATATATACACATACATATATATATATATACATACATACATACATACATATATATATACTGAAAAGTGGGAAATGCACACCTATTGCAAATCTACTTAAACATTTACATCGTTTGATTGACATGATCAACGGTGAAGATCTTAATTAAAACAGTTAAATATTAATATGCTTTTGTATTTTGCATTTAATGCACTATCTATATCTCTATTGTTCATTATGTCAATCAAATGGTATAGATGTTTATATATATATATATATGGGGGAGAGAGAGAGGGGGGTTGTTTTAGGACACCGGATAGAAGAAGCAATCAGATTAAACTTGGATTTTCTACATTCACAAGACTAGAACTGAAGACACCTCCCCTTAAGCAAGGTCTCAAGAAAACCAGTGCTGGGAGATCATATCCACAGTGCGATGGCCTGGTTCGAACTGCATTAGTCGCAGTCCTTTGGACTTCTGGATACCAGTGATATACTTCACGAAGAAAATGATAAAAGCAATATAAAAATTGTTCATGTACTCTTTTGTAATTTGGTCATAACCTGGTAGTAATTTATCTAAATTATACAAAAAAAACAGGTGCCTTTGGAAAGCTAAGAAAATCCTTACCAGTTGATCAGTAATTATTAAAACTACAACAACAACTAAGCCTTTTCCCTAGACGGCTTAGTAAAACTAATCTGGTAATTATTTGGTGTTATTGCAGCTTGATTGATGGTGTCGATTAGAGTTGGTTGCCCTGATACTTTTGTTAATCTTCATCACTTTCTCCATGCTTTGAGAATTGCTGTACCAAATCTTCTTTTTTTTGTTACAAGCACAAACCCACGCATGCGACCCCTGGGAGTCAAACTTCCCACCAGCAGCTTCAGCACCAAGGCGATCTGCCGTTGAGCTAATGCTTTGGGTGCATCTTGCAAGTATGTTTAGAGTAAACCTTCTTTGAAAGTTGGAAGAAGTACTTAGGATCTTTTACCTTGCAACCAATTCTAATCATTTGAGAAGAAAGAAGAATACTTACAGTGCATAGGTGTGCTTGTTTTAGAATTCGGCCTCCTGTTGTAAACAAAAAAACAGAGAATATTTAGAATATTCTAATTCACAACAAACTCAAAATTTGCACAATCCAACTCAAAATCTAGCTATTTTGTCCTCACCTACTAATTTCCATGAACAAAGAGAAAGATGCCCACTAATTTCCATGAAAAAAGACAGAATATGTGACTTTAACATGTAGAAACTTTTGAATGATTGACTTGTATTTGCTCTATCACGCAGCGAGTGCATGTGTGTGCGTGATCTGAGAAAGATGCATTAATGAACACATTGTGGGATCATGATTACAATGTGCTTCTGTGATCTAGAAAAGGACTTCACATGATGATGAAGACATGCAATAAGAAGAGTTAAAGCTTAAAGTTAAACTTATTGGGTTCTAATACTAGAATCGTGAACCGAACCACTAATCAGTTTTCTTATTAGAATCGAACCAAACTGTTCGGCATCTATAATCGAGCCAAACTTTCTGTTTGATTAGATTATAAACGGTTTGGTTTGGTTCTAATGAATCCTTGAACACCCCTTCCTACTTGAGACAAATTCCAGTGGAAGATACAAACACAGACTCACAAGAGTCCTTGGATCTCTCTCAAGTAATCACATGCCAACTTTTCATACGAGACCCCACAAAGGTCGCAAACGGTCTTCCCCTCTTTCCACCGGAATACCTTGTAATTTCCACGAGACTAACAAGGATGCTTTCTACTCGTCCATCTCTCCCCAGCTAACGGCAATGATTGAGCTAAGAAAACTATCCGTTGGATTTGTGCCATAGGCGAACCGCGTCCTCTCTTTATATTGTGCGCGTCGATTTATTTCTGTAAAAGCCGTGCCTGCTAACTGCCCAACACGAAACGGAGCGTTCTTCCTCATTGGCCTCTTTCTTCTTCTTCTCCGTCTCGAAAATCTCTGCTTCTCGGCAAGTTGCGTTGGTTTGTCACCTCAACTACGTCCCGCATTGCTGAATTTCATGCAAAATGGTATCCATCTTTCATGGGTTTTTTATTATTTACCACCTTCTTGATTCCTTTCTGCGTCGTTTCGCATGGAAGAAGAGTCTCCCCTCTTCGTTTCCCTTCGGGCCCCAGCCTCTCCCTCGTCTCACCACACTGGAAGAGCGTCCGTCACAGACAATGGCTTTGACGGAGCTCCGACGGATTTTCGAGATGTTCGACAGGAACAAGGATGGGCGGATCACTATGTGTGAACTGAGTGATTCGCTTGAGAATCTAGGCATCTTCATCTTCGAGAAAGATTTAGTTGCAATGATGAAAATTATTGATGTCAATGGGGATGGCTGCATAGATATCGAGGAGTTCGGGGTGCTTTATCAGACCATTACGAAGGAGAAGGACGAGGAGGAGGACATGAGAGAGGCATTTGATGTTTTCGACGAGAATGGAGACGGGTTCATAACCGCCGAAGAGTTGCAATCGGTCTTGTCGGGGTTGAAGCAGGGGAGGATGGTGGAGGATTGCAGGAAAATGATAAGGAAGGTGGACGCTGATGGGGATGGGATGGTGAATTACAATGAGTTCAAGGAGATGATGAAGGGTGGAGGCTTTGTTGCCTAGAGTGAGGCAGGAAGAGAGAATAGAGGTTAGGGCTTCAGTTATTATTGTCGAACATATGCTTTCATGTGCTCGCTGAGATTGAAGATGATGAAATTGAGATTGTAGATACTTTTACTTTTTATTATATTAATCTTTAATATAGTTTCTGTTTATGAGATTCTTCATATGATCATCCTCATGTGGATACCTACTTTATGGCTAGTACATGAAACAATTGAATCTAGTGACTAGCGGCAGAATGATGCAGTGGCAATTTAAGTATGGGAAACATCCAACTCTCGGAGTGTCCAACTGCGCCCCCATCTCTCTCTCTCTCTCTCTCTCTCTCTCTCTCTCTGTGTGTGCGCGTGTAAGTGTTGATTGAGTTCGAAATCGGATGGCCTAGGAGATCATATTTTTGCATTGAAATGATGCATATTGGTACCAACATGGTCACGATCTTTCAGTGCACTTGACCTATGCTGACCAGACCTTGATGTCACAAACGGTCGGCGACGAGCAGTTGGCATCTGTTCTCTGTTCTCACATCATTTCAGGAGTCATTCGGGTCAAGTGTCAGGGGTCAGATGTGAGTGAATTGTTTTACATGGATGAATTCGGCATGTAAAAGAAGGATTTTTTTTGTCCTCAAGAGATTATAAGGTATTTCAACTTTTATATATAGAGAGAGAGAAGCAATAAAGCAGGATTTAGTAATATTTTCTCTTATGAACATGCAAAGAACCACATAATATGATGAAATTAAAAAAACTGAAAACATATATGCGAAGAAGTGTTCAACACACCAGATGTGGCCTATTACAAGGATTCTTAGTTACTATTGTGCTCTATTTTGTGTCACATCATCATTTATCTAAACAAGAAAGTTTAAATTCTTCGCCTTTATCACAAGCCGAGTCCGGTCACCGACGATCGAATTTATATGAAACTATGCATCAACGCCTTGGAAGTTGGCAGTAATTCATCTGTTCAAATCCAGTTTTGGTTGGACACATTCAGAAATTGGTTTGAAAGCTAGATTTGATCATTGTATTGGTTATAAGAACGTGCAACTTTATCAATCTGTTTAGAAGAACTTGATCCAGCTACTCAAATCCATTTTTCTTTTTTTTATGTTTTTCTATGGGGAAGATCCGCTTGGGTGCAAGGATCAAGGCGCAGAGGTTGAGCATTGGGATGCATCTAGCTGTAGGTCAAGGGTTCAATGCCTGCAAGCGGCATGGCCCAACGGTTGAGCATCGGGCCTTCTAACTGCAACTCAAGAGTGAATGCCAATTGCATTTGGCAGTGGAGTCTGTCTAACCAGGGGTCAAAGAAAAAAAGAAGTACTTGCACCTGGGTATATGGCGCACGCTTGATGACATAAATAGCTCCTTGGCCACTCTTCGAGGAGCCAGCTTTGGACCGTGTTCCATATGATGTTTATGCCAGGTACTGAACTGTAGACCTTCAACTCAAAAGCTTTAGAGAAAAAACTCAATAGTCAAGAAGAAAGGTTCTAGTTTCATCTCCCAAGACCCGTGGGGTGGGACAGGGTGTATAAAGTGGATCCTAAAATGGGACGGGTGCCGTTGCCACCCCTAATCTCAACCTAAGTAGGTCCACCACTAGGTTTCATTCTCTTCCGGTATCACGTCTGTGATAATGTCAAAACCCAATATAACCCCTAACGCAAGGGTTCTAGTTTCTTAACATGCCCAGGGAGTTTCCATTCCGTTGCAGGCAGTTTCCAGACCTTATCATAACAATTTCAACCCAACCTTCTCATGTCACGTTAGGTTAGCTAAAGGGTGCTGTGAGGATTGTGCAATTGGTGGGTTCGAAGTTATCACAGTTTTAAATGCTGCGTGAGATTTCACCCCGTTAACTCTCAACCAAGCCTTTCCTCATACCAAGCAAGCTTTCTCCATTTACTTGCTGCAAGAAAATAGTGTTACTTGCTAGGCAAGACTTCTTCCCACTTATAATTAAGTCATTTATTATTGAACTATCATTATTTTTTTAAAGCCAGTGATCAAGGAAACAAATTCATGATCCGAGAAAACTATTCAAAAATCTTAGGACTGTCTTTTGTCACAATTTGCAGACAGTAATTAATCTCCATTTTCTACTGAGACTGTCTGGGGGATGAGATCCTTCCTTTTATGAATCAGTGTGAGGATCACATCACTCCAGCAACTTAACGGATACTCTAGGGGCTGAATAAGATAATGCCCAGCGTAGGCCCTAGAAATCAGGATCCCAGTCTCTCAACCGAAATCTGCATTGAATCTGCAAAAATGTGGAAACTTATTTTCCTGTAGCAGTTTAGGAGATCCAAGAACAATTGCTTCTTTAAACCTATTAGATTAGCAGCTAAGGCAGAGGCCACAAAAAGAAAGATCAATGCATGATGAGGTTACTACAAAATTCTCTGTGGCACCAATAAAAATTAAAACAAGAGTTGGATGCTTAAGGTGGCTTAGACATTCAGAAAAATGACAGCTTTATGAGAAAATGCGACAAATTATATGATGAAATATTCAAAAGAGAGGCAAAGACCTCAGAATGCTTGACAGGAAACAATAAAACGTGAGTTAAATACTATTACAACACATGATCAAGTGCAATGATGAAAAGAATCCATATAGCCGACCACACTCAGTGGGGTAGATGGCTTAGTTTCAACTTTGGTATCTATGAGTTCTTTGGATTTGTGCAACCCAACTCTGCTTGGACATGATACTTCACCCTACCAAAGTATCCATGTATACAGTCCAGCTTATGTATGACGCCTAGCACTAAAGCTTTAAGAAATTATCCAAGTTGGAGGGTCACAAGGTCTTTAAAATGTTCACTTAACAAAGACATTGGCAGTAACTAGACTAGATACCTACGCTGCAAAATGAACTACAAAAACTTTTTTCTCCTCATATTTGAATGATCAATCTCCACATCACGTGACATGCTGCTTTCCTTTATACAACATCGAATCAGCCAAGCGTTTCTCTGTCCTCTATGATCACAAGTGAACATATTCCTGGGATAGCCACAAATGAGCAAGAGATGATGATTCTGCAAAGCATGTATCGTTACCACAATCTGTTTTCAATCACATCAGAAGCAATCTTTTTCATAGTTTCCTGCAAATTTCAAGCAAAATCAGTTAATGTTTCCTCTCAAAAATAAATGAGAAACATATACCGGGACATTTTATTACCGCTGTGTGGTCCTTGAGTCCAAGAGATAACACCAAGGATTTCGAAGAACCAGAATTACTGTAAAGGAAGAGTCAAAGAAACATAAAGTGAGCACAGGCAACAGTCTGCATGCTGAAGATGCAATACTCATACAGGTTAAGAAAATAAAATGCTGCAATAAGGACAGTCTTCAATCACTCCAATATCTGATAGAGAACAGCATCTGCAAACAAGATGCTGGTGTCTAGGACCTAACACTATTTCAATAAGGGCCATTTAGCCATGCACAAGCCAGACTAAAAGTTTGCCTAAGCCTTAAACATATTCATGTCCATGGACTTGTCTAACTAGCAACCACCACATTGCCAACATCTCATGAATCGCATTTATACGCTTGATCATGATAACTTACTGCATAAGTGTAGTGATGAAAGACCAACTTTCCAAAATATAAAGGAGGTTCAGATTCACTTGTAAAATAGCACGGAACCGTCTCCTTTTCTTTCTCTTGATATATAAGCAAGGAACTATACCTGCTGCTACACATATTACTCACCTTATATGCTCAATAAGCTGTCTTGCACACGCCACCATCATTGGCTGCAGCAGAGTGAAAAAGTATCACGAGAATAATAAATTTTTGGAGCTTAAATTTTCCACAAGATACTCAATGCCTTTGAAAAGATGAACGAGATGGAAGTTTGCTTTGCTAAATACACATCAGACCACTAAAAAATGCAGATTACCTCATCCCTCTTCCCAAATACTACAGCCACATTGAAAGTCCGGTTGGTGGAAACTCCTTCCTCTTTCCTGATAGGATACAAGTTGCCAATGTCGTCAAAGAAACATGAGTAGCTTACACAACCAAGACTAGGGATATACACCCTTTCCAAATAATAGATAAAAGGAGGCCTGAACAAGGATATGTTTGATTCATGCCCTTGAGGGGAATAACTCGCAGAATGGAAGCCACTATTGGTGCAATTTCAAATCCATGTCTAATGAGACAGTGAGAGCAATTTGGATATTATTGCAAGCAGCAAATTCGCCTTGCTCAAGGCTCAAAAAACTGGATTCGACCAACTTCCATGCTTTCAAGCCCCAGCTTCACCGAGAAATATATATCGTAACTAATGTTTCTCTTGATCATTTGGGCACATGGATATGTCCAATACTGCATGGAATAAGAGTAATCACCTTGCTTGTAACACTGTTCCCATACTTCCAATCTGAGTCACTATCACCTGGAAAGACTAATTTTAGCACAAGGGACCTAGAAAAACTATGTAACAAATGTAAAACGGCATAGATCTTAGATGATACCATATAACAATCCTCATAGCCACATATCACTATATCAGTTTCGATCCCCTGCAATCAATGAAAAAAGGGAAGACAAATGAACCACAGAATAACAGTATACTCTAGTGGAGTGCAGATATGCTCTCAGGCAACAGATTATCCACGAAAGGTGCTAAGGTCCAACGACCAATAAGGACTGCAGCAGACACGTGCTATGGTCCAACGACCAATCAGTGTGTTCAAGGTGTTAGAGATTGATAACTAATAGTCGTTTTGGGTCTTAGTGGAGTTTATGTCTATTTAGTAGTATTTAATTATGATTAGGAGTAGTTTAGTCATTAAGTTAGATATTACTTATAAATAGTCCAATTAGGGTTAAGTGTAGAAAGTAGAAAAGTGAAAGAGAGATTGGGCGGCAGCCTGAGTTAGTGCATGACATTCATCTCTTTGGGGCAGATTGGAGGAATGCCTCCAATCTATCAATATCTGTAAGTTTCTAGTATTTTCATCAAATAAAATGATTTTATAACATGGTATCGGAGCCTATAAGGTTGTTAAATCTGTGTTTTGTATGAAAAAAAACAGTTTCTTTCTTATGAAAAGTGAGAATCAATTCTGGGAAGAAATCAGATTGAAACAGTCTTAAAAAAGTGTGTAAATCAAGACAGGAAAGTGGCAGACGACCTTGAACTTTCACAGATCGTGCCTTCTTCTTTTTTTACCTACAACGTGGCTCGTCATTCTGGCCTGAAACCACTGTATCCATCATATCATCTGCGTATTGCTCACGCTTAAAAGTGAGCCCTTTAAGCAGCGCCGCCGCTGTCTTCCACTGTCTTCTGCGCATCCAACATATGGTCTTCAAACATATTATCTATATTCAGTCTCGTCAAATATCGTGAAGTCCTCCTAGTCCTACAATACAAAGCTAGTGTCCAGAACATAGCCCAATTGCTTCACTCTTAAAATTAGATCCTCCAGTTCAACATAAATCTCCTTGCTTCTTGGGTGTGATCTGTCGGCAGCTACAAAAACATGATTCTTCATGAGAGCATCACAGTCACTACGCGAATGGAGTAGCTATAGTGAAGTTGTGGTTGATGACTTCAGAACATTTCCAGCATTAAACCTCATCAGATTCTTTGGAAATTGAAGTGTTGAAGATTGAACATTTATTCTGTTGGTGAGAAGTCAGTTTACTTGTTTCTTCTATAAATGGTTGACAATGGAAAAGGGGTTGAAATCCCTTTCAACATATCTGAACATCCTCCACTCGAAAAAGTAGAAAATTTTCAAATTACGACAACAAAGTTAGATGGCATAAACTACTTAGAATAGTCTAGGTCTGTGGAACCGGCAGTTATAGCAAGGGGGAGATGGGCTCACCCAATGGGTCAAATACCGAGCCTAGACACACATGATGCATAATATCCTGTTTAGAGAAGAGAAGATGCATTGATATCATCTTGGTTACTTCAGTCTATGATCCCAATAATTGTAAAAACCTTTATGATTCTTGAATCTGCCTAAGAAATTTGGTGTGCAGTTTCTGAAGCCTATTATAGAAAAAAGAATGTTGTAAAAGAGTACGAGATATTGGAAAAGATCAGAAAATGTAAATAAGAAACTCGTTCTATCGATGAGTACTATGCATATCTTCGAGGATTATGGGATGAACTTTTTTATAAAAATATAAAGTGTTCTTGTTACAAAGAAAAAAATGTTGAAATTGAAAAGAAGAAAGTATGACTTTATGGGGTTTAAATTCAGAATTTGAATCAATAAAACTTAATGTCTTGGGCAGAGAATGACTTTCTTTACTTGACACAGTATACTCATTATTAATTCGAGAAGAATGTCGCAGAAATCTTGAGAAGGACAACACCTATATCACTGACCAACATGCACTTCAAAAAAGGAGAGAAAACTCACATTATCGTAGAAGAGGTGGACAATAAAATCGTGAATGTGGTCGCTTTCATTTTGATGAGAAGGATAAAATTGTGTGTTCTCATTGTGGCAAATCAAGACATTCTAGAGAAAATTGTTGGGAATTACATAGAAGACCTGATTTTTCTAGAAATCGAAATTACTCAACTCATACTGCTGAAAATCCAACTCCCAGTGACATTCAAGAGATCATTAAAAGGATAGAGGGTTTAGAAACAAAATTATCTGAACATTCTCAACCATCGTCTTCTTAGGCTTCAGTGGCACAGGCGACACATACTGTGAAGGGTAACAATTTATCTCCCTTTCATTCAAAAACTTTGATAATTGATTCGGGTGCTACATATCACATGGTAGGAGAGTCATCATATTTTTCAGAATACAGACTTCTTCAAGACGCGGAAATTCATCTTTGACATTGTCGTCTTAGTCATCTGCCCATGTCAAAGCTTCAATATTTTTACCTCATCTTAGATTCAAGTCAAATAAACCTCAGTTTGAATGTGAAGTATGCCAACTCGAGAAACACCAAAGAGCTTCTTGTCCTTTAAGTGATTCTAGGCTATTTCAACCTTTTGAGCTTCTTTATTCTGATATATGGGGTCCTAGTCCAATTACTTCATTGTCTCCTTTATTGATGATTGTACGCGCCTTACAATTATTTATTTAATGAAATCAAAATTAGAAGTTTCTGCTATCTTTTCAATTGTACATAAATTCATTCTCACTCAATTCAATACTTTCATAAAAATTCTTCGTTCAGATAATGGAGGAGCATATATTAGTAGACATTTACAAGAATATCTACACACACATGGTATTCTTCATCAAACTTCTTGTTCTTATACACTTCAACAAAATGGCATACTGAAAGAAAAAATCGTCATATTCTTTAAGTAGCCAGAACTCTCTTACTCCAACATAATGAGAGAACTTGTTCTTACTATTGGCCATATAATAAATATGATCTTAATAGTGCACTCAAGGGTGATAATCCAATGAAATGTCTTGATAATGAATAAAAAAAAATTCATATAGTTCCTCGAATCTTTAGTTGTACTTGTTTTGTTCATGTTCATCTACCTGGTCGTGATATACTTGATCCTAGATCTGTAAAGTGTATTTTTCTTGGCTATTCAAATTTTCAGAAAGGATATAAATGTTTTTTATCCTATTCTTAAGAAATTATATGTATCCATGGATGTCACATTCTCAGAATCTACTCCCTATTATTCTTCTCAGAGGGAGTCCACTACCTCTCAAAATATATCTACTTATGTCCTTCCCTTAGTTCCTAGTGAGGTGGAAGATAATGAATGAAGATGACTATAGAGAGATGGCAAATGCACCAAAGCATATCTTGATGTACAAGAGAGGACCAAGGAAGATTATTTACTCTCAAGAGCAACCTGTACAATCTATGATTACCAAAGATGTTTCTCCTCAATCAGATCCTCAATTCCAAGTAGAAGAAGACTTGGAGATTCTTATTGTCATTCACAAAGGCAAACATACTTGTGCAAGGTATTTTATCCCTAATTGTGTCTCATATGCTAATACTTTAGAGAACTATCAAACTTTTGTTATGAATGTTGAGAAACACAAGATTCCTACGAAATTTGAAGAAACAAACAAGTGTCCTTTATGAAAAGCTACAATAGAAGAGGAATTGAATGTCCTTATGAAAAATAATACTTTGACCATCACAAAACTTCCTCATGGCAGAAATATAGTACGATATAAGTGGGTGTTCACTATTAAATATAAGGCAGATGACACCATTGAAAGGTATAAAGCAAGATTAGTTGTCAAAGAATATAGTCAGTCATATGGTATTGACTACAATGAAACATTCACACCTGTGGCAAAACTTACTTCCATAATAATACTTCTCAGTATGGCAGCAAACTTGAGATGAGATATATGGCTGTTAGATGTGAAAAATGTCTTCTTACAAAGAGAAATGAACGAAGAAGTATATATCGAACTTCCTCCAGGAATGAATATTAAAGCATCTGATGATACAGTGTGCAAACTAAATAAAGCTATCTATGGGCTGAAACAGTCACTAAGAGCATGGTTTGAGAAATTCAGTAAGACAGTGTGCAGCTTGGGATACCAAAGAAGTCTCAATGATCATACTATTTTTTTCAAGAAAGGTACAAAATTATGTATTCTTGTTGTTTATGTTAATGACATCATTGTTACAGGTGATGACATTGAAGAAATATCAAAGTTAAAAAGAGATCTTCACAAATTATTTGAACCTCAAAGACTTGGGCCACTTCACTATTTCTTGGAAATAGAGATGTTATATTCCACCAAAGGTATCTTCTTAACTCAAAGAAAATACACTATGGATCTACTTTAAGAAACAAATATACTTGATTGTAAACTCAGTGATACTCCTATGGAAGTAAATCCGAAATTATTTATTGGTGATGGTGAAGAGTTCAGAGACATTCACAAATACCAGATTTTGGTCGGCAAGCTTATATATTTCACAATGACTCGTCCATATATTACTTATATTGTGGGCACTGTGAGCATATTTATGCATTCTCCCACCAAGAATCATATGGATGTTGTATATAGAATTCATCGATATCTGAAATCAACACTTGGCATGGGTCTACTTTATTCTAAATCTTATAAACCCAGTATTGAACTTTATTCTGATGCAGACTGTGCTGGTTCTAAAGATAACTGAAAATCAATTATAAGTTATGTTACACTACTTGGTGGGAATATTATATCTTAGAGGAATAAAAAACATACAGTTGTTGCCAGATCTAAAGCTGAAGTAGAATACAGAGCAATAACTCAAGCTATGTGTGAAGGAAAATGGGTATCTTCATTGATTAGTGAAGTTGGATTTACTTCTATTCAGCCAATACCATTATATTGTGACAACAGTTCAACAATTCAGATGACTTTCAATCTAGTATATCATGAAAGAACCAAACATATAGAGATTGGCTACCACTTCATCAGAGAAAATCATAGAGAAGATAACAAATAAAAAATTCAAATTGGAGTATGTTAAATCAACAAAACAGAGGACTTATTTTTTAACTAAAGTTACTGTCAATAGATAACTAAGGATACGTTTTCCAAATTGGATGTTCTCAATATCTTTCACCCAACTTGAGGGGGAGTGTTAGAGATTGATAACTAATAGTCGTTTGGGGTCTTAATGTAGTTTATGTCTATTTAGTAGTACTTAATTATGATTAGGGATAGTTTAGTCATTCAAGTTAGATATTATACTTATAAATAGTCCAATTAGGGTTAAGTGTAGAAAGTAGAAAAGTGAAAGAGAGGCTGGGCAGCAGCCTGAGGCACTGCACAACATTCATCTCTTTAGGGCAGATTGGAGGAATGCCTCCAATCTACCGATATCTATAAGTTTCTAGTATTTTCATCAAATAAAATGATTTTATAACACAAGTGACGTCAATAAGGATTAAGGAATCAACATTTAGATGTGAAATGCTACTTTAAAGTTTAAACTAACACAAGAACTGCACAGCAGACGTGAAAACAGAACTTGAGTATTATGAAATCCATAAGAAACCTGGAAATAGGGTCATTCTCTATTAAAATAACACGCATGGTATAAACCTTTGCAAGATGAACATGGCAAGGTCCTTATTCTTCAAATTCAAGAGACAAGTACGGCCAAACTAGTACGAGAATGCGGTACAATAAATCATGCCCACACTCTTGAATCTTGATAATGCAGAAACGACAAGGCCAGGTGTATATTCATGTGGTATACTTCACTAGAACAAAGCCAGCAATAACATAACAAGCTAGATATAGATGCATATTGTCTACACATCACGGAAGAAGCAGCAAGAACAAGAGCGTTGTTACTGCAACTCAGACATAACAGCTTTTGTTTTCAGAATACTCTAGTCCAATATACAATAGAAGCTTATCCAACCAATTTCATGAAAACTGTTTATCCTTCTGAGGCTTATTTCAAGACAATGATACAGGTTCGCATATTCACTTGTAATATATATATATATATATATATATATATATATATATATGACATCGCATCTGACTGGGCCAGTGTGATGTCATATAAATGAAGGAAATGGAAAATGACTCGATCTTAATTAAATTATGATACTGCAGCTGCTTGATACTTGATTAATCGTTCTCGATCAATAATTAAGTTTGATAAGAGATTCACAAGTCGCTTGCCACCGCTAAGGTTCACACAAGAGAGAGAGATAGAGATGGAGCTGGAAGCAGTAGCACTTGTGTTGCATAAGCTAGTAGTGATCGCAGAAAGAGAAGCAGAGCGCATCTGTTGTGTTCCCGAAAAAATCAGAGCCTGAGAGTGAATTTAGAAGAATGCAGAACTTCCTAAAAGACGCAGAAGGCAAGAGCAAAAGAAATGAAGGCATCAGAGGGTGGTCAAAGATGCACCAGACATCTTACATCCAAAGGCTTGAGGATATTCTGTGCCTTGAAGTTTTCTCCATCCGGTGGACGGACAATAACCTTTGCTATGAAGGGATCTCAAGGATGTGAAGACTTGAAGTCCTACAGAGAGATCCT
Source organism: Brasenia schreberi (assembly GCA_036023115.1). NCBI lineage: Eukaryota > Viridiplantae > Streptophyta > Magnoliopsida > Nymphaeales > Cabombaceae > Brasenia > Brasenia schreberi. Next base: position 6,915,920 of record JAYKKT010000075.1, on the reverse strand, counting down.
TTCACCGGATCTATTTTATCCAGCTCAAAAGAAGCTTCCTGAGAAGCATACTAGGAGGCATTGAAAGGCTTCCGAAAGAATAACAATAATCTAAACTTGGAGCATTCAAATATCCCCAGAACTGTACCATTAGATGCAAAGATGAAATATTAACTAGTAGTACTGCATCATGAACTGAAATATTTGCAGAAGACCAAGATCAATTATTCCTACTGCCTATATTTCACTGTCCCATGCACTGATTTGGCTAATAGAATAATTGAGTTACTTCATGCCTAGTAAAATTTAACTACATTATGCATCAAAGTGCAATGTAAGGGATCACCCTTGCATGGTCGGTCCCAAGCCCGGATAAAGAAGGAGGGTTGCATTAGGCTTCCGACAGTCAGCGTAAAACTTTGTCGGATTTTTATACCATAGATTACACAAATTATAAGCATTAAGTTGGGACGTCCCCTCTTAGTGACGTGTTGAAAATCCTAAATGCAGTGAAAAGTAAACAAGGGCCACTACATTTTCGCCCGAATGTAGTGAATCAATTGAGAGGATTCCCACATCATGAACGGGTGTGGGTAAAAAAGTTAGTCTCGCTATATTGCCGCCCGAATATAGTGAATAAATTGGAGAGAGGGTTTCCATATTTTCAATATGGACGGATGCGGGGGGTAAGGCATCTAGTCCTAGATAATAAGATTTGTATTGGTTCTTCGAATATCGAAACATTGTCCGGTAAGCTAATGAAGGTGGTAGATACTATGATTCGGAGAAAGATTCATATCCTATGTTTAAAAGATATAAAGTGGGTTGGAGAAAAAACAAAGGAGTGAGAATATATATTTTAAATTATGGTGTTGAGGTAAGAAAAAGCTCGAAATGGAGTTGGTACTTGGTATTATCATAAATAAAGATTTAAAAGATAGTGAAGTAGACATACAACAATATGATAAATAAAGATTTAAAAGATAGTGAAGTAGACATACAACAATATGATGACCGAATCATGACATTGAAATTAGTGTTAGGAGCAGAGGTTTTGAATATAGTTTATGCTTACGCACCCCAAGTAGGACTAGAAGATAGTATAAAGACGGCTTTTTGGGAGGAGTTAGATAAGGTGATTCTAAGAATTCCACAGAATTCTACAAAGGGAGATGATTTATTTAGGAAGAGACTTAAATGGACATGTCGGTAAAGAAGCATTAGGATATCAAAGTATTCGTGAAAACTTTTGTTTTGGGGATATAAATTAGGAAGTTAGGGAGATTTTAGATTTTGCTATGGCATTTGATATCTTTATAGTCAATACAATCTTCAAAAAACGAGATGAACATTTAATTACTTATAAGAGTGGCTTATCACAAACACAAATTGATTATTTTATTTGTAGGAAAAAAGATAGAGTGTGTTGTAAAGATTGCAAGATAATTCTAGGAGAAAACTTAACCACCCAATATCGACTTTTAGTTATGGATTTACAAGTAAAAAGGTGGACAAAGAAGAAAAGGGTGTATCGAGCTATTCACACTAAACGGTAGAACCTCAAAAGCGAGAAAGAAGGTATATTTAAACAGAAAGTCCTTCGAGGAGATGCTTTGAATTATATTAGTACACCTTGTGATATGAGGAACAATATGACTATACATATTAGGAAAGTAACGAAAGATGTCTTAGGTGAATTTAAGGGAGGTATACTGCCACAAAAAGAAGCTTGGTGGTGCAGTGAAGTAGTGTAAAATAAAATCAAGACAAAAGGGCATGTTACAAATTACATTATGGTAAAAAAAACTAGTGAAACTTTAGAGGCTTATAAGAAAGTAAAGAAAGAAGCGAAAAAGGCCGTCAGTGAAGCAAAAGCTAAAATTTGGAAGGATTTATATAAAAAATTGAACTCAAAAGAGGATGAAAGAGATATTTTTAAGATAGCTAGGACTAGACAAAAGAAAACTAAGGATCTTAATTTTGTTAGATGCCTTAAAGACGAGGATGAGAAAATTCTAGTGGCAAATGATGATATAAAAAATAGATGAAAAAACTATTTTTATAAGCTTTTTAATAAAAATAAAGATGTTAGCATTAACTTAAGAGAGTTAGCCAAATTAGAAAAGTATATAAACCATAATTTCTACCGACGTATTCAAAAGAATGGAGTCAAAGAGGCTCTTAAACATATGAAGGGTGGTAAATCGGTAAGACCATAAAATATTCCAATAGAAGTTTGGAAAATCCTAGGAGAAACAGGAATCACTTGGCTCACAAGACTATTTAATGAAATATAGAGAAACTAAAAGACACCCGAGGAATGGAGAGCGGGTATACTTATACTCATATACAAGAACAAGTGAGACATTTAGAATTGTGTGAATTATCAGGGTATCAAGTTAATGAGCCATACTATAAAATTATGGGAAAGAATTATCGAGCGTAGGTTAAGACAAGTATCGAGTACAATAAAGAACCAATTTGAATTAATGTTAGACACATCTACTATTGAAGTGATTCACCTTTTCAGATGTCTTATGGAATATTTTAGAGAAAAAAAGAAAGACCTTCATATGATATTTATTGATCTAGAAAAAGCTTATGATAGGATATCGAGAGAGATTCTTTGGAGAACCTTAAAAAAAGAGGTATCCTATTGACATACATAAACCTTATAAGAGACATGTATAATGGTGCAAAAACATGTGTGATGACTCGTGAAGGAATGACAGATTCTTTGAAGTTAATATTGGGTTACATCAAGGATCAACTTTAAGTTCATACTTATTTATAATGGTGATTGATGAGTTAACAAAACATATTCAAGATGAAGTACCTTGGTGTATGTTATTTGCATATGGCATTGTGTTAGTGGAGGAGTCTAAGGAAAAATTAATAGAAAATTCGAACTATGGAGAAAAACATAGAAAGTAAAGGCTTCTGACTTAGTAGAACAAAGACAAAATATATGGAATGTAAGTTTAATCATTTCGTTACTTCAGACGACATAGAAATTAAAATTGGCACACATTGTATCCCCCAAAAGGAAAATTTTAAATACCTAGGGTCAATTTTTTAGAGTGATTGGAAGAATTTATGAAGATATTATGTATAGAATTAATGTTGGTTGGTTAAAATGGAGAGGAGCATTAGGTATTCTTTGTGATAAGAAAATACCATTAAAGTTAAAAGGTAGATATTATAGAGCAACAATTAGACCTGCCATGTTTTATGGTTCTAAGTATTGGACAATTAATCATCAACATGTACAAAAGATGTATGTGACAGAAATGAAGATGTTGAGATGGATGAGTGATCATAGAAGAAAGAATCGTATACATAATGAGGTTATTAGAAACAAATTAGGAGTGGCACCAATAGAGGATAAAATGAGAGAATGTTGTTTAAGATGGTTTGGACATATAGAAAGAAGATCAAAAGAAGAATCTAAAAGAAAGTATGAAAAACTAGATTTTGAAAGTATTAAAAGAGGTAGAGGACGACCACGAAAGTGTTAGAAAGAAACAATAAAGAATGATCTAGCGTATTGTGAGTTAACTGCTAACATGACACATGATAGGGCTCTGTGGAAATAAAGAATCCATGTAGCCAACCCCATCTACTATGGGAAAAGGCTTAGTAGTTGTTGTTGTTTGTTTGTGTACATCAAAGTGCAGAAGAAACAGAGGATGTTTACCCTTTGCAAATTTATTTTCTTTGAATGGTAATTCACTTGTTTTATGAAATGGTAATCGTAAGAATAAATTTTGACCACTCAATTGTCATTAAAATATGTAGACGAGTTGGGTACCATGGTGGATAGCACCTCTATGGGGAAGGTAAAGTAGCCCAAGGATGAACGGGATTTCTTAAAGTTACTATAGAATAAGAGAGACACTGCTGATTGTATTGTGATACGAAAATAGGTATTGTTAGTATTCTAAGAATACTATATATGACGTTTAATATGAGCCTCTATTTGTGAGTAATCCCCATTATTCCTCAGAAAGCATGGGGTGGACAAATAACTGGACCGCAACAAGTCCCTTTGATGACTAGATACTATATGCTTCTACAGCAAAAAAGCATTTGATATCTCATCCAAAATCAAGGAGTGCCTCAATGCAATGACGACTGACGAGAGAGTTGGGCATGAATCCCGAAATGGTTAATAACATGGAAGGCCAGGCTTCATTAAAGAGCTGATGATATGGCTGTTGCCAAATTATATTTGTGAGGTGAAAAGGAGAAGGATACATTTACCCTCCTTCACGGGGCAAACTTCAGTCAAAGCTTGGTTTGATCAATGTAACATCAGTAGCTAGGAGGATCAAGGATAATATGCAAAGACCCATACACAAACAGTTAGCAAACCAACCACAACAAATAACTAGGTAACTTCTGATATATAGATACATTTTTATCTAGCAAACATCATGAAGACTTGAGGAGGAGGATCATCAATGTTTTCCTTTTCTATAGCATTTCCTGGTTTTCTATAGCAAACCAACCACGACAAGGATATGTTATATTCATGCATAATTCACTAAACAAAGCCAACGGTAACATAACAAGCTAGATATACATGCATATCGTCCACACATCACACAAGAAGCAGAAAAAACAAGAATGCTATTATTGCAATTCAGACAACAGTTTTCGTTCTCTAACATATAATATAACCCTTTGCAAGGTGCACATATTACAACTGCAATACCCAATATCGATCCATGAAGCAAAAGTTTCATGTGCAAGTATGGATTTGATGCCAATCGCACAATGCCATGCATAAGGAAGAACACTACATCCATGATTATGACGGCTGGCTTCAGCTTATTCTCTTGTCAGATGCATGAGGTGGTCGATTTGTTAAACCCTGTCACATAGCCGTGACAACAAGAAGATGAGATATAACACATTTATGAATTTTTTGCAAAAAGGGAGACTACATCCGGCAAGCTTTCAGTTTCTCCATAACACGACCAAAAACAACATACATTTCATCAAGAAATACAACTCCATGATGAATATTCTGCAAAGCTGAATATTGTAACCATTTGCTGATATCTTCTTTATATACAACATAATGCTAATTTTGAATCATGCAGAGCACTTCAGAAATTGAACGTCACAGAAACGACCTTGATATCACTTCCTTTTAGTGAATCAGATTACCTTGATATCAATTGTTAACTCTTTGTGAGGAACTGGAAAACGAATATCTTGAGGATCCATCAAATTCGAAGGTTTCCTAGGCAACAGTCAGCATGATATTGTTAGAAACATAAATTCAAAACCGTCATTCCGATGAAAATTTAACTTCTTAGATAAATGAGAGCAACTCGTCTCAACTCATTTGCTTAAAAACCCATAGGACGGACTGTCTGACAAGAATGGTGGAAAACGGAAAAGAACCCCACAATTATGCGAAACCCACAATTTAACAAGAAATGATCTTATGTTTAGTAGGAAGCACATGAATAACATACAAAGCTCAAAGATAATCAAACAAGATTTCTTTTTCCAAACAAAAGCAGATTGAAAGGTAGGGAAAAAAAGAAAAAACAAGCATTAAGGTGGAAAAAAGATACCGCAGTCATACATCTACTTTTACAGCCATCGAACCGCATAAGGAGCCAACTAAGAAACCATTGAACATTTCGGGGACTCGTTTGATATGGGAGAAACAGTTAGAAAAACTTCACGCAGTAAATACTAAACGGACAATAAAGTCTGCAAATCACATATTTTGTTAAAGAAAGTAAAGACGACTTCATGCTCTAAATACTAAACGGACAGTAAGGTCCGCAATTGCTCTAGAAAAAAGTAAATACAGCTTGAACAAAACGGAAGAAACTCTCCCTATTTACAAGCACAGAGGTGGGGTGGGGGGGGTAGATACCGGGCAGTGAGTTCGACGGAAGCGTGAGGGCCGCAACAACGAGCAATGGACTCACTTCGCTACGGGATCACTTCACATGTTGAATGTCGAGTTAGATACTCTCATCCTGCATCTATGTTAGGCCTCCCGTTGTAAAGAAAAGAACACGCACAACAAGGCCAATCGATATCAAAATTAAAGTTACTAAAATCTATAAGTGGATGGTAGAATTATTTGGGATTCACAATAATTTTATCTATTAATAATGGTCACACTGGGGTATCACCCAACCATGCCGCCGTTGCCAAGTCATGGGTTCAGTTATTTTAAAAATATGCGTGCGTCGATGATTAATAGTTAAGGGATTACTATCTGTATACACTTTTTACTATCCAATTCATTTCTAATTTAGAAAATATCAAAAATACTTTTATAATAATTTCTCTCTCTTACTAAATTTCAACGTTATCTTCTTTGTTATCTTCTTTCTATTTCGATGGCAGATATTTCATTTGTTTCGAATTATTGTTTCTTTCTTCATGATTAAAAATACATCATTATTTTCTTATAAACCTTACCAAAAATTTAAAAAACAACATATCCGTACGTCATTAAAAAAAACTCAAATTTCAAGCATTCTGACATGGTCTGGAGCTAGCTCACGACCATACCTTTCTTAATGTGCAGTGCCAATTTAGATCTCCACAAGTCATTTAATTACTCACTTCCTTGTCATCCTCACACAATGTCAGATACTACTCTACCCTGATAGCTCATATTAGAGGCTTACCGGCTTTGACAACAAAATTATCACGTCGTATTAAAAAAGCTTACCACAAGGTTGAATAATAGAAAGTTTAAACTATTGACTGGATTTTAAGTGGAAATCTTATATTTTATAAAAAAAATTAGCACAATTGAAAAAGTTGACCATTTGATTACATTATTCCTATCCTAATATGTTTTTATAGTATATATATTTACATACATATAATTAAAAAAATTAGGAGTTGTTAGCTACATTCTCATGCCAGACTTTACTAAGACAATATGTGCAGTTTGTGCGATTACATGAATAACATAGATAAAACTGTTTGTTAATATCGACATGAAGATCAATATCATTTAAGTACATTAAAAGTAATACAGGATAGACATCTTGATCACAACAACGGTCTGATTGGTTATACGAATAGCAGTGATGACCAAGCAATGTGTAGTAAGAAAAGCTATCTAGTAGCTCCCACTCTCTCTATAATTAAAAGTTTCACGTGTGTATCTCTCCCTCACTTCTTCCATCTCTTTGGATAAGGAATAAGAAAGTGTTAGGCAAGTACGTGAGTAGATTTTTTTTGTTGTGAAAGGGAAGAACGGTCCCTGCTGGTGCATCCCTCTTTTCATTCTTTTTATTTTTGTCTTCTCGAGTGACAACAGAAGCAATGAATAGAGTTTGTTTCATACTCAACGATCTTTATGTGTTTGCTAAGGGTTTTTTTGGAAGGTATTCATATGTTGAAACAAAAAACTAAGTATTGCTTTTGATTGTCAGCTGTACTAAGGTGATTTATTTAAAAAGTGGTTGGTGCTCATCGATATTATCAGAATCCTCAACATTTCTTTATTTGTATCGTTCTCGGTTTTATGCTGCTCTAAGGGGCCCTTCATTCTTCCTTCATGAATGAACTTTTTATCTTTTGGTGAAAAAAAAACTAGGCAAACTAATGTTGGTTGAGCAACCAAATGTATACTGCTCATGTACTGTTCTCATGGCATAATGAGTCGTCTCGTGTTCAGATCCTATGATCATAAATCAATCACATATGCTAGTCAGTAGTCACAAACAGGTGATGTGGTTTCTGGATCCATCAAGAGAGAGAGAAGGCCCACTACCGTGGAGAGCAATGCCATATATATATATATATATATGATCTTATCCAATATGTTTACTCATGCCTAGCGATTTTTTTTGGATGGCATGAGTGTAATTTATTTTTTTACAAGAGTTTTGAAATACTACAAAGGATATTGCTATTACTCTCATGTCACTCAAAAGCAATATGAGGGTAAAAGTGAACGATGTCCGAAGTGAGTAGGATCTGATCCCTTGTATGAGGAAACTAACTCTTTTTCCATCTCTAATGCATCCATCTATTTCTTTTAGGTGGCATGAGTATAATTTAAACTTTAAGGGTTTTGAAAAAGTACGAAAGATATTGTTATTATACTCATATTACCTAAAGTCAATGGATGAGTACCACCTCTTACATGCTTATTCATTGTTAGATAGTATGAATGTAATTTGAATTTTTAATATATTTTAAAAATATATCAACAACATTGTTATTATACTTGTACCATCCACAAGCAATTGGTGAATAGTGTCACAAGTGGGGAGGATCCAATCAATCTCTCTCTCTCTCATTATATATATATACATACTATATATATATATGTGATTAGGAGAGAATTTGGGGCTTTGGATCGGACTTTAAATATGAAATTCTTATCCAAAGTCATTAAGCTTATACTGTTTAAACTAATTTGTTTACGATACGCACCCAATACTTCAAAATTTATAAGTGAATGGTTAAGGTTTTGAAATTTTCGTTTAATCCTTTTTTTGTCTTTTAAGATTCTATGCAGGCGTTTTCCTGAAACTCCTCAAGTTCTTCACCACATTCCATTCAGAACACTTCGTCTTAGTTATCCAACAAAGTCATTACTCTACCTTGTTGGCTATGTTTACCAACCTTTGAACACACTCCATTATAACCCTAGGGCACCACCTAGCTCCGCCACAGAATAAGAGAGATATCACCATGACAATTGAAACCTGAGGGGAACCAAAGGCTCCTTCAACACTGATGGTTTCTTGGAACACATCCTGAAATGTGAATTTCCTACATTTTCAGGTCAGACATACTCAGCATCAGGGTAGATTCAGCTCTCATTCTGAATTTAGTTGCAGTAAACATCCCGAAAATGCCCCGACTTATTAATTGTTTCGGGGTACGATGATTAATTATCATTTCAAGTATAATCTACACATTTTTGTGTCATCTATATACTTGAGGGGGGTTTGGCTAACCCAGCTTAACTTGAGACAACAGCAACAACAACTAAACCTTTTTCCATACTAGATGAGTCAGCTACATGAATTCTATAGAACTCAATCATATGTAAACTAGATCATTTTTAATCGTTTTCTTCCAAAACTTTAGTAATCTTCTTCTTCTCTTTTAACATTTCACGTTTTTATTTCTTATACCTTCTTATCAAAGCTTCTTTTGATCGTCTTGGTATGTGTCCAAACCAACTTGTCTTTTGAGAAACAAGTTAATTTTAACTCGTTGACTTTCTATCTTGCCATAATAGCTAAATTAAGTGCAGTAATTCTTGGAAGGGTCATCTCTCCAATGATTACCTTCACTTGTAAAAATAAAAAACCTTCATCGTTTAAGTAAAGCATACCAGCTCAAACTAGCTCAAGGTTGTTTTATAACATATCACACCATTGATTAGGATTGGTAAACATGCTGAACGAACCAAACAAGGGCTGTTCAAGGTTCTTTCACCAACTCAAAATCTTGTGTATATTCAGCTCATTTAGCTTGTTTTAGCCAGACTCAGATGAGTTGAGTGAAATTAGATGGATAGAAGCTGTTCAATAAAGTTAACAATCAACCTTTAATATATAATTTTTATTCTAAAATCTTATTTCTGAGTCAGAAATTAGGATCATGTTACCACAAATTTCTTGGTTTGGTTAATATGGTTTTCTAGTATATACATATATGTGTGTGTGTGTAAAGACCAAATGTAGTTCCTCTTCCAAAAAAAAGTCGTATGTACTTAAGCCTTGTATGAACCAAGCCAAACCAAACATGCATTATTCATGTTCAACTCACAAGAGCAATGGTTTACGGCGTGCTACATCACAAATCAAACATGAACAAGCTCATCATGAGATGAAGCCAGATGAACCACAAACAACTCTGTTCATTTACCAGCCCTAGTTTTAAGCTGAAACCATCCAAATAGGGCAGTGATCAAATAATTTGGGAAGTCATGATATGATGCCATGACAGCTCGGGACGGGTGTTACCAGCTCTAATGCTGAAAACACATTTTTTATGTCATGTTGATGCTGAGATTAGTCAGAGATGGGTTCAGGAAATTTGTCACCCGAAATTGCATCTCATAAGAATGCATGGAACACGTTTGGTTGACGTGTGATTTTGATTTAGATTCTCAATCAAGTTTTAATCACTGGGTAGCTGAAGCAAACATGAGAAAGGAATTCATACCCATTGCATCAGCTTCACCAGCACTGGGAAAATGAATTCTATCAACTAGAGAGAAGCCAATCTCCTGCAGTGGGGTGTGGAAAAAGAATACAAAAGAAAAACTCCCTCCTCTCACACGCCGACAAGGGATTCCCATTCCCAGCAGGTGATTTGCTGACTTGGCCGTGTCCTGGCGAACATGAACAGCTGAAAACTTGAACATGCTCCAAAATGACAGGCATGAATGAGGTTTCTGACCTTCCAATCGCCCAATCAAACAGCAATGAGATAACAAGACTTAAAGTCTGAAACCACCAAAAACTACAAAGAATCAACAGTATTGAGCCATAAAACTCGGACTTTCTTCCAGTAGAAAGGAGGCTACATAATTTTCTCAGACATCTTTTTGTTCCTGTTCTGCAAGCGAAAAGCTCGAAAAATATTTGACAGTCCTGGAATAACAAAAGCCCCTACCATCTAGTCATGACCCTGGTTGTGCCACGAAATGGTGAATGCACTTAGGGGTTTGCACAGTGGACAAAATTAAGTAGCTCAGCTTTGGGTTCTAACTCGACTCTGCTCTGTGTTTGACCTTCTCCCTCAAGAAATGCTGGACATGCTCACGCTTCCAGTTGTCAATTCTGCACAAGAAGATCATACAAACTCGGTCAAAGTAAGCAGTAGCGCATGGATCAGCAACCCTGGAATTTGCGAGAGCCTAGCTGCTAGTTTTGGTAAACATACCAACGGGTAGAGTTAATTCGAGTTTGTGATGAACATACTGTCTTGGGTGGCAACACATCGAAACAAGAAACAACTTAATAAGTATCGTAACTAAGTAGACTTTCTCTGTAGTACTGCCTAAGCCTGAGGATGCACCCAATACAACATACTGATTTTGGTGGCAAAACAGCAAAAGAAGAAGCAACTTAATAACTGAATAATAACATAACTAAATTTCTCCCAAAAAAATGTAACTAAACAGACTTTCTGTAGAGTGCCTTGGCCTGATGTCACCAAATATCCAACCAAGGCTACAGAGGTTCAAAGTAGTATAATCTACAATAAAAAAACAAAATTAGTTTGAGATTTGAGAATTGATATTCAATCCCTTCTCGACATTTTTTTTAATACATGCTCGTAAAGTTTTGTTTTTTGTACCCACCCGCATATACTCAGCTGCCTAGTGGTCAGTGATGGAGTCTGAGACCGTGAATATGATACCCAGTATTGCACGCTGGTAGTCTACCTAACCTTAGCTTTAATGAAAAACAAAATGTTGCCACCCCACGTTGAGGAAATTAATGATACATTTCTAAGAACATTTGAAATACTCTCTTTGAGTTCTTTAAGAAATGGTTTCAAGCAGCAAAAAGCTGCTATCTGATATAGCGTAAGAAGATAAAGTTTTCACAGAATTGCATTTCAATGAGGTAATCTAGTTTTGTTTCTCTTAAGATTGATTGGGTTCATGGGGATGTAGAGTGCATATGGTTTTGCATCTAAATACATTACCCAAAATGGAAGTAGACAAGTCAGTAACAGAACGATCTTCAAAAAGATCTAAAGGAAACCTGCTTGAAGAATCAGATAAACCTGTCTCTATTTGATAAAAATAGGTATCATTGCTATAAGGTTCCTTTCCAAAGGAAGTTCAATAGGTTTCATAGAGACCACGTTTTCATCCGAAGGCTCTAAGTGCCTCAATCAGGTATTCTGTTTGGGAAATGAAAGTAACAAGGTAGAAGTACTGAAAGGTTCGTGTGGATCACTCCTTTCTAGGGAGAGCTGCTGCTTCTTGGTTGGTTAAGTCAATCACGTAACCCTAACCATGTCCTGGAAATGGCAACTACCAAATAAGAGAATGGGAAAGGGTGGTACCACTTGAAGCACCTCCCCACAAGAATGGATGCAGGTCTTATGGAAGAGCTTCCATCTCTCTAAAATGGGAACTCTTTCCTTGGTCCAAAACAAAAGAAAAGAACAATCGCCCAAGTGACCAAAGGAACCTCCAAGATATACACTTGTACATGCAGCAAGAATCCCTACTCAATGTTGCCCGATGATTCTATCAAGAGATTTTTTTAAAACTAAGAATAGTTTTATTGCATTCTATCAAGAGGATTAGCTGTTAAATTATGTACGTCAACATAGATCCTTTAGATGGTCCATTTTTTCCTAGGGGAAACCTGATCAAACTCCACACCACCGTCCTTGTTATTCAAAAACATTCATATAGGATAATCCTCCTCCTTTTCATCACATTTCGATCAAGTAACTGAAGACAGTTGGCCCAACTTGATCCTCTTCCTGAGGGATCCAGATGATGCAACCCTAGGAGAGCCACCGATCAATGATTTCATCTAAAGAAAATCCTGTCTAGAAGAATAAAAGGTAATGGAAGTCCAATCCAGTACATTGTACTAACATCTAATAACAGAAAGTAAGAAACACTAGAGGTCTTCTACTCTAGAAGGCATGTTCCAGTATCATAGCAAATGAAAGACAAGGAAAGATGGCTGTACTTTCACAATATAATTGGACTTAAAAACGTCTCAAAATGTACAAGGAAGCATAGGTGTATTTCATTTTATTTCAGCGAAAATATATGCATATTAACACCGCCCATGTAAGGGATCACCCTTGCATTGTCGGTCCCAATCCCGGATAAAGGAGGAGGGTTGTATTAGGCTTCCGACAGCCAGCGTAAAACTTCATCGGATTTTTATAACATGGATTACAAAAATTATGAGCATTGTTTTGGGGCGTATCCGCCTAGTGACGTGATGCTGCAGAGCCCGAATGCAGTAATAAGTAAGCAAGGGCCACTACATTTTCGCCAGAATGTAGTGAATCAATCACAGAGAGGGTTCCCACATCATGGATGGGTGTGGGTAAAGAAGTTAGTCCCGCTACATTGTCGCCCGAATATAGTGAAATTTTTCAGAGAGGGTCTTCGCATTTTGATTATGGACGGATGAGGAGGGTAAGGAAGCTAGTCCTAGATAATAAGATTTGTATTGGTTCTTGGAATATCGGAACATTATCCAGTAAGCTAATGGAGGTGGTAGATACTAAGATTCGAAGAAAGATTCATATTCTATATTTACAAGAGACAAAATGGGTTAGAGAAAAAGCAAAGGAGATAGATGATACAAGTTTTAAATTATGGCACTCAGGTAAAGAAAAGGCTCGAAACGGAGTTGGTATAAAGGATAGTGTAGTAGACATACAATGATATGGTAACTGAATCATGATGTTGAAATTAGTGTTAGGAGCAGAGGTTTTGAATATAGTTTGTGCTTACGCACCCCAAGTAGGACTAGAAGATAGTATAAAGATAACTTTTTGGGAAGAGTTAGATAAGGTGATTCAAAAGATTCCACAAAGGGAGATGATTTGTTTAGGAGGAGACTTAAATGGACATCGGTAAACATGCATTAGGATATCAAGGGATTCATGGAAACTTTGGTTTTGGGGATATAAATTAGGAAGGTAGGAAGATTTTAAATGTTGCTATGGCATTTGATCTCTTTATAGTCAATACAATTTTCAAAAAACGAGATGAACATTTAATTACTTATAAGAGTGGCTTATCACAAACAGAAATTGATTATTTATTTATAGAAAAAAAGATAGAGCGTGTTGTAAAGATTGCAAGGTAATTCCAGGAGAAAGCTTAACCACCCAACATCGACTTTTAGTTATGGATTTACAAATTAAAAAATGGACAAAGAAGAAAAGAGTGCATCGAGCTATTCGGACTAAATGGTGGAACCTCAAAAGCGAGAAAGAAGCTATATTTAAACAGAAAGTCCTTCAAGTAGATGTTTGGAATTATGTTGGTACACCCTGTGATATGTGGAACAATATGGCTATACATATTAGGAAAATGGCGAAAGATGTGTTAGGGAGGTGTACCGGCACAAAAAGAAGCTTGGTGGAGGAGTGAAGTAGTGCAAAATGAAATCAAGGCAAAGAGGGCATGTTACAAATTACATTATGCTAAGAAAACTAGTGAAACTTTAGAGGATTATAAGAAAGTAAAGAAGGAAGCGAAAAAGGCCGTCAGTGAAGCAAAAGCTAAAATTTGGGAGGCTTTATATAAAAAAATTCAATTCAAAAGAGGATGAAAGAGATATTTTTAGGATAGTTAGGGCTAGAGATAAGAAAACTAAACATCTTAATTATGTTAGATGCATCAAGGACGAGGATGAAAAAATTCTAGTGGCAAATGATGATATAAGAAATAGATGGAAAAGCTATTTTAATAAGCTTTTTAATGAAAATAAAGATGTTAGTATTAGCTTAGGAGAGTTAGCCAAATCAAAAAAGTATATAAACCACAATTTCTACCGACGTATTCAAAAGAATGAAGTCAAAGAGGCTCTTAAACATATGAAGGGTGGTAAATCGGTAGAACCAGTTAATATTCCTATAGAAGTTTGGAAAATACTAGGAGAAATAGGAATCACTTGGCTCACAAGACTATTTAATGAAATATGGAAAAGCCAAAAGATGCCCGAGGAATGGAGAGCAAGTACACTTATACCCATATATAAGAACAAGGGAGACATTGAAAATTGTGCAAATTATCGAGGTATCAAGTTAATGAGCCATACTATGAAATTATCGAAAAGAATTATCGAACGTAGGTTAGGACAAGTATCAAGTACAACAGAGAACCAATTTGAATTCATGTCAGGTAGCTCTACTATTAAAGTGATTCACCTTTTGAGACATCTTATGAAACATTTTAGAGCAAAAAAAGAAAGACCTTCACATGATATTTATTGATCTAGAAAAAGCTAATTTGAATTCATGTCAGGTAGCTCTACTATTAAAGTGATTCACCTTTTGAGACATCTTATGAAACATTTTAGAGCAAAAAAAGAAAGACCTTCACATGATATTTATTGATCTAGAAAAAGCTTATGATAGGGTACCAAGGGAGGTTCTTTGGAGAACTTTAGAAAAAAGAGGTATCTCATTGACACCTTATAAGAGACATGTATGATGGTGCAAAAACATGTGTGAGGACTCATGAAGGAATGACAGGCTTCTTTGAAGTTAATATTGGGTTACATCAAGGATCAACTTTAAGTCCATACTTATTTATAATGGTGATGGATGAGTTAACAAAACATATTCAAGATGAAGTACCTTGGTGTACATTATTTGCAGATGACATTGTATTAGTGGAGGAGTCTAAGGAAAAAGTTAATAGAAAATTGGAACTATGGAGAGAAACATTAGAAAGCAAAGGCCTCCGACTTAGTAGAACAAAGACAAAATATATGAAATGTAAGTTTGATCATTTGGTTACCTCAGAGGACATAGAAATTAAAATTGGCACACATTGCATCCCCCAAAAGGAAAGTTTTAAATACCTAGGGTCAATTTTTCAAAGTGATGGAAGAATTGATGGAGATGTTACGCATAGAATTAATGCTGGTTGGTTAAAATGGAGAGGAGCATCACGTATTCTTTGTGATAAGAAGATACCATTAAAGTTAAAAGGTAAATATTATAGAGCAGCAATTAGGCCTGCCATGTTTTATGGTTCTAAGTGTTGGGCAGTTAATCATCAACATGTACAAAAGATGTCTGTGACAGAAATGAAGATGTTGAGATGAATGAGTGGTCATACAAGAAAAGACCATATACATAATGAGGTTATTAGAAACAAATTAGGAGTGACACCAATAGAGGATAAAATGAGAGAATGTCATTTAATATGGTTTGGACATATAGAAAGAAGATGAAAAGAAGAACATGTAAGAAGGTTGGGAAAACTAAACTTGGAAAGTATTAAAAGAGGTAGAGGACGACCACAAAAGTGTTGGAAAGAAACAATAAAGAATGATCTAGCTTATTGTGAGTTAACTGCTAACATGGCACACGATAGGGATCTGTGGAAACAAAGAATTCAAGTAGCCGACCCCGTCTAGTATGGGAAAAGGCTTAGTTGTTGTTGTTGTTGTTGAAAATATATGCATATTTCTGTTTAAATAATACTCCTCCCACTATCCTAGTTTTGCATGAAAATAGACAGATTAAAAATTCACACCAGAAGAAGCTACATCAATCATAACTTAAAAGTACAAGGAATACATATTTCAGGGTTGCAAAAAGTGTACCTTCTTTTAACATTTACATAATGAAAAAAAGGTTCAGGATCCAAGCATAAAACAAGAGGCATAGGCTTATGCATTTCAGAATTCATGCAGTATGCAAATATATACTCATTGAGAGGCACATGCACTTGATTGGGCTTTTCACCCTGGTCACTCCAATTAGTTAATGATGATAGTGAAGATAAAGCAACGTAGCATTTCATGTTTTAAAAGTAAAAAGTTGCATGCCTCAAAAAAATGCAACCAGCAGCAACATAAATGATCGTAGTAATGCTAAACTCACCTTACTGTTTCCTTAGACTGACCATCTTCATCAAGCATAATGAGTTTAGGAGGAGAAGCATAAGCATCTTGAACTTTCAAATAAGGGAACTGATGTCTATCTTCCTCAATGAATGTGACAATTTCAGGATAAAATACTAGTTTCCTCATGCATACTTCCAATATTGCACCAGAGTATATAACCTAAGTTATCATGAAATCAAAGGAGATTAGATTCACTGCAGTCCATATGATAAGATAATAAACAGAGACCATATATACAAACAGCAAAATAGTCAAAGCATTGCCTAGTGTATGGATAAAGATAAATCCAAAGCCACATTCTTCCTTCATCCATAACGTCTGGGTTCAATACATATTTCAATATGCTTCACTATATGCAATTTTGCCAAATAATTATCATAAGCTGGACTATAGATATGGTTTATAGCACAAGACAGCTCAGATTGGCAACTAAGAATTCATTTAGTCGATTATATCTGGTAAGAAAGCATGGTTTTGGTAGTGAATTGAATAGAGACCCCAAGATCGCAGACCCTGTACGTTAAGCATTCTACTAAATCTAATTCAAAATCAGTAGCTACAAGTTCCAATGCCCCTTCATCAGCACACATACAGTAACTGATGATCATAAGAGAACCAAATCATCAAGAAACAGTGATGACCCGCTTTCTCTAAAGTGAGTACGAATTTATGATGTGGTGATTAAGGAACCCATGCCTTGATGATCTGCTTCCTATCTTTGTAAAAATATAAATTTCTTTGAGACACTTTAAAGTACCCCAACTAAGACTAGAAGATAGTATAAGGACGGCTTTTTGGGAAGAGTTAGATAAGATGATTTTAAGAATTTCACAAAGGGAGATGATTTGTTTAGGAAGAGACTTAAATGGACATGTTGGTAAAGAGGCATTAGGATATTAAGGTATTCATGGAAACTTTGGTTTTGGGGATATAAATGAGGAAGGTAGGGAGATTTTAAATTTTGCTATAGCATTTAATCTCTTTATAGTCAATACAATCTTCAAAAAACAAGATGAACATTTAATTACTTATAAGAGTGGCTTATTACAAAGACAAATTGATTATTTTATTTGTAGAAAAAGAGATAGTGCGTGTTGTAAAGATTGCAAGGTAATTATAGGAGAAAGCTTACCCACCCGACATCGACTTTTAGTTATGGATTTACAGGCAAAAAAGTGAACAAAAAAGAAAAGAGTGCATCGAGTTATTCAGCCTAAATGGTGGAACCTCAAAAGCGAGAAAGAAGGTGTATTTAATCAGAAAGTCCTTCAAGGAGATGCTTGAAATTATGTTGGTACACCTTGTGATATGTGAAATAATATGACTATACATATTAGGAAAGTGGCGAAAGATGTGTTAGGTGAATCTAAGGGAGGTGTACCAGCACCAAAAAAAAGCTTGGTGGAGGAGTGAAGTAATGCAAAATAAAATCAAGGCAAAGAAGATATGTTACGAATTACATTATGCTACGAAAACTAGTGAAACTTTAGAGGCTTATAAGAAAGTAAAGAAGGAAGCGAAAAAGGCCGTAAGAAAGTAAAGAAGGAAGCGAAAAAGGCCGTAAGTGAAGCAAAAACTAAAATTTGGAATGATTTATATAAAAAACTCAACTCAAAAGAGGATGAAAGAGATATTTTTAGGATAGCTTGGGCTAGAGATAAGAAAACTAAAGATCTTAATTCTGTTAGATGCATCAAAGACGAGGATGAGAAAATTCTAATAGCAAATGATGATATAAGAAATAGATGGAAAAACTATTTTTATAAGCTTTTTAATGAAAATAAAGATGTTAATATTAGCTTAGGAGAGTTAGCCAAATCAGAAAAGTATATAAACCACAATTTCTACCGACGTATTTAAAAGAATGAAGTCAAAGAGGCTCTTAAATATATGAAGGGTGGTAAATCGGTAGGACCAAATAATATTCCTATAGAAGTTTGGAAAATACTAGGAGAAATAGGAATCACTTGGCTCACAAGACTATTTAATGAAATATGGAAAAACCAAAAGATGCCCAAGGAATGGAGAGCAAGTACACTTGTACCCATATATAAGAACAAAGGAGACATTCAAAATTGTGTGAATTATCGAGGTATCAAGTTAATGAGCCATTCTATGAAATTGTGGGAAAGAATTATCGATCGTAGGTTAAGACAAGTATCAAGTACAACAGAGAACCAATTTGGATTCATGCCAGGCAGATCTACTTTTGAAGCGATTCACCTTTTGAGACGTCTTATGGAATATTTTAGAGGAAAAAAGAAAGACCTTCACATGATAATTATTGATCTAGAAAAAACTTATGATAGAGTACCGAGGGAGGTTCTTTGGAGAACTTTGAAAAAAAAGAGGTATCCCATTGACATACATAAACCTTATAAGAGACATATACGATGGTGCAAAAACATGTGTCAGGACTCATGAAGGAATGGCATACTGTTATATGAAGGATCAACTTTAAGTCCATACTTACTTGTAATGGTGATTGATGAGTTAACAAAACATATTCAAGATGAAGTATCTTGTTGTATGTTATTTGCAATGTGTGCCAATTTTAATTTCTATGTCCTCAGAAGTAACCAAATGATCAAACTTACATTCCATATATTTTGTATTTATTCTACTAAGTCAGAAGCATTTACTTACTTATAATGGTGATTGATGAGTTAACAAAACATATTCAAGATGAAGTACCTTGGTGTATGTTATTTGCATATGACATTGTGTTAGTGGAGGAGTCTAAGGAAAAAGTTAATAGAAAATTGGAACTATGGATAGAAACATTAGAAAGTAAAAGCTTCCGACTTAGTAGAAGTCGGACAAAATATATGGAATGTAAGTTTGATCATTTGGTTACTTCAGACGACACAGAAATTAAAATTGGCATACATTGCATACCCTAAAAGGAAAGTTTTAAATACTTAGGGTCAATTTTTCAAAGTGATGGAAGAATTAATGGAGATGTTACGCATAGAATTAATGCTAGTTGGTTAAAATGGAGAGGAGTGTCAGGTATTCTTTGTGATAAGAAGATACCATTAAAGTTAAAAGGTAAATATTATAGAGCAACAATTAGGCTTGCCATGTTTTATGGTTCTGAGTGTTGGGCAATTAATCATCAACATGTACAAAAGATGTCTCTGACAAAAATGAAGATGTTGAGATGGATGAGTGGTCATACAAGAAAAGACCATATACATAATGAGGTTATTAGAAACAAATTAGGAGTGGCACCAATAGAGGACAAAATGAGAAAATATCGTTTAAGATGGTTTGGACATATAGAAAGAAGATCATGCAATAAGTGGACAATGGCATAGAGATTTAAACCAGCGATACTCATGAGACTTCAGCTAAGTCATAAATATACTTGCAATACAACTCCTTGCACATAAAAATGTCAATGAGGACTCCCTCATGATGTCAAACAATCTTCATGACAAACTAACCAATAAAATGGAAAATAATGAACAACCTTCTCAGTCTGGACGAGACACCCACATAAATGCCCATTGTTTGATCAACTTCAGCCCCTAATTCCCAGCAAATTTATACCCTAGGAACCTCTCCAACCTCCATAACATACCAAACGACGGAAACTGTGAACAAGGGTGCCAACTGCCAACATCTTTCATATTTCTAATGGACAAAGCACAACATTTAAAGAAGATATTTCAACATGAAAACAGTTCGGTGAAGCTCCGGTAAATCAATAAGCAAAGGGATGCATTATCAATAACCACCATTACGGGCAAAGCACATAATTGGAGTGTAAAAATCATTAAACGGATGATTTTTCATCTACTTTGGATCCCATACTACGATCCATGAACAAACAACCATCATCTGCAATCAAACAATCCTAATTTTCAGTTATTTCTCACGAGTCAATACCACACCTTACTGATGGAATCATCAGAATCCTCCGTGCAACACTTGCGACACTCTGATACCAACTCTGGAAACAACAAACAACTAAGAATCAATCTCCATCCTCAGCCAACAAACGAAATACCCAAAATGGGAGGAACCTTTACATACACCAATATAAAAGAAAAGCATGCATAATATAGAGCAACAATTCACCGAAAACTATATCAATGTGCCTGAAAGACCTTCAAAGAAAAAAGAACCAATCGAAACCCTGGTACTCGATCAACAAAGGATTGGGAATTAGAGAAGAAGAGAAGAGAACTTACCGTCGTCTTTGACATACTCCGCCAAGGTGTTGCAATCGGAACAGAGGGCCAGGCCCGTAAACCCTAATTCCTCGCATGTTTTGGGGCTCAATTTGCCATCTTCACCGGCATGAATCAGTGAGAAAGGGAAGAAAAGCTGGAGGAGGAGAAGCATCAAGGTGACCTTCATTCTCTCTCTCTCTCTCTCTCTCTCTCTCTCAAATCCAAACAAAAGGTTTGGGATCTCTTCTTCCCCTTTGATCGGCTTGCATTGGACGGATGTCATGAAATTGGGTCTCCATATATCCAATGGGCACCAAAGTTGGCATCAAACGGGAAACGGACATACCCACCCTAGACACGATGTACCCCTCAGTTCGAACCAGAACTGACCCGCAAACCATCTCTAATGGGATCCGCTCGACCGTACCCTGAACCACAATCAAACCAAGGAAACCCTGGTTCGGTTACAGTTTATCGTAAGGATGACAATATTAACCCGACCCGTGCAAGCCTGACCCAACCCTACCCAAACAAGGCGAAGAAATACTCAGTCTGAGATAAGATGCTCTGACCCGTACCATTGTTAGGGGTAAAGAGAACCCAAATCCATGCCCACCCTGTTAAGGTTTGGTCATGATCCCGTTACCATCCCTAGTTTATCCTGTTATAAAACTGAAGTTGGAACTAGCGGCTTTGAACCACACCCAGAACCAAGCAAAAGAAAAGGCACCCAACCACAAGCACTGGAGCAGCAATTTTATTAAGTGATATTATAACACATATATGTTATGTGCCAGTATCTAGGTATTTGTAATATGTTCATCCATTTATTAGTGTGTATCGTAATAAATATTGTACGTATTATACGATATCATAGTTTTTTCCCCAAAATATTTATACTTCTTTTTCATGTTTTATTTTCTTTAAATAAAGTGAATATCCTGTAACATGGCAGGATACAATATGACATTGTGTATTACATTGTTGATCGAGCTTAGTCGAGTCTGTCGCTGCTGGGCTACATCGGTGCATTGATCAAACCAAACACGAGCCTAACTCGAAGAAACTGTGAACCATTCAAGCATTTGCTTGATCAAGCTTAGTTATGATCATAGGTGAGCTTGATCCTTTTGGCTCTCCCAAGCAACACCCGTAATCGATGACACAATCGTTGAGCACCACTTTGTTTTAACATGAGATAAGGCGTATTGAGGCAATTAAAGCAAGGTTTTAACGCTTGGGTTGCCCAATTCTTCGAAGTTCCGATGCTTCTAAGTTAATAATATAAAAGTGCATTCATCCCAGTTTATCATTTCATGAAGATTGTTACATGCATACTATTAATCGTTCACTGTAAATACACCTTCATCTGATAGTTCTTCCATTTAAGGCGATTGCAATGATGAACAAGAGGAACCATTTCACCATTCGACACTCCAAATATCATGAAATCAAAGAGTTATCATGTTGCTAAAATCGAAATAATGCCTAATTACACACAGCAGGATAATCTAAACGACAATAGACTATATTAACAGTCTGCAGAATCTTGGCAGCTTATTGAACGCATTGAGAAGATCAATTTCCATGTGAAGAAAATGAGTCTTGAGCTCAGCCCAGATAACTAGCTCGGACATGGAAAGCCAGGCTCTGTAGGGCAGATTGCCAAGGGACACTCTCTGGCGGGGTTAGTAGCTCCCCACCAATCTACTGCAACATTCCAGTTTTGCAAGGCGAAGAAGAGCGCCACCCCGGAGAAGGCGACACCAGAATCGAGAGCAGCGGAGAGAACGTATGTGTGCCTTGCCCACCATCCCTTGAACTTCCTATATATAACGACGTTGAAGAGTATGCCGATGAATCCCCAACACCAATAGTGGATTGCACCGGCCGGTGGCATCATTCCGGTTGCACCTAAGAAGATGGGTACGTTGATCAGCTTGATCCATTTCTTGTGAGGGAAAGCTCGGGAGAGAGCCCAAACTGGGAATGGCGCCACTAGTCCCACCAGGAACCACCAATTCTGCTTGGCGTAGACGCCATATGGTGCGAACATCCGGCTGGGGCCAACCACTCCCCATATGATAGATGCACTGTAGAATACCCCATCATTTGGGCAACTCCAGTTCGGATTCTTGTCTTCGTCGCAGATGTTGGGGATGGAGGAGAGGAGCCACCATGACGTTCCGTAGTAAACAGTTGATGCAATTAGAGTGCCCACAAGCTGCATTAATTTTGTACTCATAATAAATCTGCTGCCTTCTTTCAAAAGATATAAAGTAATTATAAGGTTCCAGATTTATTAGGACCCGCTTGCCCTAGGGCATATATATTAACCATTTGTGTGCACAACAAGGTATGTAATCTATGACTCTTAGGGTTGAAAGGAGGTGTTTGATTCTGAGACCTCGTGCCCATACTTATCGGTGAAATATTAAACTGAAAATGTAGTTAAAGTTCCGTAATCCCAACCTTAAACGAACACCACACAAAGGCTCTTCCTAGAAACTTATAGGCCCTTAATCATCATGACACGCAATTACTTCAAGGACAGGGTACTCATCACTACCTTCTCAACAAGATGGCTCAAACATTATGCAACTAGCTCTTAATCATCGAAATTTCATGCTTTACTTCTTTTTCTCTATCATTAGGCTTGAATAAAAGATCCTCAAACTGGTCTCTCCAAAACCAGTAGGGTTTGCATAGTTTCTGTCTTGATATTCTGCTCTTTCTGTTCTATGTTATGTCATATTACCATTCAACTCAAAAAATAAAAAATCCCGCGCCTCCCCCCCCCCCCCCCCCCTGCCCAACACAGACACACACACACACATATATATATATATATATAGAGAGAGAGAGAGAGTACCTGCACGCTAAACATGGACCTGGGTGGAATCTTCATGTAATGCCCTAGCTTAAAATCGGAAAGAAAGCTTATAGCTTGTGTCATGCTGATATACCCATAAGTTTTGAAGGCAACATTGGCAAGTGGCCGTCCAGGATATAGGTACCCTATAATCAGCTCTGTGATCACATTCAACCCTGGTTGCTGCACAAATGCCGCATAGAAATAATCATCACCATTAAATTTCGAGCATAAATAATTATATATCATATTTCAAAAAATCAGTGAGAACAAAGTATGTACGCAACTGAATGAATTAAAAATTGAGAGTTTTTTTCAAAGCACTACCCTCGTTTTAGTCAATTCAAATTTCATCTAATCCTTTGTCATAAAATCAATATCCTCCTTACCTTCTAGATGTGCAACTCATTTCATGTGATTGACTTATGTTTCCTAACTGTGTAGGTCGTCCAGTCCCATCTATCCTTTGAGAAATAGAAAATGATCTACACATACACACACATGCATGCGTGCACACACAAACACACACGCATGTGTATGTAAGTATGTATGCATCATGCACATATAAATGTATGTATGTAAGCATGCATGTATGCATATATATATATATATATATATGTGTGTGTGTGTGTGTGTGTGTGTATGTATGTATATGGTCCTTACCTGGTTAGTTGTAGATGTGATGATGCCAATTGGGAGAGTAAACATGAACGAAACCGCACAAGCCAATAGGATCCCCCACCAAGGGAGCTGCATCTGCCCTCCAAACCCTAGACAGGTGACAAAGGCCAATGCTATCACGGAGACGAGAATGGCAGAGAACCACCACTCGGGTACACTTTTGTAGTTCTTCCTCATGAGCCTTGTGTGAATATCAAGGGCCTGGGTGTTTATGGACGCCCTGGTCTGTCTCCATATTGACCTGCATTTCAGACACATTATTATAACAAGGAAATATATATCTTTGAGGTCTTTAACGATGTTTGGGTATATATATATATATATAGAGAGAGAGAGAGAGAGAACCTTCCATGAAAAAGGGCAACGTGGGTGATGGTGGCCGTGAGGGTGGCAAAGTTGAGGCCATAGGCCAAGGCAAATAAGGGACTAAGGTGGATGGGGCCCATTTTTTTGTAGCCAACAGGATCAAACTCAAAGGTGTTGGGGTTGAGGATGGCTGAAGGATCGTAGTGGCTGCCATCCCCACGGAAGACACGAGACGAGAACAAAGGAAAGCGCTTGGCATGGTAGGAGTTGGACCAGTAGGCAATGGGGACTAAAATGTAGAGGAAGAAGATGAAGCCGGCCATGACGTTGATGATTGCGAAGCCGGGGGTCGCGAGAGGTGTGCCCAGAAAGCTGACGAAAGAGGACCAATCGAGCGAGAAGGCCCCCAGGCCCAGGCCCTTTACGCCCGAACCCAATTGCTGTGCCAGGATTGAGTCCTTCCAAATGTAGCACACCACCGAAAACGCAGAAAGCACTGGGAAGAAGTACTGAGGCACGATGAACCACGCGAAGCTGCAAACAGCAAACATAAAGAAAAATTGCAGCCGAGTTGTTCCGCGCCTTGGCCTCGTTTCTTTCTCGTTCAGTGTCCTGAAAATGGAATTTGAAGCATCATGCACGCTCATTGTGCGATTAGCTACCTGTGCCATAAATTATACAAAGTCTTCTGCATATATACGACCTCTCTAGCTATTCAAATTCGAGGCCGGCTAGCTTAATTTATGAAGATGCAAACAGCAAACATGAAGATGCATATATACCACCAGCAAAGAAAGGACGCATGCATCCTACAGTTCGAGCATGAAGATGCATGTGTGGATAACTTCCAAGTCAAGTCTCTCAAAGTTGTTTTTACAGAAAAAGAAAATAACTAAGTTGTGTGTGTGGCAAAACACAAGATATGCACACATCCACACACACACACACACACACACACACATATATATATATATATATATATATATATATATATTGTGTTTGCGGGCATGCTGCTTGTGTGTGTGCGTCTGTTAGCATGTAAGAGACATAAAGCACCTGAACAAAGTGACTTGGATCAAGTTGGTTGGCCACCACATATATGGAGAATCCACAAGAAACTTCCGAAAGATTCCAGCCCAGCCGTAACCTAGCAACTGTATAGTTCCAAATTATGAGAGAGAGAGAGAGAGTAGCAAGAATTAGTACAGTTCAATGCATGAAAGTTGAAGATTATTACTTCATATCCACATGACAAGATGACAGGCAATTGTTTGGCGTCCAGATCCACGAGGAATATTTTCCTCAAGTGAGTAAAGGACAGAAGACATCCATTGGTTAGACTCTCTTCCCCTCTCTCTCCCTCTCCCTCACACACACAGTGCAACAGGATCATACTTAGCATCATTCTTTCAAACATTCATACATCAAATTTAGCCCTTCTTTTGGTGTTTTTACTTCAGTGATATAATTTATAAATATTTGGTGTGTTGTTTGGAATATGCAGTTGTGATGGACCCTGATATAGATGAAATAAAAAACACATAAGGCACTGTCAACCAATCACCATCAACTCATCAAGACCGCTGCTTATCACCACCACAACCACTGCCTATTCATCACTGCTGCTCCCATTCTCTACTACCAACTGCGACCACCACTACTGTCCTTCTGCTATGACTTCCACCACCACCCATCATCGCCTTCATCACCAACATTTCTACCCACTACCAACGTACTTTGTTATACCACTAGAATAAGCTCATTTAAACATTTCATCTTTCTTCTACTTCCAAAATGGATTCTCTATTACTCCTTTTCTTTTAATATTTTGTAGGATAAGTTAAAGACTTCCGAGTAGGACCACAGTTGAAAGATCATCATCATTTGAGGTGCTTTTTGAAGCCAGGTATTCTCATTGACGATTGGAAGAGTTACATATCATACTGTTTAACAATAAATAACAATGGTAACCAAAATTATTTAAGCATCTTGGAAGAATTATGGCTACATGATGAATTGTTCTATTTCTGAAGCAACAACAACAATAACTAAGCCTTTTCCCATACTAGATTCTTTGTTTCCGTAGATCCCTATCGTGTGCCATGTTAGCAGTTAACTCACAATAAGCTAAATCATTCTTTATTGTTTCTTTCCATCTTTTCTTAATGTCCTTTTTTATTCTCAATGATTATCAAATCATATGGGGATAATAAATCATTTCCTCATCTTGATTCTTGAGCTGTCACTGTATTTTTTTATCTTAAACCAATCTTCTAAACACAAAACATGTTAATTAAGCAATATAACACATTATTTTGCTGATTCTAGCACTCGAGTTCTATAAATTGTTCCATGTGTTCTTCACTAAACTATATATGCGTGTCTTCAAAATGCAGAAAGCCGTAGAATCTACAATATGCAGGTTTCTTTTCTGCTACATAGATCAGATGTTATGAGCAGGCATAGCTTAGAATATTAATTTTATAACTTTATACTACTTATGTAAATAAAATATATGAAAATAGTTGATTCCATAGTTTTGGGGCATGGAGACAGTTTGGTTAGTTTTGTCCACAGGCCATGCTGCAATAATTTTACTATATATATGTGTGTGTGTATACACATATATACATATACATATTTAGCAAACCTCTAATAATAGAACAAGAGCAATGCAACGTTTGTCATGTTTATTCAAAGAAAAATACTTCTGTAAATGAGAAGATGAAAGGCCAAGGAATCAGGAATAACCAATCAGTAACTTGAGTGGTAGTATGCATTAGCTGGACAGATATATGATAAACTGAGTTCACATCTCTGAACAGTGGTAAACTAAAAAAAATACAACAATAACCACAAATTTATACATTAATAGCGCTTCCCTAACAATGAGAAGAAGGAAGATGAGAAATTCAGAACAAATAACTTGCCTGGGTTGTGTGTATCAGCAGAAAGCCTGCTAAGGGATTAATTTTTCTGTGGTAGAAGACTCTCACTATGGTGACAATGCCCACAGCATAAACTGAGGAAGCACCTGAATTGGCAAATATGGTGATGAGAACATGCTCCTTCATACTAAAGGGCCCAGGGTTGAGTGAGAACTCCCAACTAGTGCCTGGAACCCTGATCAACTTCTTCGGGAGGTTCTTGGCCATGAATCTTCCTGCAGGGAGGACCACGATCTGTGCAGCGAGTGATGCTATACCAAGCTGATTTTCCCTGTAGTAGAAGAATTGATTCAAGAAGGCTAAAACGACGCAAGAGATAATGCCAAGCGTCCATGTCCTGAATGTGAGAGCAGGCACTGTGGGGTCATCAGTGTTTGGAACAGTTAATCTCACTTGCTCAATCGGCGAATCTTCCCATCCTACTGCACAATATGATAAGATTTTTCAACATTAAAGTAAGAACTCCAATGAATTCAGCAAAAACAGAATAACAAATTATCTTTATTGTTGCACTAGGCAGCGTTCTTAGAGAAAAAATTGACGTTAATACAAATAGAACACAAAATAAGAGAGACGATCAATACTTTTAAACAAAAGGATAGAACAAAATAAGATATGATTCTAAGTTTTAGGGTTGAATGTAATATCGCATGATAGACTACGAAGGAGATTAAGAATCCATGTATGTAGCTGAGCAATTCAAGGTTTCAACTGGTTTTGATTTCGCTTCCCCCATATATATATATATATATATATATATATAAGGGTGCAGCCCACCTTGGACATGCACAGCCTCTAAAACCTCGGTAAGACGTACAGCCTCCCCGCCTGAGTGGCTGCAAAACTGAACGACTAATATTTCTTGCAAGCGTGACGCGCATCCATCAAGGCACAAAAAGGAAGAAGCTTATTTCACACACACACACACACAAACTCACCGTCCTCCATCTCTGGCTTCGTCTTCTCCGCCACGTTTTGATGCTCCATGGACTGCAACGAATCAGCCATGCCTCTCTCTCTCTATTATGATTCCTCACCGTATATAGAGGTTCAGAATCTGTTCATGAGAAAGAATCTCCTTTCAACAAACGTATCCGGTAAGAATCATTTACCTAAGTAGTGCACCTAACCTCATCAAAATATTTGGACGTTTTCCTTATTGTGGGTTGCCATCCTAGCCGTCAAAATTGATGATGGAGGGCAGCTTGTTTCTATTTCTTGTCATCACTTTTCATTGTTGAAACACCTAATTATAGTAAGAACCAAGTCCGTCGTCCATCACCAAAATGAACGGATGAGATATCGTAACATACGCCTTCGCAGACAATGTCAATTTTCTTTCCCATATATGCTTCCAATTTCTATGAGGAGATAGGCTGGCATTCCCTCCGTGAACTTGTGTGTTTAACACAATGTGTAACGGCCTACTAAGAATGAAAAAGGAAGGTTGTAAACCAAACCGCTTGCGATCCCCTTAGTTCTCTCGGCTACGGTGGATCGGCTCATATCCAACTTGAAGGTTACGAGTTCGACGCCCGTGGCCGGGAAGATCGAACTCATATACGGAGCTTGGTTTATTAGACTTGATATGCAGCTTGGATTGGACCGTGGGCTATGATTGAGATGGACAAATCCTTCAATGTAAATATATGTGTTTGGGATCAGGCTCGAGGCTCATAAGGACTTCCAACTTGAAGGTTACGAGTTCGACTTCGGTGGCCGGGAAGATCGAACTCATATACGGAGCTTGGTTTATTAGACTTGATATGCAGCTTGGATTGGACCGTGGGCTATGATTGAGATGGACAAATCCTTCAATGTAAATATATGTGTTTGAGATCAGGCTCGAGGCTTTAGGGTGAACGGGGAATAGAACTATCGAGTAAAAAGTTTGTGGAAGTGAGGCTAAGGCTGTTACAAGATGACAATATTGACCCGACCTGTGTAACCCCCCGAACCATCCCGACCTGAATAGAGTGGGGAATAACGGACATAGCCCAAGAGACCTGATATACACACGCATACACAAGCACACACACACACACACACACACACACACACACACACATATATATATATATAAGAGACACAAACATACTAGTGGATCTTGTTCACCATTTGCTCGAATATTTTTTTAGAGGCATGAGTAATAATATTATCTTTAATTTTTGAAAATATTTAAATTTATTTAAATCATACTTATCATCGAAAAACAATAGATAGGTATGCCAAAAGTGAGTAGAATCCGGTTTTATATATATAGAGAGAGGGAGAGTGCCTACTGATGCTTTAAAGTTGTTTTTCATGATCTTTTAATACCTTCACAATTTTTAAAATTACATACATACCCTTGAAAAGCAATGGTCATGCATATAACATTTGAAACTACACTTATATCCTAAAAAAAAATGGAATGAGATTCAACTTTCATATATATAGGAATACTGATAAACTTAAGAACTAACAAATCTAAACAAATCTCGAGGTTGAAATTTGAAATTTAAAAATAAAAGAGATTATAGGAATAAAGTATAACTACAAAGTATATATATACTTTTTACTTTTTAGATTTAAATTTAAATCATTTATCATAAAAAATAAATAATTGAAATTTGTTAGAATTTACTAGCATATATCAATTATTATATATATATATAGGTTTGGGTCGGGGCCTGTGTATACGTATTGCGAATCCCCGCCCTGCCCCGTCGCCATCCCTAGGTTGGTATATGAAACGAGCTGCTCCATCTCATTTTGTGGTTGGGAACTAAACAAACCCAACACAAGCAAGCTCATGAGTCATGAAGCCATACAAGCTGAACCTCAACGACTCGCAATCAAATCAGTTCATGTGTGTCTCTCTCAAAGTGATTTCATGTTCATAATGTAATTAAATGACCAAAATTTTCAATTTTATAAGAAAATATAAATTTTACGTTAACTTCTAATTAGAAAAATAAAGTTCCCACTGAGATAAATTATACATCCAAAGTTACTGATCGAACTTTTACGAGCAGCTTGGGTTCAGCTCGGCTAACTCTATCATGTGGACTTGAATGAAATGCAGTAAGGAGTCAAAATTGAATAAGATTTGAGTTCATAATTAAAAGAGTCGTGATCAGCTCCTAGCCAGTTAGATGGGCTCATTTACTAGCCTTAAATGTACCTTCCCTAATTTGCAACGATTCGGTGACTCATTTACTAGCCAAAACACTAAGAGCATTACCTCAACGGCAGGGTGCTCTAGCACCGTTGCTGCTGGTGGGGAGTTTGACTCCTTCGGGATGCATGTGTTAGGCTTGGGCATTCTCTTATAATTTTTTTTTTTGCATTAATTTATGATTTTTACTAAATAAAGTTTTAAAAAAATGGTTCCAGTCATAATTGAAATAATAAATTACCTTGGCTACCAATTTAATTAACGCCAAACCAAACAAATTTAGCAACTGCAATTGAAATAGGAAGTTTTTCAAGTATCACAAAGAGCAATAGCTCACCTGGGTAGAGGGCCCACTTTACAAGTTGAAGGTTATGAGTTCAATACCCCGTATATCGCTTCAGCCTTTTCATTATAGCAACAGCATTATTATACGGCCTTTTCATTGTACTAAAAAAAATTCCTTGAAATAATAATGCATGGAAATCCTCATTGCGTCTTCTCAAAATCAACCAAATAAACTAATACTAGTTATCTTATCGTGCTTTCTTTTGTTACAAAGGGAGGCCGAACCCACCAGGAGTCGAACTCCTGCTGTGCCGATGGCATTGCACAGAATGCTGTTGTTGGGCTATCGCATTGCAGACCCAAGAGGACCTAGATTAGGGTATGGGCCAGGAGTTGGATATTGATCATACAGACTGATTCAGTTCTAGGGTCATACGTACATGTATATACATACCTATACCAGCTTTTGTGTCCATATCCAAGGTACCAGTGGACATTAGTTTCCTCAGAAAAACGGGTTCGACAGTTCTGCTGCTATATATTAATGATTTTTTTTTTACAATGGGAGGCCAAAGTCGGTTGTGTGTGGTTGGGGATGAGGGTCGAACTTGCACTCTACAATACACAAGTCGAGAGCCCCTGTAGGTCCACTAATGCCCAGAGTGGGTTCATAATGAAGCTGGGTTTTTTTTCTAGGACAACAGGAGGCCGAAGCTGGGTATATGCACCCTTAGAGGCCAAAGTGCTAATGAAGCTCTACAACAACAACTAAGCCTTTTCTTGTATTAGACGGGGTCGGCTACATAGATTCTTTGTTTCCACATAGCTATATCATGTACCATGTTAGCAATTAACTCACAACAAGCTAGATCATTCTTTATTGTTTCTTTTCAATACTTTTGTGGCTGTCGTCTACCTCTTTTAATACTTTAAAAATTTAGTTTTCATATCTTCTTAAGGGTTCTTCTTTTGATCTTTTTTCTAAATGTCCAAACAATCTTAAACGATATTCTCTCATTTTATCATCTATTGGTGTCACTCCTAATTTGTTTCTAATAACCTCATTATGTATACGGTTTTTCCACTAATAAAGCTCTCTCTTTTTTAATTAAAAAGAAGGCCAAGACCCAACATACACATGCACCCCTTGAGAGTGCAAAAGGGTTAGAACGCCCTGTCAGCTGTGCTAATGCTTTGGGTGTACTCATGATGAAGTTGTTTTCTTTTACAAAGGAAAACTAAAACCTAGCACACCCATACATGTGTGCATTCTATGGGGAGTCGAACTCGTCACTAAAAGGTGAGAATCAAGAGTCCTGCGGTTGAGCTAACGCTTTTGGGTGCAATCATAATAAAGCTTATTTTTCTGTTATAAAGGAATGTCGAATCCAACAATATGCATCTCCTTGGAGTCGAACTCGTGGTCAGCTTTCACACAGGCCATAGCCCTGTTATGTGGGCTATCGCCCTTAGTGAAGCCTAACATTCACACATGGATCCCTCTCTCCCGAGAATTGATCTCGTTGCCTACAAAGGAGTGAAAAAGCGCTGCTAGTTGATCGTCCGAAGTGAAAATATAAAATGCAAGAAATTAACAAAACTCAGAAAGAAAAACTAACCACCTTGCAAAGGCCTCTATAAACACAAACGGTCCCTTCAGGAAACCAAGTCACCATTAATAGTTTCTTGCCCTCTTACCTTCACCCAATATAAGCAAGGAATGAAAGAGTCAGAAATGAATATAATAGAAGAAGAGGCCTTCTTTCCATCTGTCGTCGAGCAAATGTTCGAACACTCAAAATAGGAAGCTGTAGGTTAATAATATCTCATATATATATATATATATATATATAGAGAGAGAGAGAGAGAGCTGTAGGTTAATAATATCTCATATATATATATATATATATATATAGAGAGAGAGAGAGAGAGAGGGAGGGAGAGGGACGTAGAAAGCGTAGTAGATAACTTTTTCATCTTTAGAAATGTCTTATATGTGCAGGCTTTGTAATTTAAAGCAACATACTTTTTGTTTTTGTTGAGATTACACCAAGTGCGAACCCTATCATCTTCTATTTCCATGGTGCTTGAAAGACTTAAGCCGGCCCAAAAGCAGGGCCTGATGAGCTAAATCGTATATATATATATATATATATATATATATCTAGATAGATAGAGAGAGAGAGGTGCATGTTGAAATTTATAGAAACTTAAATTACTCAAACATTTTCACTGTTCAATCAATACAACTCAAGAGTAAATTAAAAGTGAATTGTATTATATTAAATCTGAAGTACTAAAAGTGTAATGGCATAATTTGAGATTGAACGTTGGCTATTATTATATATATGTCTGTGTGTTTTCATCATACACGTGTGTTTGTGAGATGGGGGGAGGAAGAGGGGATGCAGTAGGTTGACCGTGACCTGACTGCAGCAGCTGTATGGAGATTTTGCGTTTGGGCCGTGTCTGGGTCAAGCTGTGTTTGACCCGGATCATACCCTGGATCTGATTTGCAACCCTTCCTAGTTGTTATACCTTCTTCCTTAGATGGCAGTTTCAAGTTGATTTTTTTTAATACCACAATACATGTTTTAGATTGCCTACATGCTCCCCACCTTGAGAACCAACCCCTTGCTCTTGACATCTTCTCATGATATACCTATAAATGATAAAAATATATTCTCCTAATTCTATATTCATAATTAAGGATCATACAATTTTTGCTCTAAACCTAGCAACCCAAGTGCATAAATACCCATTCAATTTAGGGGAAGAAGTAGGCCCTTAGGTCATTCTTCACAGCTGAAACAATAGGAGAAACATGAATTCTCTCTCTAGAATTGCCCTTTCGTTGAGTCCCACTCTCATGATTTTGATAGCCTTACCATGTTTAGTGGTAACAAAAACCCTAGATAGTGACACCAGAGCCCTTTTGTTCATCAAGCAATCCATTGACCCCAGCACCATTCTTCCATCCACATTCATCTCAAGTTGGGACTTCAACATTGATCCATGTGAAAACATGGAAGGCTTCTTCCTGGGAATCTTGTGTGAAGTTTATGATGATGGATCTCCTAGCAGGGTCACCACATTGCACCTAGACCCAGCTGGCTATGATGGGTTCCTAGCCCCGGCTGTTGGTAACTTGACCGCGCTCGCAAGGCTGAACCTGACCAGCAATGATTTCCGAGGGCCCATTCCTGAAAGCATCACACAGCTGAGAAACCTCACCGTGCTTGCGCTGGCCGGGAACTCCTTCACCGGCACCCTCCCGCACGGCCTCATGAACATGCACAGACTTGAAGTGTTGGATGTGTCTAACAATGTCCTTATGGGCACAATCCCGCAGGGCCTTACTGGACTCAGGCGCCTAACCCACTTGGGCCTCTCTGGGAACCAGTTCTATGGGAAGATCCCAGACCTATCTGGCTTATGGCAGTTGACATCCTTAGACCTCAGCCACAATCAATTTCAAGGAAGTGTGCCGAGTCTACCTAGAAATTTACGTGTGCTCTCGCTTTCGCGCAACGTCCTCTCCGGCCACTTCCCGGACACTCTACGGTTACCTCACCTACAAGTCATGGACTTAAGCCGGAACCGGTTCGTTGGTGGGCTCAGCCATTGGTTTTTGGAGTTGCCAAGCATTAGAAACATAGATGTGTCTAATAATGCGCTCAATGCGCTAGAGGTATACAACTCCACTGGCAGAACCATCACATTGGAGTCACTGAATGCGAGCTGGAACAGTATAGGGAGTTCATTGCCCAAGTTGCTCGTAACGATCGACGGGTTAGCCGAGATCGACCTGAGCCATAATAGGCTCAGGGGCAAGATTCCGGCGCAATATGGGTCGAAGTTAAGGTCATGGAGAAAACTGTTCTTGAATGATAACTACTTGATTGGGGATGTGCCAAATGCATTTGTGAAAGTGGACCCATTGAGGTTGAGTGGGAGTCTGGCCATGAACTGTTTGAGGTGCCCTCATGGGCTTACCCTATGTCGAGGGGTTCAAAGGTCACAAAACGAGTGCCGGCGACAAAATGCCGCCGAAACTGGTGATTTTTCACACTAAGCTTCATGGACATTATTCCTTTTGCAAGAAAAAAAGAGTTGGAAAATATACATATGGAAGTATATTAGTAGGTGAACAAAGCTTCTCTTGTTTGCTACTGCCTGTAGAGGATGTCTATTTATGCACCCCTGTAATAGATCAAGTTTTGTGGCTATCAAAGGCTTACAATGAAAGGATGACTCTCTCTCTCTCTCTCACACACACACACATACACACACAGACTTCAGTAGTAAGATTTTAGCCCTACCATCAACAGGGCTAAGATGTCAAATACAGAGATATGCAGCAGTAACAATCTAATGCCCTTCTTGCAGCTGAGTGGTGGACCAACTTTACAGCGGGTTGAACGGTGGATCAACTTTAGGGCGAGGGTATGCACTTGAAATCTAAAAAAATATTGTGTTTGAAAAATATAAGTACTTTGTGGATGTGAAATATAAGTGTGTCTCACCTCGGAAATTTTTTTGAGTCCACTCGTACTGAAACACTTGGAACTACAAATGAGGTATGTTTATTTTACCATTTCATTTGTGAAAATTTACAAGAAACCGTGGTTTTCAAATACAAGACTGTATAGCTTCTGCAAACCCATACCAGATGTGAATGCCTCGGGGAGACATGGCCGGTTCTTAACTGGCTGGCAGTTCGAACCGGAATGAATCGTGCCCAAGACTGGAACCAACCAAATCAGAACTGAAACCATAACTCAACAGGGTAACTCTGGTTTGGTTACAGTTTCACATATACAATGGTCCCAGAACCTGTAGTTCCAACCCAAACTAGAACCACTGGTTCCTCTCTATGTTTTATCTTATCTATATATATTTTAAATAGTTTAAAAACAGATTAATTCGTATGTAATGTGTTTTTTCTCCCAAAATCAAGTTTGGTATTAGTTAATTTGGCTTTTTCATTATGTTTTATCAATAAGAAGCTAAACATTATCTGAATAGGATGCCAACTACAACCCGAACCAGAAATGGAACAACCACGAAACAAACGCTTTAATAAGAAATCTGAAAAAAATTCAAAAATCAATACAAACTGCCTGAATTTTTCAAAAAATTACATAGACGGCCTTACTTGGATTTCTCCGGAATGGACTTACGTAGAATTATAATAGTGGTGATCAGGGCTTTCAACTTGCTGCTTGTGGATTCCAAGTTCGAGCGGACGTGCATACCCTGCTTCATCCTCTCATTGTACACAAAACAAAAAGGAAGTATGATAATGGTTATGGATGGGTGGGTATGGGTTTGGGTTCTCATTTGAATATGAACCATCACATATATATATATATATATATATAGAGAGAGAGAGAGAGAGAGAGTAGTATGGGTATGGGTTGGGACATTTTATCCCCATGCTGAACACAAATATGATCGGGTTAGATCGAGGTCCCATGGATCGGATATATATTGTCAACCCTAATAAGGGTATATACAACAACAACTAAGCCTTTTCCCATACTAGACGGGGTCGATACATGGATTATTTGTTTCTATATAGACCTATCATGTGCCATGTTAGCAGTTAACTCACAATAAGCTAGATCATTCTTCCTAATAAGGGTATATACCTAAGGTGAAATTCATGAGGAGCACACAGGCACACACACATATGATGGGTACGGGTCGGGCCCATGCTGAACCCAAATCTGATCTGATCTGATCAAGGCCCCACGGGTCGGGTCAATATTGCCAGCCCTAATAATGCTATCCTTGAGGTAGAATTCATGAATTGTATATGTGGGTATGGATCGGGGCATTTTATCCCCATGGGTCTGGTCAATATTGCCAACCCTAATAATGGTATAGCTAAGGTAGAATTCATGAGGAGTATATAGCGGTATATGTATATCACTAAAAAGAAAACTCTAAATTCAAAAGATAAATGATATATTTATTTTAGACGAACGCTTATGAGAAAGTGACTATGAATTTGATATGAACACGACACGGAACGGCGAGACCGTCACAGAAAATTCTGGGGAATATGCCCTTGAAAGAGAACAAAAAGGTAACATATAAAGGGGACCGGCGGTCAGGAATCAGGCGTGTGGTTTGTTTCAGTTTGGTGCAGAACTAATGGATTGTTCGGAAGTGGAAGATTCATTGAGGGTGATCGATTCTTCCATTGACCAAATGAAATGGAGACTTAGGCCTTCATCCAAGAGTCGTCTGGTTTTGGGTACCCCTGTTTCCTTTGTTTTATGTTTATATCATGAATTGCTTCCCCAATGAATGGACTTGGGTATTGTTCTCTAATCATGCTCTCTCTCTCTCTCTCTCATGCTGCATGGTTAATTCTTACTGAATGTACAATTCTAAAAGTTTAGCAATCATATTTTTTTCATTTTTAGTTCCTCTTTACATGCTTTTCACTTTTATGTTCGCTGATTGTATTCGCATACGTAATGGTTAGTCTCAAATAAGTTGTGGTAGAGAACGGTGAAGGAGAGGTACCATTCTTGTCAGCGATCGTCTTATCCTATTCCCGATGGATGGTAGTTCACGTTATCGGGTTTTGCTAGGATGTGCTTCCTCATTCAATATTTACAATTTTCGATGGATTAGGTAGCGAATGAGGTCAGGATGGAAAGTTGTTTACAGGTCAAACACTAGAAACAAATTGTTACATTGGTTTAAAAGGTAGTGGGAGTTTCTAATGCAGGAATTAGTGTCAGAAACAGTGACCATATTCTATGTGACAATATGCAGATATATTGGTGCTCAGTACGGGACTTAGACCGGCAGTGATGGTGGATTATGGGGGTCATGGCTCTGAATTGCAAGATTGCCTTTGTCGTCTACTGAACTTGATTCAGAAGGTTTGGCTTTCACCGTTACTTCATCTATAAAAATTGATTTTTTTAACTATTTTCCTGTTATTTCGTATGTTTTACTTGGAAATTTCATATTTCCATTATTTGACATATTGTCAGTATCAAAATTCAAATGTTGGTTTGTACGTTAATGCTAATTATGAAAACAAAGACTTAAATTAGAACTATGGCAGGATGGCAGCTGTCTGACTTGATTAATGTGCACGCTCTTCAATTTATTCAAACCCAGAAACTGTTGTGAATCGTGATCTATATCATAACTGACAAATTAATTCAATTCACAATCTGGGAGACTACTTTGAATAGTTTGGTGAGGTGCTAGGAGGTTTTAAGCTCTGTCTAGTGTCTATGTCAAACCGTTAAAGTCATCTTACTGGTTACTTTGAGAATATCACTTTGTTGCTGAAGCACTTTGATGCAGCAGATTCTTATAAAACTATTTTCAACAGGCCATTTCATTTTATGACAGCTGATACCACTGAAGACCACATGGGAAGCTACTAATGTTCACATAGATTGTTTTGATTCTTCGAGATAGGTTTCTTTTTTGCTTTTCCACTTGGCAGACTTCAACCTTGAAGTGAAATGACGGTTAACTTTGGAATTGTGAAGAACATGCTAAAACAAATTTGTTCCAGAAATGCTTGTGTGTATAAAATTCTGAATATGGCTAGTTTTGTAAGTCAATTATCTGCTCTGTGTAGCTTTTCTGATCATTCTTTTGCTTATCTAACTATTATGGTTTAAGTTTTGAAATGTTTGCAAAAGTCTACTTCACATTTTCTATGGATAAATTGAAACTATATGGTCCTAAACAATGTTGTAAAAAGTGTATCGGTGCCCGTATCTCACTAGGCACCAATATGCGATAAGTGCACTGTACGGTGCAATTTTTTTTTTCTTGATTAAAAAAATACACAAAATTTAATAAATCCAAAAAAATGCAAGAATTGAAATGAATGAACAAAACATATATATCACAATCAACATTAAATAAAATCGAATCCAAAAGCTTGATTTAAAACGGATAATTCGTAATAAATGACTATGATTCTATACGAATATTCATAGAGATTGTGAGAAGAGAACACTCTGAGGCTATGCACAACAAAGTTAAATAACATGTCCTAATGAACAATCATCCATAACATGAATACTGAATACCTTTAATAAACAACAAAGTTACAAAGTTACAAAGTTACAATCATCTAGACCAGAACGTTACAGAGTTACGATTACATTTACAACAATCATCCACAACATGGATCATAATAAACAAAAGTATTGTAATCGGCATAGTTAGGACTACCATCATCATCATCTCCTCCCTCTTCCTCCTCCATAATTGGATCTGCCCATCCAACACTTTCATCTTCATCATCGTCTTCAACTCCAAGTTATGTTTTGGCTTTGAGTGCCCTTCAGTTTTCATCCTCTAAATTGATTGGGTCTCCTCCTCTTCGACTCAATCATATAAAATATCAATATTTTGGTAGCTATTTAAACAGAAAGTCCTTCAAGGAGATGTTTGGAATTATGTTGGCACACCCTGTGATATGTGGAACAATATGGCTATACATATTAGGAAAGTGGTGAAAGATGTATTAGGGGTATCTAAGGGAGGTGTACCGGCACAAAAAGAAGCTTGGTGGTTGAGTGAAGTAGTACAAAATAAAATCAAGGCAAAGAGGGCATGTTCCAAATTACATTATGCTAAGAAAACTAGTGAAACTTTAGAAGCTTATAAGAAAGCAAAGAAGGAAGCAAAAAAAGCCGTTAGTGAAGCAAAAACTAAGATTTGGGAGGACTTATATAAAAAACT
The DNA here is from genome assembly GCA_036023115.1 of Brasenia schreberi. Classification (NCBI taxonomy): domain Eukaryota; kingdom Viridiplantae; phylum Streptophyta; class Magnoliopsida; order Nymphaeales; family Cabombaceae; genus Brasenia; species Brasenia schreberi. The sequence continues at coordinate 6,876,156 of JAYKKT010000075.1, read as the reverse complement.
CAACTCAAAAGAGGGTGAAAGAGATATTTTTAGGATAGCTAGGGCTAGAGATAAGAAAACTAAAGATCTTAATTATGTTAGATGCATAAAAGACGAGGATGAAAAAATTCTAGTGGCAAATGATGTTATAAGAAATAGATGGAAAAACTATTTTTATAATCTTTTTAATGAAAATAAAGATGTTAGTATTAGTTTAGGAGATTTAGCCAAGTCATAAAAGTATATAAACCACAATTTCTACCGACGTATTCAAAAGAATGAAGTCAAAGAGGCTCTTAAACATATGAAGGGTGGTAGAAGTTTGGAAAATACTAGGAGAAATAGGAATCACTTGGCTCACAAGACTATTTAATGAAATATGGAAAAACCAAAAGATGCCCGAGGAATGGAGAGCAAGTACACTTATACCCATATATAAGAACAAGGGAGACATTCAAAATTGTGTGAATTATCGAGTTATCAAGTTAATGAGTCATACTGTGAAATTATGGGAAAGAATTATCGAATGTAGGTTAAGACAAGTATCAAGTACAACAGAGAACCAATTTGGATTTATGCCAGGCAGATCTACTATTGAAGCGATTCACCTTTTGAGACGTCTTATAGAACATTTTAGAGCAAAAAAGAAAGACCTTCATATGATCTTTATTGATCTAGAAAAAGCTTATGATAGGGTACCGAGGGAGGTTCTTCGGAGAACTTTGAAAAAAAGTGGTATCCCATTGACATATATTAACCTTATAAGAGACATGTATGATGGTGCAAAAACATGTGTGAGGACTCATGAAGGAACTACATACTTCTTTGAAGTTAATATTGGGTTACATCAAGGATCAACTTTAAGTCCATACTTATTTATAATGGTGATGGATGAGTTAATAAAGCATATTTAAGATGAAGTACCTTGGTGTATGTTATTTGCAGATGACATTGTATTAGTGGAGGAGTTTAAGGAAAAAGTTAATAGAAAATTGGAACTATGGAGAGAAACATCAGAAAGCAAAGGCCTCTGACATAGTAGAACAAAGACAGAATATATGGAATGTAAGTTTAATGATTTGGTTACTTCAAAGGACATAGAAATTAAAATTGGCACACATTGCATTCCCGAAAAGGAAAGTTTTAAATACCTAGGGTCAATTTTTCAGAGTGATGGAAGAATTGATGGAGATGTTACACATAGAATTAATGCTGGTTGGTTAAAATGGAGAGGAGCATAAGGTATTCTTTGTGATAAGAAGGTACCATTAAAATTAAAAGGTAAATATTATAGAGCAACAATTAGGCCTGCCATGTTTTATGGTTCTGAGTGTTGGGCAGTTAATCATCAACATGTACAAAAGATGTCTATGACAGAAATAAAGATGTTGAGATGGATGAGTGGTCATACAAGAAAAGACCGTATACATAATGAGGTTATTAGAAACAAATTAGGAGTGGCACCAATAGAGGATAAAATGAGAGAACATCGTTTAAGATGGTTTGAGCATATAGAAAGAAGATCAAAAGAAGAACCAGTAAGAAGGTTAGAAAAACTAAATTCGGAAAGTATTAAAAGAGGTAGAGGACGATCACAAAAGTGTTGGAAAGAAACAATAAAGAATGATCTAGCTTATTGGGAGTTAACTGCTAACATGGCACACGATAGGGATCTATGGAAACAAAGAATCCATGTAGCCGACCCCGTGTAGTATGGGAAAAGGCTTAGTTGTTGTTGTTGTTGTATTTTCGTAGCTCAACGAGTCATATGGCACCTTTCTTGCCCTTCTTGCATCTTTTTGTATTTGTCTTTAAAGAAATAATATTCAAATTATCAAGAATATCAGTCATCAATTATTCATTATTAATAAGAACGAACTAGGGAGCAACAATACATACAAACAACAACAACAACTAAGCCCTTTCCCATACTAGACGGGGTCATCTACATGGATTCTTTGTTTCCATAGATCCCTATCGTGTGCCATGTTAACAGTTAACTCACAATAAGCTAGATCATTCTTTATCATTTTTTTCCAACACTTTTGTGGTCGTCCTCTACCTCTTTTAATACTTTCCAAATTTAGTTTTTAATACCTTCTTACAGGTTCTTCTTTTGATTTTCTTTCTATATGTCCAAACAATCTTAAATGATATTCTCTCATTTTATCCTCTATTGGTGCCACTCCTAATTTGTTTCTAATAACCTCAAAAGACCGTATATTTCTAAAATTATTACCTTTGCCTTAACTTCATGTTATATGCAATGTATACCAAATCACGTAGTCGAGCATGCTCTAGTATGTTTCTCTTTTTTGTTTTAATGCGTTCGAAAAAACTCTAATTTCTCTCGTACCCACTCAAACTGCATGTTTGGCTCAATATACATTGAGTAAACCTTGTCAAGTTCGGTGCATCTACCATTCATCTAAAATAAAACACAATAATGATTAATAAGAATCACTCAAAATCTATCAATTGATAACTTAAAAGAATTAATAAAAAATATATAATACCTGGTATCATTTGGGAGCGGAGTTGGATTATAATTGGGGTTTTAAATTCTCCAAGACTTGCTTAACTCTAAATGGATATTGCAACGAGTAGATAAATCTTGTACAAGGTCATTGCATTTAATATACCCTTTTCACTTCTTCGTCCTCTATAAAATTGGGAGAAAATTGAATAGAAGGATTAAGAAAGTATGCATCATGATATTGTTCTTTATAGCCAACCCGGTCTAGTATGGGAAAAGGCTTAGTTGTTGTTGTTATGCAAATAATGATGCATTTGGTGGTTCCAGCGTATACTAATTATGTGTCAAACCTTTTTAGAAGTGACCACTTGCAGTGAAGGTTTACTTGTATTTCCAATTTGGCCTTATCCATAGCTTTATATATAGGGCATCGCAGGCCTATCTTGACTGTCCACCATCCTCATTACCTTAACTAAAGGTACAATCATTCTTAAAAATTTGTTGTAATTTTTCCAAAAATTAACAATGAAAACAACATCTACCACAACAATCTCCTTCCCCTTTCTGGACCAACTAATAAAGCCTCAAACATTTTTTCAATGCATTTTTCTTTGTGACAAAACTTTGCATAGTAATGACATTTGTAGCAAATCTTGTTAATGAAGGCCTAATCAATTTCCTTCCACCTATATGGATTTGCATTAAATGTTATACAAAATAATGATTATAAATAAACTTTATGACATTTTTGCATGCATCTATAGTCCCTCTTATTTCATCCATTGCAATCAAATCTTCAAGCATTAAGTTTATGCAATATGCAACACATGGAGTTCATACTAAAGATGTATGGTTCGCCTCAAGCATCTTACCAACTGCTTTAAAATTTGCAGAAATATCAGTAATGAATTGAACAACATTTGAAACACCTATCTCCTCAACAACTTCCTCAAAAATAGGGAGCAAATTATCTTTAGTTTTATCAATATGGGATAAGTCTGGTGAACTTTACCTACACTAACTATCTGTCCAACCATTAGTCATAATAGAACATCTTGTATCCTTCCACGACTCCATAAATTAAGAACTCCATGCATTAACAATATCAACCCATTTACGGACTCTATAACCTTATCCCACATTGGCAATAGCATCCGTAATACTTTGAAATTAAAATGAGTTTGCAACATTTAAAGGGAGGCAATTTTCATAAAAAAAAATTTGCACACTTCAAATATACTTTCTAAAATATATCATTTAAAGCTATAGCTAATCTAATGCATGACTGAGCTCCAGGAGTCATACATGGGAAAAAAATGAAGGTATCCCACTACCTCTGCTCAGGCTCCTCCTCTAGTGCCTTTCACAGACATCAGGCAAGTAGGAGCTCTTGCAGGAGAACAAGAACCAACTCCACAGCTACTATTACCAGAACCTATACTCTTTTTCTTTCCTTGCCTTCTCCCCTCTTTAGCCGTCTCTTCTTCCATCTCAACTGCACCATGAAATTCATCACCATATATCTCTTCAAAAATATCTTCAAATGGTTGAGACATATCCCAACCACCTATTTCTACCCTCTCTCTCTCTCACCCTCTCTCTCTTCCTCTTTTTCAAAGCCAAGCCTCAAATTCCTGCTCAATCTCATACTTCACTATTTCAGAAATGTGAGGACAAGCACTAGCATCCTTCGTTCCCACAAGGTGATGTTTTATATGAGAAATATTATTATGCTTTATTGCATTACAAAACATGCACTTGTTCAGAAGCCTATTACCTTCGTACACCAGGATGCAATATTTCTATACCGGATCCACCCGATCGAAAGCCATTAAGATGAGAGTGGACAATCAATAAGAATAAAAGGTTTTCTAGAGGTAAGTCTCAAGAATCACAAAATTTGTAAAAATCCTAAATTTTTGAAGTAAAGAATCGGGTAGAACAAAAAGAAAAGAGGTATGCCATAGATTTGACAAAAGTCCTAGAGACGGGGAGTTGGATTGGGTGAAAAACTTGAGAATCTTGTGAATAAATCACGAAATCAACAAAAACAATGATGAAAAAAAGATTTGAGAGCAAGAGAATGACATGAAAAAAGGTTTGGCAATAACTAAAAGTGATTTTTGCAACTTCAGATTATCAAATTTTATACCAAAAAAATCAACATTGACTCGTACGATATGAGATATATCGTACAATACGACACGATACAACATGGTAAATCGCTTTTTGCGATACATGAGCTTGTATCGTACCATATTCTCGTATAATTTTTACAATATTGGTCCTAAATATTTAGCTTATGACTTGATTACCGTATAATATGTGGGCAACCTATTGACAATCCTGATCCATAGTTTCATTGGACTTTTCTTTTTAACCTTTTCGAAAGATTTCCATCCTTTTACAAATCCTTTGGAAGCCATGGTGCTAAGTCTGCAAGTGGAAAAGCTTGATCATAGTCTATCCCATGTTGTCAAGGTTATCCGTTAGCTACTAGTCTACATTGTTTTAACCTTGTGAATACACCTGTACCATATATATATATTTGGAGGAAGAACTTTTAGCTTTCTCAAGTTCTTAAGGTGCTTCTCAATCCAAGTTCATTGCCTTGACCCATTCTAGTGGACCGCTCATGATCTTTGGTAGTGGGTAGTAAATGGATAGAATGGTAATTAGTGGTGTCTTATTCTTGTAGGGTGTTGTGCCATTAGAGGCTTCTCACTCTGGTATACTATGATAAAACAGAACAGAGAAATTACAGAATAAAGAAAGTCAGTGGCTGTGCATTAAGTAATGACAGTCTTCAGTTAGCATATCTATTATTTGTGTGTGTTGGCACCTGAATCCATGTTAATCATGTTGACTCTTGGCTTCTTTTAGCTTATCTAACCATGTTATTTGGTACTTCCACGAGAACATGAATCCTGTTGTCTGTCAATTCAATGATCAATTTAGATGTTTGAACTTATGCATGTTCACCTTGTTAAAGTGTAATAGGTAACAGGCCACTAGGGCCCATTGATCTCAGTCTTCCTGGCCCGGCCGGAGCCAAGGGACTGTTGGCCCCTACTAGCCGTTGGGGAGCCCCAACAACTCTGCTCTCTCTAGGTTCCCTTCTTGGTGTTGTCAACTCCTATTCTTGCTCTATAAATAGAGCCACAACCTTCATTAATAAATATCCTAATTTTGGAGACAGCACCTTGGTTATTTGTTTATTGGTTATTAGTTTGACTTGACTTATGTGTTTGAACACCAAGTGTTTGGTGTATTGATTGGTTGGTGATTCGTGGATTGTGATATTATCATTTGGCGTAGACTCTTCAAGTCAGGTGAAATGTTTGCACAGGGATCATCCATTTTTGAGCCTCTAAGAGTGATGATAATTCAAGACATGATCTATCTTGTACATATCAGAGGGCTAGCAGAGCATGCTCTTTCAAGCCTAAGCTCGGAACAGCAGCTGCTATTTGTGGACCTTGACCAAGAAGCTCCGAAGGTTGATTTGATTGGATCTCTGTCTCCTATTCTGCTATGCTCACATCCTGTCACATACACACTTTTAAATGGTGGCACTCTTCTTACTGCAGATGATTCTACAGAATGAAAGAGAGATAACATCATTACAGCTTAAATCAATTCAGAAAATGATTTTTTCACTGCTTTCTGTTCATGAATTAAACAAAGACCTGTTGGTAGGTGTGTCACCTTGTATCGGAACTGAACCTCTGGGAAATGTGAAGGTTGATCGGTCTGGTCATCAAGAGCTTGTGGCTACTAAAGTTCCTGGGCTTATTGACCTCAGCAGTTGTATGCAAGACTTGCAAATCACTCTGCCCACTCTGAATGGGTAAATTCACCCTTTTATGGTAGGGATAGGTTCTAGTTCTGTGTTATTTTTTATCCTGAATCAAGTCAATTCTTTCTGCCTTTTCAGCTTATCTACTGATTTTAACCATCCATTCTGCACATGAAATATTGGCATTCTATATGGCTGTCTGCTGGAATCTATTCTTCAGATGTATGAGTTACTTACTCTTATCCATAGCAGATTCTACAATAACGTCATAGCTCCAAGCGTGCCGATGTGAAGGCATCAAGCATATAGGCACATACGCCTGAGCAGACAACAATGAGATCTGCTTCTTCAGTGTCTGAATCAGGAATATAAGAACAATATTTATGAACAGTTTCAAAACATTATTCTATGTGGCAAAAAGTACATAAAGAAACTTAGAAAGGCTTACCCAAGTAATGAGCTGCTCATGGAAGCTGATTAGGTCCTTTTGGATATGCACGTATATACCAGCTTTACTTGAATGTGTTTCAACTAGCATCCTGAAGCTTGAAATGTTCTTTTGTATTTCTTATGAAGCAATAGATTGTGTATTTTATGCATGTTTGTCAGACAGTCATGCACCTGCTTCCTTTTTGATTGAACACAATGATGAAATTGGTTACTTTTAGGATCAGGCATGCCTTTCAAATATAATTTGTACAAAAGCTTTCAGATCTACTAGGTGATATTCTTTCGTCATGATCAGATTATTCTTTCAAGAATTAGAACCTAGCCTTGTTCTTTGATATGTGTAATGCTGTAAATACCTTTGATATGACACATTTTAATGCTGATATACATGAAGAGATGAGAAACACAATAAGTGTACAAACATTTTTGAGTACTTGATTTCCTGTCCCCGTAGCAATCTGGTGATAGCTAGGACATGTTTCTTTTCAATTTGATTCACTTTGGCTTGTGGTAAATCGTTTCATTTTGTTGTTGCAGATGGATTCTTGGTTATCCGGTTACTTATTTGTTCACTATGGATCACGTTTCTGATGCAATTTCGAACCTTTCTGCAAAGTCTCTGCATATATATATGGTTCTAGTTTGCAGGTTTGGTGCTAACCTATAATTGATCTAGACTGTTCATCGCAATTGGTAGAACCTTGATATTGAAAAACTTGCATCTTATTTTTTTACAGGAATGGGGTATCAATGAAGGAAAGGTTTCAAGAAGTAATGAGGTTTAAGTTTTTATCTCTGCTAAGTTTCCACGTAAACAAGGTTTTCAACCCACTAAGGGTATTCCTTAAGCTGTTCATAGCTGTTCACGGTCACAATGTATATTGTCTTCAACAGAAACACTGCCTTAATAGTAATATGCTGTTTTAGCTGTTCTTGATGAAGCAATGGAGTTGGTCGGAGAAGCTGCCCCATCATTACTTTTTAAGTGTGAAAAATGTAGTCTTGTTATTGTATTTAACTTCACCTTGTCTAAGAAACATTAATCTTTTCCTGGCATAAAACATTTTTTTTGCCCTTTATTGGTGAAACGTCCCTCTTTGTATTTTTGAAGCACATGCAAATGTTAGAGGCACTTCATGAAACTTATATGGGTCTTTCCAAAACCATCCCTATTACCCAATCCAAAGGCATCCTCCCTTTTATCCAAAAACACCATGCGTATCGTCACACTGAGGTGGACAACGTGTTCTTAGTCGTACTTTGGGCTTATCCCACTATCAAGTCCAAAGGGAAGATCCTCCTTACGGTTTTCTTGCTTTTGTGCCTTTCACGGGGTACACATTCTCCAATTCTCACGCCCTCGTATTAGTTCTCCCTCTACCGTCCTTCCTGTATCTATTCCACCTCAATGGTATCTCACTAATTGTATTTTATGCAATCAGTGCAAAACTGCTATTTGTCTGATCCCTCAATGGTATCTCTCTAATTGTATTTTATGCAATCAGTGCAAAACTGCTATTTGTCTGATCATAGATCTGCCACTTGCATTTTCTATACATGCTGATAATTGACGGCCTAGCACATCACGACATATAACATGGCTGGTCAGAGCTACTGCTTTAGATATTTGATTTTCAATTGAGTGTCATATTTTTGTTATACCACCCAATGTTCATTTTATCTAACTGGTACAAATTATTTGTGTGCCATCTAGATAAATTTTTCAAGCTTCTTGATGTTAAATGTAATTTTACTTTCTTATGTATTTTTGTTCTTATATATGTAATTAAATTATATATTTAATTATATATATGACTGGACCCGAAGGCACCAGGGTCATTCGGGTCCCGTTCCATGGCCACAGGGCCGCTGGCGCCAGGCCACAATTGCTAGTGGGGATGGCTGCTCCTCTATTCCTTCTCTCTTCTCCTCTCTCATCTCACTACTCACCCAAATCTCCTCTGTAAATTCACTCTTTACATCAACAATTTTATGCCTTTTTGTGGCAATTCAATAATATTGATTTATGTTATTTTTAGTGTCTTTGTTGTACTTATGTGATTATAGCCTTTTTAAAGGCTCTGTGTTTGACGAATTATGGTGATATTTTTTCATCAATCTTCAATTGCCACATTGAAGCATCGACTTCATTACATGATATCGCAGTTATTTGCGATCGTAGAAACATTATTTGTCGCCTTGAGAAGCATGACGATCGTATCTTTTGTCTTATTATAAGTTTATCTCTTTAGATTTTTTTTCTTTTTGAAATATGAATGATAAAGAGGATTTAGCTTTCGTTTAATACCCTCGAACTATAAAACATGGGTCCAATCCATAGAAAACTACCTATATTTTAAAAAATTATGGGGCTATATAAGTAGTTCGAAGGTAGAACCCTCTATTAATGTTACACTTGAGTAAAAGAGGAATATGAAGGGGGTCATAGAACAATCCTATGGGTGCTCATGAACAATGTAAATGAGCATATTATGGATACTTTGTCAATTTCACTAACGCTAGAGAAGCTTGGGAATACTTAAAAAATCTTATGTTTAAAGTGATCGTACAATAGCATTAAAAGACAAATTGGTCTCACTTAGATAAAGAGATAAGGGGATAAATGAATGGTTTGGTGAATATTCCAATATTTGGAATGAGTTGTATGGCTATAAAAAGAAATATACATAACATTTTAGTGAGAGATAATGTGAGAATAATGAGAATTTTGTATATTAATTCTTCATAAAGCTCCGGGAAGAATTTGAAGGAGTAAGATCATCCTTTATTCATCGAAATTTTTTTTCTACCAAATAAGAGATCTCACCGATCTTTAAATAGCAGAAATAAGAATGAATGAAGCAAGACTTCAAAAAGACATCGCCCTAGCCACATCTAGCCCTGAAGCAAACTTGAAAGGATATAGGCCTCCTCACTTCAAAAGCGAAGGGTCAAGCAAGACTAGAAGAGAGGTGTGCTAATTTTGTAGAGAGGCTGGTCATATAAGGCCAAATTGCTCAAAATTAAAAAAGAAGATGACTTTGGTAGAAGAGCAAGCCTCTTCCTCCATTCTCCCAAATGAAGGAGAAAGCAAAGGTTAGTGTGGTTTGCTCTTCTTCTACAAAAGAAACTCAAGGTACGACTTGTAATGAAAAAATTTAAATGCAACAAAATTGAATGTTAATAAAATTGGTGACTTGCAAAATAAAAATTTTGAAAATTTCAAAATCAATGTTGTTCCAAAACTAAATTTAAACTTATTTTCGGTATCTCAAATTTTAGATAATAATTGTGTTATAAAATTTTCTTCCACAAGATGCATTATGCATGATTGTCTTTCCAAGAAGGTGATTGGGCGTGGCCATAGAGAGGGCGAACTTTATGTCATGGACTGATTATATAGTATAGGATATCTAAATGTTTTGTCTAATGATGCCCTTATGTGCTACAAGAGATTAGGACATCTTAATGTTCAAAAATTGTATCAATACCCTCTTTAAATAAAGACTTCTTGGCAAAATGCAATACCTTTCTTTTTTAAACAAAACACGTTACACGAAACCCTTTGAAAATGTTCATTCATATTCATATGTATGAGGACCTTTACCCATTTTATCCAAAGGGAGAATTTCCTACTATGTCATCTTCATAGATGACTTTACTAGGTATATATGGGTGTATCTTTTGAAAGCAAAATCCAATGTTTTTCAAAAATTTGTTGTTTTTCATAATCTTGTAAAAAATCAATTTAACTATGAAATCAAGACCTTTAGAACTAACTCAGGAGGGGAATTTATGTCTAAAGAATTCAAAAACTATCTTGAGTCTTGACAAGTTTGGAATTATTCATCAAACTTCTTCCACTAACACTCCCCAACAAAATGGGATTTCAGAACGAAAACATTGTCATATTGTAGAAACGATTAGAACCTTACTACTATCTAGAGGTGTTCCTAGAATTTTTTAGGAAGAAACTATTATGACTGCTATTTATTTAATTAATCGTATTCTCTCTTCAGTTTTACAAAACATGTCTTATGTAGAAAAACTCTTTAAAATTTCTCCTAACTATTCTACACTAAGAATTTTTGGATATAGATGTTTTGTTTATATTGACAAAGATGACAAGATATCTTCTCGTGCTATCAAATGTGTATTTTTAGGATACAGGATAAATAAGAAAGGATATAGGTGTTATGATTTTAAAAATGACAAGCTCTATGTATCTAGAGGTGTCAACTTTTTTGAAAATGAATACGTATTTAAAAGTATAGATGATGTCAAATCTACGAATGACTCTTCCTGTTCCTTTTTTAATGATATTTTAGGAGATAATGTGATTAATACAGACAATGATCTAACACGTCTCCAAGATATCATGGAGTTCCTTTTGAACAATCTTACTCTAGGAGAACTTCTAACATCACACCATTCATGCCTAGAAGATTTGGTCGTGACTCTAGACCTTTGACACGATTTGTCTCCTATGATAATTTTTCACCTAGAAATAGAGCTCTTTTAATCACCATTCAGCTATAAAAGAACCTAGATCTTTTAAAGAAGCTCAAGCATCAAAAGCTTGGATTCACGCTATTAATAAAGAATTAGATACTCTATATAGATGACAAAGTTGTTGAGACATCTAAGGTGATCAATCAGAAAATACAACTCTTTGATGGAGAGCCGATGATCTTACTCCTTATGAACAGATGATTGGGGTACTCACTTATCTCACCATCACCCATCCTGATATTGCTATGCAATTCATACGGTAAATCCGTTCCAACATGCATCCACATATGTACATATGAGTACAATCACAAGGATTGTTCGAATATTCGACAAACTGCGACTAAGGAAGTATTTCTATCATCTTCATCTTTATTTCAATTAAATGCATATAGTGATGATGATTAGAGTAGTGATGTATTATTGTATTTTTCTTCCTTATATCTTGGAAATGCAAGAAACATCAAAATGTGTCACTTTCTTCCACTGAAACAAAGTACCTACAATGGCCAACACAACCACTAAATTTACTTGGTTAAAACAACTACTATAAGACTTGGGGGTGATATTGAAAATCACTCCAATCATGTACTGCGATAATAAGAGTGTTATATATATAGCCAACAACCACACATTTCATGAACGTACCAAACATATTGAGATTGAGATGGACTGCCATTATGTTCATAAAGAGCATCTCCAAGGCAATTTGGCACTACAGTTTGTCAGAACAAAATATCAACTTGGAGATGTCTTCATAAAGTCACTACCAACCCCACGATTTCAGTTTTTGGTTAGCAAACATTCGGTCATGGTACCATCACTTTGAGGGGGATTTTAAATGTAATTTTACTTTCTTATGTATTTTTGTTCTTTTTATATATTTAATTATATATATAAAAGGACCCGAAGGCACCTGGGCCATTTGGGTCCTCTCCCCTGGCCATAAGACTACTGGCGCCAGGCCACAATGGCCAGCGCCAGCCCCAACGGCTAGCTGCTGGCTGCTCCTCTATTCCTTCTCCCTTCTCCTCTCTCATCTCACTACTCACTCAAATCTCCTCTATAAATTCACTCTTGTACATCACCAATTTAATGCCTTTTTGTGACAATTCAATAATATTGATTTCCGTTACTTTTAGTGTCTTTGTTGTACTTATGTGATTATAACCTTTTTCAAGGCTTTTTGTTTGACGAATTGTGGTGATATTTGTTCATCAATCTTCTGGTACTACATTGAAGCATCAACTTCATTACACTTGAGTCATTGATCCTAAATATTTAGATTATTTGATTAAGACATGCAAATATGTTTTATTTCTCTCATTAATAGTCGGTGTCACCATCTTATTGAACTTGCTTTTCATTTCCATGTACTCAAACTTTGGTTTACTAACTTGAAGTACCTTGGCTTCTAAGGTTTTTGTCAAATGTCTAGGTTTCCTACTTTCTTTTTTCATCTCATCTGCCAAAACAGTGTTCTTGTGAATAGCTTGCACTATTTGTTGGTTCATCTACAACCAGATGAAGAGAATGCAACTACTCCGTCATATATTCCATTATGAGGATGATATACATGACGTAAAACATTCATTTTTCTTCAAGCTATTGAAATAGTATTGAGATAATATAATAAGCAAATGGTATCTAAGCATCTAATTATAAAACTGAACTATCAGATGCTACACTTCCAAGCACGTATAATCACATCCCCCAAGTTAAATTTATGGCGTGTTTAATTAAAACCATATTCCGTGCTTATTAAAAGAGTACGAAAATGAAAGCATATTTTGTGCTTATCACCAATAGTTTTGCTAGTATAAAAACTCTCATACAAAATCATTCTTTATATACTCACATGTGCTGATCAAGACTATTCATGTGGGAACAGTTTTACAGTGCCTTATGAGCTTAGCATGAAGGGAGAAGATGAAGAGTGGGCAAAAGCCTTTATGCAGCGTCTTTCATCGAAAATTAAAGGATCCAAACGTGTCTGGAAGCATTTGAAGTTGGAAGTCAGTGAATGCTATCCTCGGTCAGTTGTGTTGTAAGAGAGTTCGACACTGACTCATGAGTCAGGCTCTTGCCAAACCCCATTCTGAGCCAAATGATTCATTTACAGCCAAAAGAAAGAACAGGTTTGTAGCCGTTTCATCATGTGGAAATTGAAGTTGGCTGTGAGTTCGACAGTAATGTTACGGCATCTCAGATTTGGACTGTGACCAGACTATTTTCCACAGGTAGCCTCGAGTTTAATTGGTTTTGATTTTCATATGGTCGACAGTAGAATGGGTTGAGGAAAGCCTTTTGGTATACTGGCATTTGATATTGCAATGTGACACTATTTTATCTACTAACTTCAGCTACATAAAAGATGATGCCCCATCTTGTTGGACATTCACTTGATTATTTCGTACGATCATATACTTTTCCAAGGGCCTCTTTCTTCATGTCTGGCTAGTAAAACCAAACCTTAGCCACATTAAACGGGGTTCACTATATGGATCCTTTGTCTCCATTGTGCACCCTCTTTCTTGAGTAATTATTTCCATAAAATCTTTTTTTTTGAAGAAAATTACTGCAAGTGCTAACCAAATGCACAAGGACAAATAGTTTGTCTAGCTGCGGGGTCAGTTATAGTGCCTTCAGGTTGAAGGTCATGATAATTGAGTATCTGGTGTATGCATTCCATAGGGATCCGCAAACAAAAAACAAAAGACAATGCTCATGGTAAATGTAAATGCTGAATATTAACAGTGCAGCACTGCCCTTCTTCTCTCACGCAATAATGCTGTTTCGGGCTTTCACCTGTTTCTAAGATTCCCCAATATGAGGGGATTATTGTTAATGTCATGACTCATGAGCACGTTTCTGGCAACAAAATTCCTCACAAAATGAACAGTGAGCAATAGCTTGCCTAGCTAGGGGGTTGAGTCACAAGGTTGGAGATCATGAGTTCAATACCCGGGGTGTGCATCTGGCTTCAGCCTCCCCATTGTACCGCAAACAAAAATCCTTACAGAATGGACATTTTCTATAGTAATCAACGTGCCATGCCTCTTAGATGAGAACTTATTCTCAGCCCCTTAATGAGAGAGCTTCCTTTCTTATTCACAACGCTGCACTTCATCCTCACCTCCCTTTGATTCCCAGTCTTCACTTGTGTCTCCCCCATCTTGATGATCATGGACATTTTCTATAGTAATCAATGTGCCATGTCTCTTAGATGAGAACTTATTCTCAGCCCCTTAATGAGAGAGCTTCCTTTCTTGTTCGCAACGCTGCACTTCATCCTCACCTTCCCTTGATTCCCAGTCTTCTTTTGTGTCTCCTCCATCTTGAGCATTAGTTGCGACTTGTTTCCTGGTGAAGGGGTCTGTAAGGAGTGTGGTATCTGAGATGGAGTCATTGAAGGATGCCCACATAGTACTTTTTACTAAGGTGGTAGGTGTGAAAGCATCCATGAAAAGCTTTGGGACTGTCTTGGCTTTCTTTGGGCATTTCTCCCTCAGCTTGGCTGCATCCCTAGGGTCAAGTGAAGGGTCTTTGAACTGCCTCTCAGTTGGCGATGAGCAATGTTAAATGCCAATCGAATCACACCTAGAGTTACCACATTTTCCCCCTTTTTTTGTATAGGCAAGATGGGATTGGCAGACCCCAATTAGAATACAAAAAGAATATACTTGTTCTCCCCAAGCCACTATCGTTCTCCTCAAGCACCAAAAAAAAAAGGAGCTCTATCTAAGGCAGTATACACAGAGCCTCCTACTCTATACAAACCACAAAACACAAAACATACAATATGGCTTCCACATCAAAAACACATGTAGCTAACTCGTTGCACCTCTATCTACACCATTCCAGTTGGTTAGTGCCACCATTTCAACCCCACACCACCTCTTCTATCAATTGCTCCTCTGCTCATGACAGCCAACCACGCATACTGTATTTCAAGGTCCACACCTTCATCTTCCTGCCCAATCCGCCGGAGAAGCAACAATGGCTGGCACATTTGCTCCAGCTTCATCCCCTTTACGAGGGGTTCAATAATAAAATATTCTCCCTTGAGGAAGAGTCACTGATTTGGTAAGCCGTGTGCTCGTCCCCATCAACCCAATCTGCTTTTAAGTACGTAGCCGAGTTGTTCTCCCTCTCTTTAGAGCCTCCCTTACTACTATGGCTCCACTTCTCTCTTCCAACCTAGCGTAGTTCTGTTGTGCATTACAGTCGTGACCTAGAGGCTGGTCTACCATGTCCATGTCCTCGGTATGTTAGCAAATCTTGAATAAAAGTAAACTAATAATTTATAGTTATTCAAGGGCAAGCAGGGCGTAAAGGTGAGGTGTTGGGCTCCAAAGCCAGGACATTGATCACTGGGTGCACAATGTATCATCTCACTTTGAGGTGGCAGATCAGGTCAATGGGTCGGATATGGTCACCTGGGGTGTGTCAGAACAGGTTGACCCAGACCCAACACCATCTTTTGTTCAGGTCCATTTCGGAGGAGCACGATCCTGATTGGAGTTTTCATCAACCTGGTTACACTATATATAATGTGTTTATTGGGTATACCATATAAAAACATATGTATATATATGTGCTAATATATCATATACATTGATAAATATACTTTGGGTTGTGTTTGGGTCGACCAGGACGTGGTACTACTTTTTTTCAGGTTATCTTTGAATGACCCAGCCCCAGCCCCAGCCCCGGATGTACCTATGCCCGGCCCCAACCCATACCTTAATGGGGCTGGTTCTCTTTCCCCCTATGAGTAATGGGGACAAGAACGAGGATATATATAACAACATTATATATATGCAGTTAATCTTAAAGATTAAACAAAAGAAATATTTATGTAAGATTATACATCAAACAACATTATGCAGCTAAGACTCTCTCTCATTCTATACAAACAACATTATGCAGCTAAGACTCTCTCTCATTCTATATATATATATATGTATATATATATATATATGTATATATATATATATATGTATATATATATGTATATATATATATGTATATATATATATATATGTATATATATATATATATGTATATATATATATATATGTATATATATATATATGTATATATATATATATATATATGTATATATATATATATATGTGTGTGTGTGTGTGTAGAGAGAGAGAGAGTTAGTACATGGGCACATGGATATATGCTTAAACATTCTAAAAATCTCAATCATCCCATATTCGAGATCAACGGTTGAGGTATTTGAGTCAAAAAGTAACTTGTACCAGGCATATTTATTGCGCATGCTAGAAGTACCAACATACTTTTTTTATCTAATCTCGTCGATCAAATGGTTGAGATTTAAAAGCATGTTTAAGCATGGACTTATGTGCGTGTGAACTATGCACTCTCTCTCTCTCTCTCTCTCTCTCTCTCTCTATATATATATATATATATATATATATATATATATATATATATATATATATATATATATATATATATATATGTGTGTGTGTGTGTGTGTGTGTGTGTGTGTGTGTATGAACGTGATCGGGTCGGATCAATATTGTTATCCCTACAATGAACAAGTTCACACACATACTAGTGAATTAAGAGCATGAGAGGGGATGAGAAAAAAAATTGGTTGGAGAGCACGGGGCACAAGCCCAAAACTTATCAAGAACTGTCTTCACTAAGTTGCAATAGCCCATTGACATCTTTCTGTAGTAAAACATATAACTGAATTGGTAGTACACCTTTATGTAGACAACACACTGAGTTCCAAGCCGGTCAGCACAACAGTTCCCTTCCCGTGGTATATGTTTAACTATAACTTGTCAGTCTCTTTGTATCCATCTTTATATTCGGCGAATCAATTGCCTATCTCCCTCATCTTGCCTTTGTGTTCGGGTGATGAGCTTTACCACTTCACAAGCATGACTTTCAATAATAACTTTCCTAAAGCTCATGTCCCAAATCATTTCAAGACCCAGAGAATGCCCCATGGTTCTGCTGTGAAGGTTGAGCAACCAACAAGAAATTGACAAAAATCACCAAACCATCAGCCCATTTTAGATTATTGTTCCATTGCTTCCTGTTTTGTAAGGGGCATGTATGGTGTGTTGCCTCGGAAATCTTATGTACGAATCTGCCAATGATGACCAGCT
This sequence comes from Brasenia schreberi, assembly GCA_036023115.1. NCBI lineage: Eukaryota > Viridiplantae > Streptophyta > Magnoliopsida > Nymphaeales > Cabombaceae > Brasenia > Brasenia schreberi. The sequence continues at coordinate 6,858,785 of JAYKKT010000075.1, read as the reverse complement.
TATTCCTTGATTTTGTAATTATTTTTAAACAACATTTTGTTCCTTCAGCTAATCGGACTAAATGGTGGAACCTCAAAAGCGAGAAAGAATATATATTTAAACAGAAAGTCCTTCAAAGAGATGTTTGGAATTATATTGGTATACCTTGTGATATATGGAACAATATGGCTATACATATTAGGAAAGAAAATAAGGCAAAGAGGGCATGTTACAAATTACATTATGCTAAGAAAACTAGTGAAACTTTAGAGGCTATAAGAAAGCAAAGAAGGAAGCGAAAAAAGCCGTCAGTGAAGCAAAAGCTAAAATTTGAGAGGATTTATATAAAAAACTCAACTCAAAAGAAGATGAAAGAGATATTTTTAGGATAGCTAGAGCTAGAGATAAGAAAACTAAAGATCTTAATTATGTTAGATGCACTAAAGACGAGGATGAAAAAATTCTAGTGACAAATGATGATATAAGAAATAGATGGAAAAACTATTTTTATAAGCTTTTTAATAAAAATAAAGCTGTTAATATTAGCTTAGGAGAGTTAGCCAAATCAGAAAAATATATAAACCACAATTTCTACTGATGTATTCAAAAGAATGAAGTCAAAGAGGCTCTTAAACATATGAAGGGTGGTAAATCGGTAGGACCAAATAATATTCCTATAGAAGTTTAGAAAATACTAGGAGAAATAGGAATCACTTGGCTCACAAGACTATTTAATTAAATATGGAAAAACCAAAAGATGCTTGAGGAATGGAGAGCAAGTACACTTATACCCATATATAAGAACAAGGGAGACATTCAAAATTGTACGAATTATCGAGGTATCAAGTTAATGAGCCATACTATGAAATTGTGGGAAAGAATTATCGAACGTAGGTTAAGACAAGTATCAAGTACAATAGAGAACCAATTTGGATTGATGCTGGGCAGATCTACTGTTAAAGCGATTCACCTTTTGAGACGTCTTATGGAACATTTTAGAGCAAAACATAAAAACCTTCACGTGATATTTATTGATCTAGAAAAAGCTTACGATAGGATACCGAGAGAGGTTCTTTGGAGAACCTTGAAAAAAAGACATCTCATTGACATACATTAACCTTATAAGAGACATGTATGATGGTGCAAAAAAACATGTGTGAGGACTTATGAAAGAATGACAGACTTCTTCGAAGTTAATATTGGGTTACATCGAGGATCAACTTTAAATTCATACTTATTTATAATGGTGATTGATGAGTTAACAAAACATATTCAACATAAAGTGCCTTGGTGTATGTTATTTGCATATGACATTGTGTGAGTGGAAGAGTTAATAGAAAATTGAAACTATGGGGAGAAGCATTAGAAAGCAAAGGCTTCCGACTTAGTAGAACAAAGACAAAATATAAGGAATGTAAGTTTGATCATTTTGTTACTTCAGACGACATAGAAATTAAAATTGGCACACATTGCATCCCCAAAAGGAAAGTTTTAAATACCTAGGGTCAATTTTTCAGAGTGGTGGGAGAATTGATGAAGATGTTACGCATAGAATTAATGTTGGTTGGTTAAAATGGAGAGGAGCATAAGGTATTCTTTGTGATAAGAAGATATCATTACAAAAGATGTCTCTGATAGAAGTGAAGATGTTGAGATGGATGAGTGGTCATACAAGAAAATACCATATACATAATGAGGTTTTAGAAACAAATTAGGAGTGGTACCAATAGGGGATAAAATGAGAGAATATTGTTGGTTTGAATATATTGAAAGAAGATCAAAAGAAGAACCTATAAGAAGGTATGAAAAACTAAATTTGGAAAGTATTAAAAGAGGTAGAAGACGACCACAAAAGTGTTGGAAAGAAACAATAAAGAATGATCTAGCTTATTGTGAGTTAACTGCTAACATGGCACATGATAGAGCTATGTGGAAACAAAGAATCCATGTAGCCAACACCGTCTAGTATGGGAAAAGGCTTAGTTGTAGTTGTGTTGTTGTATTTTGTTCCTTCATTGCCATGCTAACCATGTAGCAACTCTAAACATGGTTTTCCAATTCTTGTCATTTTGCATGCCGAGTTCGCAGGTAAGATTTTGTCTCAACCAATCTTGGAGTGTCGGTGTGAAGAAATTTTGAAGGTGTTCAGGTTTCAATAGCTTGGCCCATAGGTAAGCAATCTTTTGTTAATCTCGAAGCACATGAAGTACATCTTCTATGTTGTTACAAGACTCGCAACTTGGCTTCGCCATGCTTTAGGGAGTAGTTTACTGTGTGCTAACTGCCACATGAACATTTGGATGCGTACTGGACCTTTCTATTTCCGGATGTGGCACCATAAGTTATTATCCATAGTTGGATAAATAGAAGTATTAGTGAGATAGCAACTGGCAATTGTAAAGTTACCTGAGTTAGTTGCTTTCCAAACTTTATGGTCATCATCATCGATTGCCTTTGGTGGTAGAACTGCATGAAGCTTCCCAATGATGTTTTCCTCCACTTTATTTTCAAGCTCCTGCCATTTCTATTTTCCATCATTTCTCACATAGCCTTTAACCTGCAACCATAGTTCAATGTCATCTATTTTCCTTGTAAGGTAATGTTCAAGATGTCTCACTTCACTCATCCATTCATCTTTTCAAAATTGGACTATTTTGCCATTGCCCAGCCCCCATTTTGTACTTCTAAAACCCTTAGCCACAATTTTACCGTTAGTTTTCATAGGGAGGAGTTCACTATTTTATAACATATGGCCCTAGTAGATTCAAATCTCCTAACATATCGATATTTGAGTATTCTCACCCATAAATCCTGAGATCCAGTGAGCAATTTCCAGTTAATTTTCATGAGAAAGGCATCATTCATACCTCTCATTGTCCGTAGGCCTAATCCACCGTTGCGTTTTGGACGACACATGGTTTGCCAACCAATAAGATGAGGTTTCCTTACCAAATATGACTCTTCCCAGATGAAACTTCTTTGCATTTTCTCCAACTTATTAGTAATCCTATTGGGAATCCATTCAAATTGCAGATGGTATAAGGGAATTGTTGCAGCAACGGTTTTAGTTAGGGAGATCCCACCGGCTAGGGAGAGGCATTGCGCTTTCCACCCACTTAGTCTTGCTCTAACCTTCCCTGTAATGTGTCCAAAGGATGCTTTTGATTTGCTATACTGGTCAAATATGGCTCCCAAGTATTTGCTCAAACTTATCGCTCGAAAAAAGTCACATTTGTTTCTAATTGCTTGTCTTACTGTCCTCTACATTACATGAGAATACTGTGCTGGTTTTGGAAGTATTGACTTTATGATCGAACATTGAACTAAAAAGATCTAGGCAGTACATCATACAATCAATTTGTGCTATGGAAGCCTTCCCAAACAACAACAAATCATCCGCAATATGAGATGGGAAAGCTTTGGACCTCTCCTTCCCACTTTGATCGGTCTCCATGCTTTGGCTTTCACATCATTATCTATGAGGTGTGCAAGTTTTTCCAAAACTAGCACAAAAAGGTAAGGGGATATTGGGTCGCCTTACCGAATGCCTCTCGTGGGTTTGAATTTATGTGTCTTTTGTCCATTCCATAACACTTGAAAAGTTGGAGAAGTTTTGCATTCTACTAAAATTTCAACAAAAACCTGAGGGCATTTTAATTTCTCCAAAATACGCCTCACAAACTCCCAATTAAGTCGGTCATAGGCTTTTTTGAGGTTTACTTTGATGAGCATACTACTACTCTTGTTTTTAATCTTCATTAATTGCATGATCTCCTTGGATATTATAATGTTATCTTGTATGTATTTGCCTGAGACAAAACTTGTTTGTGCAAGTCCTACCAGTTTGAGCATAAATGTCTTTAACCTATTCACCAGGACCTTCATAACACGTTTGTAAATAGTATTGCATAGTGATATAGGGTAGAGCGGGTCAATACACTCTAGTTGATCTACCTTTGGGATGAGGTTTATAAGTTTGTTGTTAACATTCAGTTGTCCTCTTATTTACCAAGCTTGTTGTACATATCTTATCACATCAACTCTTACTATTTCTCAATTCTTTTGAAGAAGGTTGCAGGGAATCTATCCTCTCCTGGTGCTTTGAGGGAATGCATCTCATAGATTGCAAGGTGGACTTCTTTAACCGAAATTGTGTTGTTGAGTAGCTTCATCTCATTATTTGTCACTCAAGGCCAGTTGGTTGAAGTGCTGACCCACATCATCGGGCCTATGTCCTCTCAAATATTGATCGATAATACCCTTGAATATAACCCTTGATCAACTATGAGTTGGTAACCCATGTGCCTTCTAAATCTCTTATCATCTCAATGTTAGTTTTTTGACATCAGACCATAGTTTTTATGTGGTAATACTTTGTGTTTGTATTATCTTATTGTATCCATGTCACTCTGTATTTTTGAAACCAATAGATCTCTTCATTTTTTAACACTTCCTCTAGCTCCTCCTTTAAAGTAAGTTTTAGGCTTTCCAAAAATGGATTAACTCCATAATCATCCATTGCCTAAATCCCCGCAGTCTGGCAATAAGTTGAGCTTTCTTTCTATGAAAGTGATAGAATACCTCAACATTTAATATTTTCAGTTGTAGGGTCAACCTAGTTAAGGCTCGATCAATTAGTTATCTTCGTGTCTCAAGCTTGTTGTATAAATAGTTTGAATTAAGAATGATTCAACCACAAAGCTTCAAATCTGAATGGTCAAATTGCTTTATTGTGTTGGTACTTGCTTCATCGATTAGAAGTGGATGATGGTCGGATACACTTCTTGGGAGCACCAAAATTGCAGCCTCTTTGAAAAACAAACGCTATGCACTATGGCACAAGGCCCTATCTAGTCTTTTGAATAATCTCTCATAGCCGGGCCTTCTAGGTCCTCTCTAAGTAAATCTAGGGCCATGAACACCTAGGTATAAGAGATTATAGGAATTAATCCACGCTGCAAATGCTTGGCATTTGGTTTGGGGTTGTGCCCCCCAGCCCCCCTTTTCTCAGTTAGATGGGCGATTTCATTAAAGTCCCCTTCTAGTAGCCATGTGTCGTGCATGTGGTCATCATACATCCTGAAGGCAATTCATAATTGTTGCCTAGCTTCTGCATATGGGCTAATATAGATGGTCATGAAATACCATAGTATATTGCATTCATCTTTAACCCAAGTATGGATAAATTGCTGATGATTCTCCATTATTGGAAGTCTACTGCATTGTTTTCTCAAAGAATCTATATCCCGCCTGCAAAGCAGCAGGCTTTTGAGATCCGAATATACTTAAAACCAAGACGCTTAATACACTCATATTGATTTGTCCCACTAATGCGAGTTTCAAGCAAAACTACCACATCTATGTGGTGTATTCTAGTCGGTTGGCGAAGTGTGCTGGCGAAACCATAACACCCCTGCTCCTCGACAATTCCACGTTAAAATTTACAATGGATAAACTATAGTTATCCTCTGTGTCCCGTGCTGACACAGTCATTTCTTGATGTCCATATGCGTCTTGATCGTTTGAGGGTTGGGGAGCTATAGTTTTTGGTTCATCGTTTGTTCGGGAAGATATATATCAAGTGGGACAGGTTCACTTGGGATCAAAGTTGGCCCCTCTGCTCGTGATTTTCATGAGGTGTCAGGTGACTTAATGGTACATCTAATGCCTTGGTCAAGTATATTGAGTTCACTCTTTGGTCTATTTGTTGTTTCTTAACTTCTAGCTTGGATATGAGGGTGTTCCTGCGGGTTAAGTTTGCTTTGTAATTTATCTCATTATACCCAAATCAAATTTGTGTCCAAAGTTTTCTCTTTCCTTACAACTCCTGTTTTGTGCCTGGTTTCTTTTGATGTATCACATGTGTCTTTTGTATTGGTCTTTGTATTGCTTTGTGTATTGGTCGTGATTCAATGGCATTCTTGTTTTTCTTTTAAGACCATTATTTTCTTCTCTTACTACTTTAAATGACAGAGTTGGAGTGTTCTCAGTTTGAGGAGTTTTCTCTATCTGCCTTACATTGTTCTTCATGGCCTCTATTGGTCCTGTGAATCTTGTTCGTCGGCCTCTTCTTTGTTTTTGTGCTAGCATCCACAATCCATATTTTGCATTGCTTGACTCACCCTCCTCAATGCACTTGGTTGTCACTGTTTTGTTCACTACATCACCTTGTTCTCTACAAACAATCTTTTGCATCGTTGGGCATATGTTGTGCTAGTAGCCATATTTTTTGCATCCTTCATTTATATTCAATCTATTTTTCAACCCCTTCCAAAATGTACTTCGATACTAACGGCTTTGTGTGATCCGCACGTAGCCTAGCGAATATGACTCTAGCTTGTCTTGTTGTACTAAAGTCTATCTTCATAAAGCATGATAATAGTCTTGCACAGACTAAAAGCGAACAATATAAAAGTCCTTACGTATATCAATGGTTCCAATTTGACCTATTTTTGCCCATTGCTTCCAAGGGTCCTGAAGGAGTTGCTTCTCTTCCACCGAAACTCTGATTGCAGGAATGTTGTTTTCCTCTCGTACTATATGGTAGCCCTCCAGATCAAGAGGCCAATGTCCAGGTTGACATCAACGTTTTCTCCCCACCATACAAAACCATCTTCTTTTACCTGTCCACCCATTAGTGATTCCTTGTAGAAATTTTTTATTCCTCCTTTGTGTAGTTCTCCTTCAGCCATTCTTGGGTTGTCCATCATCCCCATCTCTGCATCTTCAATGGGTTGAGTAGTTTCCATGCCATTTGATTTTTTAGCGCTTTTCTGCAGTAGCATTGCTTTCTCTAAGGTGGGGAAATCACGACACAGTTCGCTCATACCTTTCTCGCCAAGAAGCACTCTTGCAAATGCGAGAGATACGACTCCCAAACATTCTTTTTCCAATGCAGACTTGAGTTGATCGATTATGGTGAACCCCTGCAGGCTCAGGTTAGGTTGTGCGTCCTTGTCTGCTGTATTACTTGCTGCGGAATCTAGAAGAAGTTTTGCATCACAACCCTGCACATATATGCGTACTAATATGTTATGTTCATTTAACTTGAAGGTACCTTATTAACTTGAGTTGCTAGACTTTGATGGTAATCTCTTTTAATCGAACAGCGCATATTCAAGAAAAAGTAAAGTATAATGTCTTTTAGTGTATAATTTTTGTATAAATATATCTACTATTTGATTGGGAACAATAAAAATTTGAATTAAAAGTTGTATTGTACCTTTATATTTTACATTTTGTGTATTAAATATTTTTTGTTTTATCACCTCGACCATTCATCGTAAAGATCAAATGGCATAGATGTTTATGCAAGATTATGTAACCCAAAGATATGTTTAGAACTATATATATATTTCTCTTTTTATCCAAAAGATAAGGTTAGGAAAGACGTCATGCTCCTAATTCGTTCTCTTCCTTCTCATCTATTGATTAATGAACTCTTCTAACTGCATCTATCCGGGATGATTCTATGACAAGTTTATTCTCTGGAATGTCCTGAATTTTTTTCAATACTAATGATCTTCAAATGCATCTTCATGAATATCACGAGTTTTTTAAAATGCTTTTCACGTGCCATGAACTCACTGTGCTTTTTGTTCTTTAAAATGCTTTTCTTGTGCTCCCATAATCTCCATTATGTGTAATGCAGAAATCTCATAAAACACACACACACACAACTTGTCACCTTTTTTTCTTTCTTCTGGTACAATGGAGAGGCCGAAGCCAGATGCACACGACAGGCATAAAACTCATGACCTTCAGCTTATGAGTCGGCCCCCCTAGCCAGGTGAGCTATTGCTCGCTGTGCCAACTTGATATCTAATCTTCAATGATATCGTTGGACCTCTGACATGTTTCATGTTTGGAAAGGTCAAATGTGCAACTCATTGACCTCACAGCAGTTTTTTGAAATCCGCCTTTGTTGAATTTGAACAGAAAGATCTAAACACACGATCACAGGTTATACGCATGCATAAACACACACACACACACACACACACACACACACACACACACACACAGAGACGGGCAAAATTGTCAATGTCTGGAGGGTTGTTTTACGTTTTCTTAGAGAAAAACAAAATTGTCACGAGATTTAGAAGTTCTGAGAAATGATATAAGTTTCTGATGTTTGCTTTTTAAATTTTTTGGTATTCTTCCTAACATTTATAAAAGCATTTATACACGCCTGTTAATGAATCCGTTGCTGATCATTGATGTGCCTCTTTCTTTTCGTGTGTGCGTGTAACGTTATGTGCTTTATGTGCTCAATTGAAGTGTTGCCGTAAATAACTGGATGTCACAACCCCCTCTGATTTGGCAATATTCCATTTCTGATCACATATTTACAATGTTAGCACAATAAGCAATAGGTGTGGACCCACGAGTTGAAGGTGATGAGTTCAATACCCGGGTCATGCTTCAGCCTCCCCATTGTACCAAACGCATTTACAAAAAGATGTGTTTGGTAGACCCCATATCTGGCCGCCATACTCTGTTTTAGAACTGGAAATTACAGCATAATTGTAAAGGAATATCTTTCATAAGCTTGCTTATGAGCTCAGAATGCCACAGATCCCACTCCTAGTCCTTTAAACAGCATTAATGAACATCCACAGTCCAGCCAAAATTCAAAAACAGAAAGTAAATGAAAATGGGTACAAGAAACTTTCAACATTTTGTCAGTAAAATTATAGTTGAGACGAGGAGACCGTGATTTTGAAGCTAAAGAAGCTTCTTCCTTTCGAAGAAGGTCTTCAAATGCCATAGCTGCAATCCGGCGACTGATAAACAAATGATGAGAGAGAGGAAGCCTAGTAAGGCCATTTTCGAGTTTGTGTTTCTGTTAAGCTCCTGCATTTCCTCCTCCCTGCAATATCCAGCAATATGGTAAAAACATTTAAGGCCTGTCAGGGTTCAAGTTAAATGGTGACTTAAAAACGGGTAACCGAGTTTTAGAAACTAGTGGCATTCCCAATCCGACACTGAGAAGGAGCAATACCTTGTTCGCAGATAAAACATCTCTTCGTGGATTGATTGGACGGTTTCTTCCAATTTTTTCAACTCCATCTCCATAACCTGAGATCATAGCAGAACGATGAGCACTGATTTTTCGGCATTGTCATCAACCAAAAGCTGCTCCTAAGACCATATTACAACAAAGCTAGAGATAGAGTTCCCTACCAAATTCATACCCTGAATATCAAATCTTGACATCATTCAATGAAGGTTCATACAACCCCTTAGCCAGGAGACCTGTCGCTACTTTATACCTAATGGAGAAGTTGAAAGTAGCAGCTCTCTAGATAGTCGTAGTAGTACAAATCACCATTCCCAAGTTTGTTATCAAGATTTGTGTCAAAAAAGTTCTATCCAGAAAATCTCGATTAGTTGAAATTCCTTGAGGAAACATTAAAGGTCACATGGAAGGTTTTCCAAGAGATATTGCTAAAGAATCAAACGTATTACAGCATATGAAATAACAACAAAATACAGCAAATTTTATCCTTAAAATATTTAACAAGGTACGATTTTATTTCGTGGACCTCTTGGACAAACAAGATTCTTTATGTGCTTCAAAGGTGGGAACCATAGGGAACGGGTAATCCAGTCTGCGAGGAAACTCAAGGCAACCTATTCAAAATTAGAAGGGGGCGGGGGGGGGGAACAGGTCAAGCACAAACCAGCAATATATACCTCAACATTCTAGTACAATGATGGAAGGAAAACTTCAATATCCCAATCTAGTGGACCAGCCATAAGGCCTTTACTAAGCTATCATAAACTCATAGTATCATTATCATATGTTAGTGAGTCACCTAGAAGGGACCAAAACTGTAGTAAGTACGCTCATGTACATGATGGAAGACGGTAGACTGTAGACATATTCAGAAGAGAGAGAGAGAGATAAGTAAATCAATGAATAAATAGTGCGTCATCATTCACAAGATTTTCAAAGATTAACAAAAACTTATTTGTCAGTGAGAAGTATTCTACATTAGGAAAATTTTGTAGACAAATAGTATTCAGGAGCTTGTTTAAGTTTGGTTTGTTTAACAAACTTAGAAAGAGAAGCATAAGTCAAATAGCTTATGATTCTCTCACAAATAAGAAGAGGCTTACCTTTATGCAAAAGACGGAGATTCAAGTACTTGGAGTGAAGGCTAAGATATTAGGACTACACCCAGAAACAAGTTACGAGCATAAGGCGTAGCTGTCTGTGGCTGTTGGCACATTTAATGTCCTCTTACAGTTTTCAGCTCAACATCAAGTGTATATTGCAGCCGATGTTCAGAGATTTCATCTCTCATATCAACTAGGAGAGGCTGATTGGCCTACCTCTTCTGTATAAGGTCCGCTGACCAGATCAGATAAGGTAAAATCAATCAAGGGTGAGAAAACGCATTATGAATCATCCATTTACTATGTGCAATAGACAGCAGACAAAGTAGCATCATAGTGCACCTCTGTGAGGATCTATTATAGTCAATTCTGGCTTAAGCAAACCAACAAGTTTCTCAAATGAATCTTAAATTTAAGCTAGAAAAGAAGTGACTGGGAAAGAACATATTAGATATCGAGCATAAGTAATCTCTGGTTTATAAGAAGAAAGCATGTCATGATGAATTTCTGGAAGGGCATGCAAACTTTGATGCAATCTGTCTGGTGATCCATTTGGGAGAAAGTTCTTTACAGGTTTTCTTTTTCTGTTTAATATTGAATTGAAAAAACTAGATTTCTTGGAATAGCAATAGGCAAAAGGCAGAGGTTGGTTTTACGGTTGAGCCTGAGTATAGGAATTTGGTGATGGTGCCCTCAAAGATCTTTTGACATGTCGTCTGTTACTTAAACTTGGTTTTCTTTTTCTTTTTAATTGAATTGCAAAAACTCGAGATCTTGGAATAGCAATAACCAAAGGGCAGAGGTTGGTTTTGCCATTGAGCCTGAGTATGGGAGTTCGGTGATGGTGCCTCAAAGATTTTTTGGACATGCCGTTTGTTACTTAAAAACCAACTAGCATTACCAGTTTACCAAGATCTACCAACTTTGGCTATTTATGTAAATTGAGCATGATAAAGGGCAGTGCTCAACTTGAGAGAAGTTCTTGAAAAATAGGCTGAATGAATGAACGTGCAGTCTGCTTCGGATCCAGACTTGTTGGGGGCTGAGATGAAATAGCATTTTGACTTATATAATTTACAATTTGCCCATTGTATTTACTTGCTACAAACTAACATAAATAAAACAATAGTTAAACATACTACATTTTGCCATGACTGGAACCGTCAGATTGTGGCAAACTTTTTCCTTAGCTCTCGCTTTCTTCCCAATTGCAGTTTCTGTGGTTAAGTTGCATCTAGAGTTTCCCATGCAGATCTCAAGTACCCCCACATAAGAAATTGAAAGTTCCACTACCTAATTTTAACATCAATATAAAACCAAACCACATTCTCTCATTGGGATTTGTTGGTAGCCGCAGAACTTTTGCCTTCTTTTTCACTTGTTATCAATTGCAGTTGGTATAAAAAAGTTGAATCTAGAGTTTTCTAATGAAGATGTTAACTCCCATATTATATAAGGTGACTATTCTCTTTGAGAAGCATACTGCAATGAATACCGCAAGAAAGAACAAAAGATATCCATCATCACCTCGTTTTTTCCTCTGATGCCAATAATTGATGGTTTCTTCACTTTGTCATGAAATGCTAGAGCACTCTTAGAAGAGTTTGCTGCCATGAAATGAAATGATTTTGAATAATCATTAAATGCATTGCTTGGATTTCTACAGCGACGCAATCACTCAACGACTCAGTAAGTTTGGAAGACATGTAAATGCCCTCCAGAAGATTACCACAACAACAGCAACAATGAAGCCCTTCTCCACACTAAGTGAGTCAGGTACATGGGTTCTTTGATGCCATAAAGCTCGATATGTGACATATTAGTCGTTAAGTTTGAAAAAGTTATATCATGTTTAGTAGTTTCCTTTCAACACTTTTGTGGTCTTCCTCTCCCTCTTTAAAGTGTTCACCATCCAGTTTCTCATCCGTTTGTACTGAACCTTCATTTGGTTGCCTCTCTACACGTCCAAACCATCTTAGTCGTGTCTCTCACATCTCATCTTCTACAGAATAATCATTAAATGCATTGCTTGGATTTCTACAGCGACGCAATCACTTAACGACTCAGTAAGTTTGGAAGACATGTAAATGCCCTCCAGCAGATTACCACAACAACAGCAACAATGAAGCCCTTCTCCACACTAAGTGGGTCAGGTACAGATGGGTTCTTTGATGCCATAAAGCTCGATATGTGACATATTAGTCGTTAAGTTTGAAAAAGTTATATCATGTTTAGTAGTTTCCTTTCAACACTTTTGTGGTCTTCCTCTCCCTCTTTAAAGTGTTCACCATCCAGTTTCTCATCCGTTTGTATTGAACCTTCATTTGGTTGCCTCTCTACACGTCCAAACCATCTTAGTCGTGTCTCTCACATCTCATCTTCTACAGAATAATCATTAGATGCATTGCTTGGATTTCTACAGCGACGCAATCACTCAACGACTCAGTAAGTTTGGAAGACATGTAAATGCCCTCCAGCAGATTACCACAACAACAACAACAATGAAAACCTTCTCCACACTAAGTGGGTCAGGTACATGAGTTCTTTGATGCCATAAAGCTCAATATGTGACATATTAGTAGTTAAGTTCGAAAAAGTTATATCGTGTTTAGTTGTTTCCTTTCAACACTTTTGTGGTTTTCTTCTCCCTCTTTTAAAGTGTTCACCATTCAGTTTCTCATCCATTTGTACTGAAGCTTCATTTGGTTGCCTCTCTACTCGTCAAAACCATCTTAGTCATGTCTCTCACATCTCATCTTCTACCAGTGTTGCTCCCAACCTTTTCTCTAATAACCTCATTAGGTCCTAGCTAATTACATATCCACCTAAACATCTTCATTTCTGCCACAAACATCTTTTGCACATGTTGAACTTAGCTGCTCAACACGCAACACCATATAGCAGTGATAGTGTAACTGCTGCTTTATAATATTTATGGAGTAACAGTTAACTTCCAGTATGCCCTCCACTAGATTACCACTATTCAAAAAAAAATTCTAACTCCTATGTGGAAATCCATTGTTTGGTAACTTCCAACAAATGAGATGCTTCAAACTTTGGCCCTAAACCATGCCTACCTACGATACATTGCATTCATTCACTTCATTGGACCCTCAAGGAAGTTCAGGTTACACACTCTACGCATAGATTTATGACAAAGGTTTTGGCAATATAGGTTGCATCTTAGACTCAGGTGTTGCAATTTCTAGGACAAGGACACAGGCTTGAACACCAACTTCACGACTCATATAGAAAACCATAGATGATCTATACTACACTCAATGCATCACTTGCTAATTTGCAAATACAAGACAGATTGATCAGACATACCCCTGAAAGCATGTATATGCATCCACTTAATTTAGTATGCAAAGGCGAGTCAATTAAAAGAATAAGCAGAAACAAGTGACTCAAAGTCATAACCTATGATAGATGTGAGAGAAGCAACACAAAGATCCGCTCAGATAATCAATTTCTAGCTGTTAATCGTAACTCTCCATAGCAAGTTTACTGGCCCTTGTCTACTACACCCATCTCCATCAATTGTATTCTTCTCTTCGATGTAACCTAGTCAATTCCCAAGCCAGCATGTTCTCTAGTGCAGATAATTCCTCTAGTAGCTTGCTAGTTGCTACTACTCAGGATGACCGAAGTATTGAGTGTGGTTTGATATCTCCATTGGTGCTTGATCAGTATCAGTAATGGTGGAATTATACCGAACATCAGAAGATGGTGCTTTAAATTACGTATCTCTATTACAAAGCAGCACCAAAAAGAATCCTGAGACACGTATAAGACTGAACTGACTCACATACGTCATCTTTTTGAAGATTCTCACAAAACGAAAGCAAATGCAGAAGAGCAATATCACTCCTCAGTCTTTTGTTACCATAAGAAGCATAGCAGAAAAAATGTCATAAGAAGGTGATACGTCCAGGCAGATTACACCGAAGTTGGAAGATTGGTTCACTAGTGAAATTTTACAATACCGGCTCATATACCTCTTGCTAGGCACTCTTGGGTTGACCTTGGAATCAAAGGATAGGTTACTACAATCTGCACTCCATTAGTGCTAAAAGTAGAAGGATCAAAAAGTATACCAGAAAAAGTGATCACACCCAACCATTATGTGGACCTCTACAAGATGCTAAGCCTTCCACCACACCAAAACTTAATCTCTTTCATATGATACAATAAACAGGGTGGCTACACTCGACTGTTGTGTAAACCATGTTGATACCCATTTTTACAAGGATTCTAATTCTTCCACTAAACCACAACTTGTCCCATTTGCCTTGATCCAATAAAATAGTGATACCACAACATTACATGGAGGAAGAACAAGATTGACAACATATAACCTGACTGAATGCATGATCACTAAAGAGCATACAATTGATTAAAAAGACTCGTATGTAAACTATTACATTCCAAAATATCCTAAAGTACTCTTACTCTCCTAGAGAATGTGAGAGCTTGTTTAGCCTTAAAAGTTTGTCTTTTCAAGCTTCTCCATTTTTGTTCTAAAGTATAAGGATGAACCTTTCGCTAAACACTTCCTTTTCCAACCACAAGGTACTTTTGTTTAAGTATGGATAACATTCTTCCTATGCAAGCACACAATTTCCAAACAAGTTGATATTCAGTTCTAATCATATTAAACTGTCCAAATTTTCCAAATTATTCACCACAATAGATCTGTCTAAACATCATGAAACCAATTTCACCATCCAAATCAGTGTTGTAAGAGTGTAACCCGTGATACACGTATTGTAAATTTGTGTAGAAAACTTTAATGGTTTTGGAAAAAACTGAAAAAAACAAGAAAATATTATAATGATTGTGAAGAATCAACACAGGTGAGAAAAGACATTGACATTGTACGAAAACGATACATATCACAAATTTAATAATTTAATGATGTAAGAAGCTACATTAGCTAATAATAACCATGATATGAATAAAAAATAAATATTAATTAACTGACCAACAAGGATAATCTATTCGTTGGTCCACATGGCCAAAAAGCTTCATTTTGCAAGTGAACCAGCAAAAGCTCCCCCTTACACGAGTGTAGATGGGAGAGGAATAAAAAACAAAGGGCCTTAAAAGCCCAAGAATAAGGAAAGAGGCATGGTTCGAGTCACACACAGGGAGTATCGCCTGTACCGAATGATATGAACAATAAAGGTCAAGGTCAAGTCGCGCAATGTGGGGCCGTATTGTGAGATACTATGGGCCTGTATAGTTTTGATTCCCCTCATGAAACAATATGCTACCCACCAATATGGATAACATTGAATCTAAATTTGAATTGGTTTACAAGATGAAGATATATATCCAGGACATTCATGCCACAGCCTGGACAGAGACATACCCAAGCACAATAGTTCAAGATCTCAAATCCAAATAGTCAAGATAATACATATGACCCTGCTATATGGCCGGTCCCAATCTGCTGATTATTCATTGCAAGAGAAGGAATACAGTACATACCACAAACATAACTTTGTTGTTTAGAGCTAGAACTTGACAATATGGATCGGACTAGAGAAACAACACTAGTAGACATTTGTTAGTTGTTACCATCTCCTTATAGTGTATAAAGATGGTTGTTCCTTCTTAGACCTACATAAATAAAAAAATAGACAGCACACCAGCAATGGTCTCCCTCCTAATGTAAGCTCCAAAGTAATCTAGGCGATCCAAGTGAATTTTTAAAAGTCAACGGTTTCATTATCAAGTAAGTTCTTGATAATTTATCTAAGCACACCATTGAGTTTGCAACCCCCTCTTCGGAGACCTCACAACATTAACAATCAAGGGAAGGAAGGAAGGCAGATTATACACAATGATGCATGGGCAAAACCGAATAAAATAAGAGACCGCCTAAGGAAACTGAACCAAGAGTAGAAATAAGATCATCGGCAGCTCGTTCTTACATCGATTTGCCCTTTCTTCGCCACGTTCGGCCAATCCTTTGCAGCAACGCCCGTCTTCCACTCGAATTCAACCGTCACTGTTGCTTCTGGCTTATGATCCTGCGCCCAGAAACACGCCATATAATCTCCTGCCTCCGTCGAAGTAAACGCGAAATTGCCCGTTTCCACAAGATCCGCAAGGTGAACACTGTTTCCGTACGGAGAAGTAACCTAACCAACAACAAGTGAGACAATAAAGAAAGCAGTTAATGATAACGAATGCAAAGATTGGAGGTTTTGTGCAAGGAAGGAAGATGAAGACGACGGCGATCTTCTTACTCTGACGGTGATCTTGTGATGTTCAGGAATCGGAGCGCTTTCGTCGTGCTTGACGACGCTGTACTGGCCGACACTCAAGGCGTTGATCTTGATGTCTTCCGCTATGCACTTGGTGTGCGCCGATTGAAGGTCAAATCGCAGAGATCGGACGGCCGGAAGCCCTAGAAGAACGATAACCAACGCCCACGACGCGAAGAAGGAAGAGGACGGGCCCATTGCAACCGTTGATCGGGCAACGAAGAGCGTTCGAACAGAGAGCGGCGAGGCCAGAATCGAGTAGCACGACGGAGAAAATGGCGATCGAAGAGGAAGTCAAGCACACCATATGGGTCGAGCCGCAGAGATTTGGTCTGCATGAATCCATGATGCGTGCGTGTCTGTTCGTTTTCGGGTGCTAGACGGTTAACTCCAACACGACATGAACTAATTGGCAGTAGGACGAACCCCTACCCTGTACCTCGATGGTTCCCAGTAAACAGGGTTCCCGTTCCACCAAAACCTGGAACGGAACCAGCCCCGTCCGGATCGGGTCCGTTTTTCAGTCCCGCCAGTCTCTGGTTTGCTTCCTGTTTTGGTTCTGTTTCAGTTTCATTCAAAATTTTCATAAAATGAAGGTGAGAATTTAAAACTGGAACCCATAAATTGAGTTGGGACTGCCGGGTCTGGCTCTAGTTCAGTTCCTCAGTAAGTGGAACTAGAAACATACCATGAGGATCCCAGTTCTGTAGACTGTTCGGCTCTTGTCAACCTGCCGGGTCAGATCCAAACCTACCCAATCCAACCTGATGTCCTTTGTGTCAAACAAAAAATTAACATGATGGACACTTAAGGCTGGTAAATGAGCAACCAATGGACTGTTGTTTACCTTTCATACCCTAATACAAGTAATAATATATATATATATATATATATATATATATATATATATATATATATATATATATATATATATATGTAAACATTATTCGGCTTAACTGAATATTGCATATTTGGATTTGGATTGGGTATAAAATCCTAAAAGTGAATCCGGTGTGCGACTTAACCGGATCGAATTCAAAATTACCTATGGAATTTCGTTTGCTTTTTTAACTGCTTATTGAACTTGAATCTGACCGTTAACGGATCATGTTCTGATCATGAGAGTAAATATTATGAAATTTCATTTGCTAATCCACATTCTTCGTGCACCAAGGGTACTTAACTCTTGCAAAAGACCCTTTGTATTACGTCAGTTCCATTTGGTGTTCCAATCTTTAACTTTCTTATTCCCAGTATTCACTTCTTAGTCACATATATCCAGGGATGGTAATCTCGCCCCGCTTAGTGAGTACCCAACCCGCTCCAACCTACCTCATATGGGACATGTTTCTAGGCCTCAAAACCACCCCGAAGTGTATATATATAAGTATTTATTTATGTAAAATATATGTTTATTATACATATTTAGTTGTTTATATGTATAAATATAAATAAAATTTTGTTTAATTTTTTAATAATATAAATTGTCATGAATAGATTTTATATTTTATGTAAACTATATATTAATTATTTTTCTTAAAAATTATTTTTATTTGGTGAAATGGGGTGAGTTCTTTTGCCTACCTGACGAGACGACCCGAACCCAACTTGGGAAGTTCTTTTGCTTGTCTAGTTTCAGCATACCCTGAGACGGGTCCGGGACAACTGGAAACGATTCGACCTAATTATCTATGCAGTTGTGTTTACTGTAAAGATTACTTCAACTTCTTCCTTATCCAACTCAAACCTTGCAAATCGGGTTACTTCAGGTTTGGGACAAAACGGGCTGCTGGAGTATGAAAAATCAATTGATGAAAATGTTTGTGTATTAAATGTAAAGTAAATCAAATTTTTATGGTTGATGTGAAGATATTTATGTAAGATTATGCACCGAAAGATATTACGCATTTTGGACTATCTCTTATATATTCAGAGAGAGGTATATGACTAATCTAATCCATGCTTAAATCTACTCTAACACCTCTACCATTTGATTTGTGTGATCAAATTAAAGGTACCATTGTACTTTATACTTTACATTTAATTCAACATATGCATTAAATACAAAGTAATATTTATGCAAAATTATGCACCCAAAGATATTATGTATTTAGAACTACTCCTCTCTCTATATGTGTGTGTGTGCCTCCGTGTTGTTTGTGTATATAATATTAATATCTTATACCATAGGATATGTATTTGTATTTATATTACGTATATTATATATGATTTGCATTCTAATATACATACATATATGTTTATGTGTGTAACATACACATGGAAATAGAATTTATAATATTTGTGTACGTATGTGCGACTTTGTTCGTGTTAGGGTTCGGGTCTATTTTCAGTTAGGTTGTAAGGTCGGATCCAAAATTGCTAGGTCTAATTCAACTACAGTTTCTTATGTCTTTTTGCTTTTCCAATGTTTTGGAGGGATTTTGCTTAACTGTCTAGGTGTTTTTTCATGTTATTTTGTATAAAATTCAATTATCCAGTTACAGTGGATGTCATTGGATTGACTGTTGAACCCAATCCAGTTTCAGAGTCCATTTATTTTGACCCAAACCTGACCCATACGCAATATTATCTACTGCTATTGAGGTCCTTGAACTCGTTGATTAGCTGAAAAAGTGACTAATGGGGTGTTTGATTACGTGGCCTGGGCTAAGGAATTAAAACTATAAACCCAATTTGCCTCATAATCAAACATAGACCTATTGAACTAGAACTGTCCGACCCTACTTTTTACATGACTACGAGGCTCAAGTAGCTACTGAAATTGGGCCTGTGAGAACAGTCCTGCTGGCCTTGCGTCATAATCAAAACACAGCCTCCTTAAGTTATTAGGCCACAGTTAGTAGAAGTAGTAGCCAGTGGCGGATCTACATAGAGACAAGGTGGAGCAGACATATTTGAAATACCAATGGAAAAACCAGAGCTCACAATTGGATTCTTGGTTATAATACACAGTGTGCTCCGCCTTAAATAATTTCATGGACCGTTCACCCCACTGGATGGCAATTTCTAGATCCGTCGCTGGTGGTGGCCTTCAAAAAAGTAGAAGCCTACCAGAGCAATGAATTTAGATAACCATTGTTCAATCGGGCAAAAGGCAATGACTTCAAGTGGAAGCAATCGGTGGACGTGTTGGTGGCACCCAAGAAGCACGTCGCAGCAGCCATGTCGCATTAGCTGCAAGTGGAGGATGCCAATACCACCTTTCACTCTTTCGCTTCCCTTTGCTTTCTCATACACTCAATAGCAAAGAAGCATATACTATACGAAGTGCCAATGTATACAGTCTTGTAATAGTCGTTCCCTACTCGCCCCCTCTCATCCACTTTCTTAGCCTCTCAGGAAAGGGTAAGCTCCCGCCACCCTCTCTTCCAATCTCTCAATCCTTTTCAACAGCTGCAATCGCAGCTACACTCTTGCAAATTCAGCATCAACAACAACAAATTCATTATCTTTTCACGACGGAGAAGGCATCCGCCTCTTATTAGACCAAGTGGTCGAAGCTGCATTCGGATTCCCAAAACATCCTCCTCAAGATCGAGTACTCTCCCTCTATAATTCCGTCGTTCAATGCTTCTTCTTTCCTTTTATCTTTCCGCTTTCTAATTTATTTTCATGACTCGTTGGGTTCTTGAGAGAATCAGAGTTTCTTTCTTGGTATTTAATGTGATAGACGTATTAGTTCTTGAAATATTGCATTTGGAAGTCTATAGGAAGCCAAAAATCATGGTCACTCACATATGCCTAATCTTGGTTCTCAATCGTCATGATAGGTACTTGATGTCTGTAATCAAAGACATTCTGCCATCACAAACTATCAACGAGTCAGCGAGTGGTGCTCTCTAAATCTACTAATAAATGAGTTCTGCTCTTTGGTTCTAGATAAGCTAATGTTGAATTCGTGTATGGGACTATTCAGTTTGTCTTTGAACCATTTTGATCTTGTGGGTATGCCAACTGTTATTATTTCTGGACTAGTCTCACTGTTGCTGGAAGTTTCCACTTCTGTTAATTTTAGTTGTCATAATATTGCAAGTGCACTTTTTGGTTCTACTTGCAGCTTGATCTCCTTGTAGTTATTCACATAAAAGAACAACTTAAAAATGAATGGGAGTCTTATAAATTGGTCTAACATTTTTGACAAATTTGTCTTGGCCTCATTCCCATAACATCCTTTGTCAACAATAATATTGCTCGGCTTTAATCATGTTTGCTTGTGCTACATATTTCACAGTTAGAGAAGATGTTGCAGGTGATTGAGTGGTGTTACATGTTCTTTCTTTTTGCAGTTTGTTACATGTTCTTTCTTTTTGAAGTTTATTACGTGTTATATTAGTGTTTCTTTTAATGTTATGCATATTATGCAATACTTATTAATGTTTCTTTTTATTATGTTACATGTCTCAATTACAAGGTCTACCTGAAAAGCTAGTAGAAATAACCTCAAAGCAAGTAAACTTGAATACAATCCAATCAAGTGATGATGCAACGTTTTCAAAGATACAAAGGAAGCCCATGAAGTTAAGATCTAAAGTACGAGAGCATTTAACAAAATTTAAAGATGAATAAGGTGATATAAAAGCAAAATACAATTATTGTAGTAGAGATTTTTGTTGTGATTCTAAGAAAATGACACTACTACACTCAAACATAATGTAAGAAATTTTTGGAAAATATAGATGCTAAACAACAATAGTTGTCTTTGCAACCACTAGGAGAAAGTGAAAACTTAGGCTATTTATGTACTTGGAAATTTGATCAAATGATAATTAGGAAGGCTATTGTAGAAATGGTTGTTACTGATGAATTATCATTTATGATCGTTGAAGGTGAAGGGTTTTTTAGAAAGGTAGTAGGTATTGCATGTTTTAAGTTTAAAATGTCATCTAGGTGGGCAAAATCACGTGATTGCAATGAACTCTAAGTAGATGAAAAAGTAAAAGAACTTTTTGAACAAGAATATACAAAGCATATGCATATCCATAGACACATGGACATCTTTACAACGATTGAGCTATATGTGTATCACAACCCATTTTATTGATGACAAGTGACACTTGCACTAAAAAATATTGAATTTTTGTCCAATATCTAGCCATAAGGGTTATTCTATTGTTAGGCTTTTTATTGATTGCTTGCTTGAGTATAAGTTGGAGAACTGGTGTTGCAAATTATAATTTTTTACTTATGAGATTTATTGCACATATAATAAAATAGGTTGTGTGAGATGGTTTAAGGGGGGTAAATAACTCCATTATTTAGTTAAGAAAAGTTGTTAAATATAATAGACAAACTCCAACAAAGATATAAAAGTTCAAAGAACGTATTCAATAATGTAATATACAATATAAAAATCACTTGTAATTAGATGTAATTCCACATGCAAAATGTTGAGTGTTACTAAAGAATTTGAGAGGCGGAGTTGTTTGATACATAAGATTCATGTTTTAAGTGTGAGGTGGAATCAAATGATAATGGTGATGATAGATTTACATCTATTGAGTGAAATTCTATAAGGAATTTAAGTAGCATGTTACAATAATTTTACGATACTATAGTACGTATTTGAGGATCAATCCTATGTCACATCTAATATATTTTGGACAGATATGAGTGATCTACTTGGGACAATATTAAAGTGGACCAACAATGATAATTTGGAAGTGAGGACCATGGGTTTAAGGATGAAAGCAAATTTTGATAAATATTGAGGTGATCATATGAAGATGAATAAGCTTATTTTTATTGCACTTGTACTTAATCCTTAAAAAAAATTGAAGTAAAGTTTGCTTTTTGTAAAATTTATGGTACAAACACTAATAAAGGATTGTTTGAGGGAGTTAGAGATGATCTCTTTGATTTGTATGATGAATAAAGAAGAATGCTCCATATCTCCCAATCAAGTGGAAACTCTACAAGCAATAGAGGGTGGAAGAGAAAAAAGAATGAATTGGATACTTATTTAGGTGAGAAAACACTAGAAGATCGTGATGATTTTGATATTTTAAGATGGTGGAAGATTAATTTAAAGAGATTTCTCATTCTTGCATGTATAACAAGAGATATCTTGGCAGTTCTCATATCTAGAGTAGTTTATGAGTCTGCATTTAGCATAGAGGGAGGGTTCTTGATGCATTTAAGAGCTCTTTGACTCCTAGTGTAGCTGAATGTTTGATTTGTGTACAAACTTGGCTATGCCATGGTGTTAGTTTACATACTGAGGAGGAATTAGAGGATTTTGATGATTTTGAAAAAGCTAACACATACTTATTAGTATAATTGCATTTACTTTTTATTGTTATGTTGTTTGCATGATTGAATTATTTCTTGTACAATTCAGGTTTGTAAGTTGTTTGATTGGGAGGGGTGTGATAACATTGAGTAACAACACAAAGTCACTAAGTAATTATGTTTTATTATATTAGTTAGTTATTTCATTGACTTTTTTATGATTATTTCATTTACCTTTTCATGTAAGTCAAATAGAGTTGGATGAAGAATGAAGATGACCACTAAATGGTTTGCTTGTTGAGTGTCGTTGCTATTTTGTAATATAGTAGCATCGCATTTTGTGATAGTGTAGGTAATGACTTGTGGTAATTGGTAACATTGTAATATGGTTTATGTGCCTGGAGACTTGTTGTCATATACACGATGTTGAGTCCTTGAACAATGTGTAACATTGGGATGTGTTGAGTTGAGGAATTGAAATTTGGAGCAGTTGAAATTAGTTGTAATATATACATGTCTTTGTCTGCAGCTTCTAAATATTTCTTGATGGTTCTTATGTACTTGGAAATTTGCCAATTGTTCTATTTGTTTAAGATATTTCCTAAATTGATGTTAGTTAAATAAAGATTGAAGATAATGAAGATGTTTTCTTGCTTGATCATTACTAGATTATTGGTACTGATTCCACCAATTTGGCTATCCAAGGTGACTGTGATACTTCTTTACTAGTGTTTGTGCTTGATCATTACTAGATCCCTAAGGTACTCATTCCACCTGCTGGCCTATCTAAGGTATTGTTCTATTCTACTAGTATCGGAGAAAGATTCATATTCTATGTTTACAAGAGGCAAAATGGGTTGGAGAAAAAGCAAAGGAGATAGAGGATACAAGTTTTAAATTATGGTACTCAGGTAAAGAAAAGGCCCGAAACGGAGTTGGTATTATCATAAATAAAGATTTAAAGGAGAGTGTAGTAGACATACAACGATATGGTGACCGAATCATGACATTGAAATTAGTGTTAGGAGCAAAGGTTTTGAATATAGTTTGTGCTTACACACCCCAAGCAGGACTAGAAGATAGTATAAAGACAGTTTTTTGGGAAGAGTTAGATAAGGTGTTTCAAAAGATTCCACAAAAGGGAGATGATTTGTTTAGGAGGAGATTTAAATGGACATGTCGGTAAAAAGGCATTAGGATATCAAGGGATTCATGGAAACTTTGGTTATGGGGATATAAACGAGGAAGGTAGGGAGATTTTAAATGTTGCTATGTCATTTGATCTCTTTATAGTCAATACAATCTTCAAAAAACAAGATGAACATTTAATTACTTATAAGAGTGGCTTATCACAAACACAAATTGATTACTTTATTTGTAGAAAAAAAGATAGAGCATGTTGTAAAGATTGTAAGGTAATTCCAGGAGAAAGCTTAACCACCCAACATTGACTTTTAGTTATGGATTTACAAATAAAAAAATAGACAAAGAAGAAAAGAGTGCATCGAGCTATTCAAACTAAATGTTGGAACCTCAAAAGCGAGAAAGAAGATATATTTAAACAGAAAGTCCTTCAAGAAGATGTTTGGAATTATGTTGGCACACCTTGTGATATATGGAACAATATGGCTATACATATTAGGAAAGTGGCGAAAGATGTGTTAGGGGTATCTAAGGGAGGTGTACTGGCACAAAAAGAAGCTTAGTGGTGGAGTGAAGTAGTACAAAATAAAATCAAGGCAAAGAGGGCATGTTACAAATTACATTATTCTAAGAAAACTAGTGAAACTTTAGAAGCTTATAAGAAAGCAAAGAAAGAAACAAAAAAGGCCGTTAGTGAAGCAAAAACTAAGATTTGGGAGGACTTATATAAAAAACTCAACTCAAAAGAGGGTGAAAGAGATATTTTTAGGATAGCTAGGGCTAGAGATAAGAAAACTAAAGATCTTAATTATGTTAGATGCATAAAAGACGAGAATGAAAAAATTCTAGTGGCAAATGTTGATATAAGAAATAGATGGAAAAACTATTTTTATAATCTTTTTAATGAAAATAAAGATGTTAGTATTAGTTTAGGAGATTTAGCCAAGTCAAAAAAGTATATAAACCACAATTTCTACCGACGTATTCAAAAGAATTAAGTCAAAGAGGCTCTTAAACATATGAAGAGTGGTAAATCGGTAGGACCAGATAATATTCCTATAGAAGTTTGGAAAATACTAGGAGAAATAGGAATCACTTGGCTCACAAGACTATTTAATGAAATATGGAAAAACCAAAAGATGCCCGAGGAATGGAGAGCAAGTACACTTATACCCGTATATAAGAACAAGGGAGACATTCAAAATTGTGCGAATTATTAAGGTATCAAGTTAATGAGTCATACTATGAAATTATGGGAAAGAATTATCGAACGTAGGTTAAGACAAGTATCAAGTACAACAGAGAACCAATTTGGATTTATGCCAGGTAGATCTACTATTGAAGCGATTCACCTTTTGAGACGTCTTATGGAACATTTTAGAGCAAAAAAGAAAGACCTTCACATGATATTTATTGATCTAGAAAAACCTTATGATAGGGTACCGATGGAGGTTCTTTGGAGAACTTTGGAAAAAAGAGGTATCCCATTGACATATATTAACCTTATAAGAGACATGTATGATGGTGCAAAAACATGTGTGAGGACTCATGAAGGAACAACAGATTTCTTTGAAGTTAATATTGGGTTACATCAAGGATCAACTTTAAGTCTATACTTATTTATAATGGTGATGGATGAGTTAACAAAATATATTCAAGATGAAGTACCTTGGTGTATGTTATTTGCAGATGACATTGTATTAGTGGAGGAGTCTAAGGAAAAAGTTAATAGAAAATTGGAACTATGGAGAGAAACATTAGAAAACAAAGGCCTCCGACTTAGTAGAACAAAGACAGAATATATGGAATGTAAGTTTGATCATTTGGCTACTTAAGAGGACATAGAAATTAAAATTGGCACACATTGCATTCCCCAAAAGGAAAGTTTTAAATACCTAGGGTCAATTTTTCAAAGTGATGGAAGAATTGATGGAGATGTTACACATAGAATTAATGCTGGTTGGTTAAAATGGAGAGGAGCATCAGGTATTCTTTGTGATAAGAAGATACCATTAAAATTAAAAGGTAAATATTATAGAGCAGCAATTAGGCCTGCCATGTTTTATGGTTCTGAGTGTTGGGCAGTTAATCATCAACATGTACAAAAGATGTCTGTGACAGAAATGAAGATGTTGAGATGGATGAGTGGTCATACAAGAAAAGACTGTATACATAATGAGGTTATTAGAAACAAATTAGGAGTGACACCAATAGAGGATAAAATGAGAGAACATCGTTTAAGATGGTTTGGACATATAGAAAGAAGATCGCACTTTAACCCTTTGATGGGTGTAGGGTTCCGGAGTAGGACTATCCTCAATCGGGCGAGTTTTTGAGACCTGATTTGGTTTTTATTTCAAAAGATTTTTGTAATTTTGTGAATTTAATATTTTACAAACATTTTTTGGGTTTGGTTCCCAATGTATCATTTCTATTTATTTCTTTGAGGAAAATTGTTTGAAACCATCCTTTCTTTAGATGAAATCATTTGAATAGGCAGAATGCTGCCAATTTGGTCTTGAGGGCAAAGTAGTCATTTTTTGTTTCTTTGTAAAAATTAGATTTTTTTGAGAGAGATGCCATTTATATCATAATTGATGGTATTGACATCTCAATCATTGGATTGCATTACCTAAGATCTAGGTTAAGAATCATACCATAGGAACCAACAATGTTTCAGGAAACCATAAAAGACCAATCTTGATGCTCTTCAAGAATATACCGATGATCAAATTTGGGAGGTACCTATGTTGCATTTTTTTTTTATTGTGTTTATTACTAGTATAGGGTCAGTTTTGCTTGTACATAATTTGCTGTTGTTATGCGTCAGGCTTTAGATGGGTGCTAACTTGGTGAAGTGTTAAGCAGAAAGAGGGCAAGCTTGACTCAGCAGATCTTGCATTTTATTCATCACTCGCATTCTAGTTGTATCCCAGTGGGTTTTATCTTCTACCCAACTTTATTCAGGGGTTTCCAGAATTTATCCATTTTAGGTCAAATCCGTTGAATCAATCAGAATCCAAAAAATTCATGCACGAATTAGCCAATTTGATTACTTCTATTTGCATTACAAATATCTTTTTTCAGAAATTTTCCATCTAAATTCATTAATTGTCTAATCTTTTTCGAAACAGATGAATTGAAAATGCATTCTGACAATATTGGTAAATGATATTTTTCAATTTTATTGCAGTGATTGAGAACGGAGAGAATTGAAGCATTGGCCACAGGCAGCTTGTTTGTTTAGGAAGAGTTCTACTGAAGACTGCTTCTGTTGACACTGTAACTGATGGTCTAATTCAATAGACATTGAGTCAACATTTCTCCCAGTACAACATTCTCACAATCACGCACATGATTACATATGTGCTTGATAGTGACATGATCCTTGTTTTGGACAATGATTTGTTAATGTTTTAGAACTATCAACAGAAATATTAACTGTCTAAAGTTGCCTATGCTCTAATTCTTCTTTCTTGTCGATTAGGTGGTGCCACTGAATTTGGTGCTCCAAGAAAATTGTTATGGAATACATCTTCTGTATTTACAAAGCTTGTCGATGAATATGCAACAAGATCGATAGTTGTTCTTTAGAACTTCCAACTTGATGATGCAAAAGTAATTCCGAGTACAATAATGGTTTACCCCACGAAGGTAGTTCGTAGCTGCTCAAATAAGAAGCTAGCTACAGATTTTTTATGAAACAGGGATAAGACAATCCTAGATTTAATATACCTTCCTTATAGTAGGAAAATTGGAAACAATCGTCAATTTTCTGTGCCTTGGAGTGCTTTGATGTTGAAATACTTGGATTCCTCAATTACACTTGTTTGGATTTTTTAATAGTTATTCATCAAAGCAATGGGAGACTTATTTAATATTCAAGCATGTTGATAATAATTTGTTGATAAAAGCAGTGTTAGTTGTATTGCACCATATCGTATCGTGCACGATATGATAACCTGTATCGGAAGATATAAGTTATCGTGCGGTACGGGCCGTATCGCATGATACGCCCAGTGTGGTCGAACAGAAACTCGCAAAAATGCGAGTTTCTAAGGTTTGTTCACGGTTGTTCAAGCCTTATTTCAAGGGTTCTCCTCCTCCTTGGTGTTCAAAGGCTCTAAAAAAATGTTCTACGGTGTTCGTGCAAGCTTCCTAACTCGAATTATGGTATATTTTGAGTATTTTTCAGAATTTTTTTCTTTGTATTTATTATTTTTTGGTGCTATTTGTATTTTTCTTTTTTTAAATGACAAAATATGAAGTTATTAAGTGTGTGAATATGATTTTTATTGCATTCATGAGGTGGAAGAGACTTTATTTGAGTGTTATGTGAAGATTGAGGATTTATAAAGTGTTTATTTTCAAGTTTTTTATTGAATTGAAGAGCTCAATTAAGATGGTACGAAATGGTATTAGAGACTCCCAATCTCTGTCTGATCATCCGACATGGCAGTGGGGTATAGTAGTTGAAGGTTCTAAATTAAATATCAGATGCTTGTTTTGTGAGAAGGTGGTTAGTGGTGAGGTTTTACGATTGAAACACCACCTAGTAGGGACTAGGAAAGAAGTTGCTCATTTCACGGGCAGATTTAGAAGTTTGCCAAAAGACATTAAATGACAATGTCTTCGGATAATTGAGAGCATATATATAAGAGGAGAACACAAAATGATGATTTAGGGATGTTTGAGGAAGATAATGATAATGTTATTGGATTGACTGATAGTATTCCTTTAGATGTTAAAACAGATATTGGTAGTAGTTGTTCTCGCCCATCAAAAAGGGAAAAGAGGGTTGTTGAAGATTTTGTAAGTGGAAGTGGTATAAGAGAAAGCTCAAGAAAGAGTAGAGGAAGAGTTGCTTCTAGCATACATTCATTTTTTTTCCTCCTAGCATTACACATGGTACTTAACCAATAATTTGTGTTGTTATGGCTTCAGAACAACTGCATGATCACGCAGAACTTGCATGAAATAAGTTTGGATAATTTTGATATATTAGAAGATTGGGTTATGAAATATAACAAAGAAAATTCCCTCCTAACTAAAGAAGACATTGCATGGATTAATTTGAAAAGATCGCAATAACATTATCAAGGAGATAAGATTTTGATTTTGAAGCAGAAGGTGATGAGGATTTTCAGCAAGGAGAAGATGAAAATTATTTAGTTGATCATCCTGATTACAATATATAAATGTAAATGTATTTTATTTTTTGCTTTAAAATATATAATTTTTTTAAATTATTCAATGGTGAATGATAAATATGTACTAAACTTTGCATTATATGAATTCTTTACAATTATCAGACTTTTCCTATTTTTTCTAATTTTTTTAGATTTTTTTTTATTTTTACTAATTTTTTAATATTAAAGTACGATACGATATTCTCGTATACGATATTCTTGTATCGTGGACCAAAATGATACACTATACGATACGCATCGAATAACACTAGATAAAAGCATACATTTTGTGAAAAACATGATATTTTATTGACATATATTTAATATTTGGAATAGCCGTTACATTTGTTCTCTCCTATCCTTTGAAAATATTGACAATTAATTTCATTATGCTAAGAGAGAGAATTCAGGTAAACCGAATAATAGAACCGAATTGAAATAATTCGGTTGGTATTTACACAAATTGGTTCAATTTTCAAATTTAAAGAAAAGTTGGTTTCGGTTATTGGATCAAACCGACCGATGCACACCCTTACTAACATATACTCATACATGCACCCTTTGGGAGTCGAACTCCCCACCAGCAACAATGGTGCTAGAACGCCGCCCTGTCATTGATCTAACAATGTGGGTGCTTTATTATGAAATAAAACGATGATCATGTAGGTGCAAAACTAGTGACCCTGAACTAACTTGCTTTGTTGAGTGAAAATGATCATCTTGGAGAAGTAGCCTTTCCAACGGTCATCCTGGTAACCCTAGTATTTTTCTCATTATAAATACGGCCTTAAACTTGGATACACAATCTCTCTCTCTCTCTCTCTCTCTCTCTCTCTCTCTCTCTCTCTCTCTCTATATATATATATATATATATATATATATATATATATATATATATATATATATATATATTATACGCCAAATCTGACGAACCAGGTATTGGGTGTCTTTAGGTTCATACAAAATGTCAAAGCCGAGTCCATGAGATACACTTAATCAACACAAACAGCAAGAGCTTACCTGGCTAGGGCATCGGCTCGCAAGTTGAAGATCATAAGTTTGAAACCTAGCGTATTCATTTGATTTCGGTCTCCCATTCTACCTAAACACACACACATGCAAGCAGACACACACACTCTTGTTGATTCGAGACACCCTTTTCATGATAGAATTGATGAAGCAGCCCAGGTTGAAAGCCCACATTCTGTCGCGATGTCACTTGATTCCACCAAACACGTTCCTGATCTTGGTATCTAGGGCTTGAGATCAGCATTGTTGATGCTAACAAGACATCAACCTTGAGATGTCTCTTTCTTTCAAAAATACACCAGGGCCACAAACTATGGGTTGTCGTTCCCGTCGATTCAGGACATCCTTTTAATGGTAGGATTGATGATGCGGCCTTTTGTGGTACCTCACATTTTATCATGGTTTCACCTGATGATTCCATCAAACACATCCTCCAGCTTGGTACCTGAGGTGATTCGACAGACAAATTGATATGAGAAAATCATGTTCATCCATAGCATCCATTTTCTCACTAGATACCTTGTGTTTTGATCTTGTCCAATTGGGAGATATGAATGGTGATGATCGACTCCTTTTGCTTTAACTGAATCAAATTTGTTGTTAAGGTTCTACGCTTACTGCTACAACAAAAGGATTTACATCTGTCCCTAATTTTTTGTCATAAAACTTCAAGCATCTGTCTTTGATAGTTTATTGTATGACTGAGCGAAACTTGACACAATGATTTATGGGAGGTCAGGTTGTGTCACTTGTAGTATTTACAGTGCATAATGACAATATAGGACAATCTGCTGCTACAACAAAAGGATTTATAATTGTCCCTATTTTTTGTTGGAAAACTTCAAGCATATGTCCTTGATAGTTTATTGTATGACTGAGCGAAACTTGACACAATGGTTAATAAAATGGAGGTCAGGTTGTGTCACTTGTAGTATTGTGGCCATCTTCTTAAGCTCTTTTTGAGATGATATTGAATGTCATTCAAGCAAATGAATTTGCTTATCCTTTAAAAGTAGATCGAAGATATGATTGACTTTTGAGATGTTTGAAAAGAATTTTCTATCATTGGCTTCTTTTTGTATCTTCCACCTAATATGATGCATATAATATAAAGTACAATAATGATATTTTGAATGTAAAACTCTATCATTGATCATCTAAATGAAATGATGAAAATATTTCAGTACATTTGAGTTTAATGGAGTTTAAGCATTTACCTCTACCTCATATATAGAGATATAGAGAGAGAGAAAGGGGGAGAGAGTGCTTAATGTATTATAAATTTTGGTGCATAATCTTGCATAAATATCTCCGAACTTTTATTTTTGATATCAATAGTGGATATTTGAATTAGAAGTACCATTATACTTTATACTTTGCATTTAATGTATCATATATGCAAAGCAATTCAAATATCCACAATTGATCTTAAAGATCGTACAATGAAGAGATGCACCAAAATATATTATGCATTTAAGACGTGTATAATTGCTCAAGTGTAATGAACTTCCATCTATGCACGCAAAAGAAAGTAGCATGGAGTGAACTTTTAACAAATGAACTCAAATGCAAAATCCTTCCATTTTTTTACATTCTGATCTCTCAATCAGGTTGTACGGTAGAAAAAAGATGGTAATCGAATTTTATATCATTGTGAAGTCTATATATAATTATCCAAACCTAACTGTAAATAGTCTATTTCATATTTTTTGTTCTTTAAATATGAAGATTATATATTAATAATTTTTGCAGTATATTCTCAGCCAAAAATACATTGCACTACGGTGCACACCATTTCTTTTCCTATAAATAAATTACAAACATAGAAAATAATTAATACTGAGCAATCTTTCTTTTGGCTTTTAAAACCACCAATATCCACAAAGCCCACAAGAGCCGCGCCAAATTCGTCCAAGCCCACTATGAAGGTGAAGCTCTCCAAACATTGTTTTTTTCCATTGATAAGATTCGAACTCGGTAGGTTGCTTAAGAGGAACAAGTGTGCAACCACTTGAACCAACCAAGCGTTGATTAGCATCGAGACTGTAAGCTTAACGGCAGGGTCCTCTAGCCCCGTTGCTGCTGGTGGGGAGTTCGACTCCGAGGGTGCACGTGTAGGTTAGGCTTCGGCCTCCTCTTACAACAAAGAAAAAATTGGTTATTGAGGAATCTTTTATAATCAAGAATATCAACAACTCTCGTCTTCCTTGTTAAATGTTCAAGTGAACAGGGTCAACCCGGTGAGCCCAACCTAACAGTTGTGTGTGTGTGTGAGAGACAGAGAGAGAGAGAGAGGAAAACAACATGACCCGATGTCTGTGTATGTGCCAAAGTAACACGTAACACGAGAAGAGACCGGATTGTATTCAGGTTCATCTGTTTTTTACGTGAACACAAAATGACAATTACACGAAACCGGCCTAAATACAGGTTTACTGGCATTATATGACCCCCTAGAAAAGTTAGATTTCGTCAAGACACGAGAACCCCGTACTAGTGTCGACTTAAAGTAACATGCAATAAACCAGCTTGTGTTCGGGTTGACTCTATTTGTATGAATAACATGACACAACACGACCAAAACACGAATTTGCCACCCCTAACTTCGGGAGCTTTATGAATGGCGAGTTGTTGACAATTAATGAAAGTGGTGGCGCCACAATGGAACTACCAAAACCAACCTCTACTATGACTTCATATTATACATTTAGTAATCGGTTGGTTAGTTTCAATCGTTTGTAATATATATATATATATATATATATATATATATATATATATATATATATATATATATATATATATATATATATAAGAGAGAGAGAGAGAGAGAGAGAGAGAGAGAGAGAAAGTATAGTTCATGCGCACCGCAATCCATGCCTAAACATATTTTAAATCTTAACCGTTGATTGGTGAGATCACCGGTTGAAATTCAATCTCAAAAGCAAAAAAAATAATTTAGTACTTTTTGTAGGTACGATAAATCTGCGTACTATAAGTTGTTTCTTGATCCATGGATATTAATAATCTCTTTTCTATTTCTCTCTCTATATATGTATACATGCATGCACGTGTATATATATAACTTTTCGTTACGTCATGCTGTTGGTGTGCTCATAATTATTATCACATTAAAATAGTTGAATCCTTATCGTTATTAGAGTGGCTCTGGTTCGGCCAAATGGGATGGGAAGCCAACTGCATTTTTACTCCTCTTAGGCAGTGAGCCTAACATGGGTAAGTCATTCTTTTTTTTATTTTGGTACAATAGGGGGGCTGAAGCGAGATGCACACCTCGGATATTGAAATCAGGACCACTGAGTCGACACTGCTTTTTCGGTTCGGGTTGGGATGGCACCATCAGACCTCAACCCAGGTACCTAACACTTGACCCGAGCACGGCTTTTCCGGGCTGGGTTGTTGGGGTGGGTCAAAATTTGCAACCCTTATGCTATCTGGCTTGAAGAAGGTTTGCCAGTACTCACTGGTTTTTGGATCAAGAGCGTTTTTCTTCTAAGCATTGAAAAGGTGCTAAGTTGAATGCAATATCCAAAAACGATTGATGACCAAAGCATAAATAGCAGATTATTTCTACCCGCTTTTGTAAATTTTTCTAACCAAAGGTTGCACATGCAACGCACCCAAAAAGGCCTTTCTAGTTCCGTTTATTCGCATATGCCAGCTTTTTGACGCATAATTCTGACGACGTCCTCGGTGTGTCTTCTGATTTTGTCTACTTTCTCTTATTATACGGTGTTTTTGGTGCTTATACATGACTTTAATTGCACTTAATCATGGTAGTTAGCTGAGAAAATATTTATGAGGTAGAGACTAGTTAACAACACATACTTTATTTATTGTTATGCCCTCTTGTGCAAAATGTCGCTTAGACTATTCACACAAGAACTCATGTAAACAACGTAAAGATAATATTATTTTCATCATTCTCCTAAAAGAGAAAAGCATTGAAAGCATGAAACCTGTCCATGATCGCCGTACTGGTGCAAGTGAGCCGAGCTGCTTGCAATCTACTCGAGCTCGACTTAACAATGCTTTGAGGTCGACTCGATTTTGTCAAACTAGAGTCGTGCTTGAGTAAGTTTGGCATTTGAGCCGGGCTCGAGCTTATAATACTTGACTCGAGTTGTTCTTACCTTCATTGAGTTTTATAAACATAGAGAAATTGGTAAATATTAATATATGCTAACAAATTCAAATATGTTTCAATTATTCTTTTCTTTTATGATAAAATGATTGAAATTTAATATTTAAAAGTAAAAAATATATATGTATGTTTTGCAAACTTATTTTATTGACATATACATTTTTTGTTTTTCAAATTTAAATTTCAACTATTCATCATCAAATATGGACAAATGATATTTATTTGAAGTTGCTAACACTTGACTAATACACAATTTTTTTCATAAGACATATTCTCAACTTACAAAGAAAATCATTAATGTATCGATCCCATACTTAATCGAGCTTAACAAGCCAAGCCCCACCCGAGCATTTCTTCAACGACCTCAAGTTATGGTCCTGCCTGAAAGGCGACCAAATGAAACAGTCTTTACTCTATTTCACTTTTATCCTTTTCCCCATTGTCCAAATAACCATAACCTGAATCCAGAAGAGCGTTGGGAAATTGACTCATGTCATTTTCTGATTTTTGAGTTTTTGTTACTTAGCCCCAAAATTTCGAAGCATAAGACGGTCAAAGTTGACAAGGGAGACTCTCTTTTGTTGGTGAGTAGTCAGTTGTTGATTTCCCCATGCTAGGTTCTTTTGGGGAGGAAGCAAACACTGCCCACGGTCATTCACGCTGAACCATCGATAAAGTCATTCACGCTGAACCACCGATAAAGTTCACAATTTTCTGTAAGGAGAGTTTGATCCTCAAAAAATTCCAGGTTTGCATGATAGTTTATTGGTTCTGTGGGTCAGATTCCTTGCGTCTTCTGCTTTGATAGGCCCTCTCTCCACTGGCATTGGTGTGCTAGCGCCTAAGGTTTTTCATGACAAAGGAGACAGAGAGCAGTGAGCTTTTCGTCTGCATCACCCATGTTGTAACTGCTCGCCATCATCAATCAAAGCTTCAATCTTGAATACCAAGCGCAAAATAGGCAGAGAAAACTTTTGGGTATTGTTTTTCCTCTCTCCCAATCGGTACAGCTGTATTTTACAAAGTAGGAGGACTTTATGTTTGATGATCAAAGGTCAGGTTTTTGGTTCTTTAGGAGTAATAACGTATCTTAGTTGTTGTCTATGCTTTTCGGAAGACAAACCAAGTATAGCCAGAGATAGGAGAGAAATGCTACTGAGCTTTTGTAAAAAGAGTTTTCTTCTGGAAGACGGACATGAAAAGAAAGAAGGGGACGTTGTTTTTGAAAGATTCAGCTTCATGGCGCCCCAAATCCGTTGTTGTTGTTGGGAGAAGAAGATACCAATAGAAAAGTCTTAGAAGAAAACTTTAACAGAGTTGAGGTGGTTATCTTCACCTTGTTTGTTGTCGTAACTGGAGAAAGAAGCATAGTAGAGGATACCAAGAGACATTGCTTTTGAAATACTCAGCCTTAGTGGCGCTATAAATCTTATCTTCTTTGCCGTTGGTTCTAGGAATCAGGCGAAGAAAAGATAGCAAAAGAATATATTGAGGAAAACTTTGGATTTGAAAGATTTGGATTCGGTGGCACCCTAAATTTTACAATTTTGCCGTTAGTTTATAGGAATCATGGAAGAAAAAAGATACCAAGACAAGAATCTTGAGAAAAGCCTATAGATTTGAAAGATTTGGCTTTGATGGCATTCTGAATCTTATATGTTGTTGGTCGGAGAAGAGTTAGGGATGACGAAGATACCAAGATAAGAAGAGTCTTGAACGAATCATTGTATTCGATAGGTTCAGCTTTCTTTACTCTTCACCTTCTCTTCTGTTGGTCGGGCTGTAAATCCTAGCTTGTTTGCTGTCAGTGGACAAGGAATCAAGGAACGAGAAGATACCAAGAAAAGATCTCGAAAGAAATTTGTATTTGAGACATTCTCCTTTAGTGGCATCTGAATCTTGTTTGATCTTGGCAGGAACAATACTTTCTAATGGCAATCTTTCCATTTAGTAGGTTCTCGGGGTGATTCATAGGGCGCGCAGACAGTGTCTAACAATGGCTGCGTTGGTTCCCGGAGTCCTTCTAAAGCTGCTTCAGCACATGAACACGGACATGAGGATCGCAGGCGAGCACCGGTCGGTTCTCCTGCAGGTCATCAGCATCGTTCCGGCGCTCGCCGGCGGCGACCTCTGGCCGAACCAGGGTTTCTATCTGAAGGTCTCTGATTCTTCTCATGCCACCTACGTAACCCTGCCCCACGAGCAGCAGCACCTTATCCTTAGCGACAAGCTCCAACTGGGTCAGTTCATTCACGTCGAGAGGTTGGAATCGGCATCTCCCGTTCCGATCCTCAGGGGTGTCAAGCCCGTCCCTGGCCGGCACCCGTGCGTTGGAACGCCGGAAGATCTCGTCGCCGCTCATTCCCTTGGTTTTCTTTCGGATTCCGGAGAGAAGAGCAATAGTTTGATGAATTCGTATGAGAAGAACGGCCGGAATTTGAAAACGAGCGGTGAAAATGGTAAAGCAAGGGTTGATTCGAAGTCGAAACCTGAGAGGAATTCAGCGGAGTTGGAGAAGAAGAGTGGTATTAAGGTGTTCGAGCGGTCAAAGTCGATGCTATTGAAGCCAAAGGAGAAGGAGGATGAGGGGAAAGGTTTGATTTCGTGGTCGATTCGGACGAAATCAAAACCGGCTGATGCTCGATCGATTCCTTCGTCCCCAACTAGTTGTTATTCGCTGCCGACTTCATTCGAGAAATTCTCTACGGGATTGAAAGATCAGGGTAAGATCCGGACTTCAACGCCAAGGATTTCGGGGAAGAGCATAAAGCCAGGATTGTTGGAGAAGGCAGCAAAGGCGTTTAAGGCAAGTGCGGCCGCAGCAGCGAGCAAGAGGGCGGCGGCAGGAATTCCGACGGTGTTGCATATGGTTAATGGGATTGAATTGGGACAGAAGGCTCTGAGAAGGAGCTGGGAAGGCACCATTGAAATCAAAGGCCGGGAGAGTACGGGCTCAAAACCTATCAAGAAAGAAACCAATCAATCAGAGCCCCGCAGTTTGCCGGTAATTCTTTGTCTTGTTGGTACTTTGCTTTCTGACTGATTATGCATAGTTAGTTGTTATTCGCTGTCTGACTCTCTTTGCTTCGTTCTTGTTGGTACTTTGCTTTCTTCCAGCTTTGAATGTGTCTTTCAAATCGATTGCAGCTTATGCATAGCCTTCGAATGTGTCCTTGAAATAGAAGATGATCTTATTCTTTTGGATGTAACTTAAGACGCATGTTGCAATGGCGACTAAGAATCTACGTAACCAATCCCACTTAGTGTAGGAAAAGCATGGTTGAGAGAGAGAGACAGTATCCTATGCCACAATATAAAGTTGGGACCCCGGTCATTCATGCGGCGCTGAATTCATTTATGGGCCTTGTATGATATTTTAATTGGCTTTTTATGATTTGACAATTCTGTCGTTCTTTCCTACAAGCTAGAAAGGAAAACTGTCTGGCTACTGTCGCCTTTCTCTGTTGCCAAACTTGTCTTGACTGACTGTACGTTAGTAATGTTGAGAGCTTACTTATATCTTCTAAAATGGTAGGTTTCGGCAAAAAAATTGGCTGCAAATGAAAAATCATCTTCTAAGGAGGATAACAAAGTGCAACAAACAGGAAAGAAAGTATCTGATGCACACAAAAACTCGAGCAAACCTAAGATATCTTTGGGGAAAAACCCATCTGGAGTTTGCTCTAGCAACACCATTCCGGGCAACTTGGTCAAGATCTCCATCAACGATAGAAGGCTGACTGACAGTAATCTTGCTTGGGCTTCACTTCCACCTAGTCTTGCAAAGCTCAGGAAGGTATATTTTATGGATATTCTTATTAGTAGCATAGTAAAATTTGTGTTGCCAGCTGTCATTATTTTGCACAGCTCCATAAAATCGCTTTTCACAACCTGTTGTGATATTAGGAGATTTTTAGATATTGATGATGTGAGCTGTTGTCATTCAGGAGGTGATGAGGTACAGAGATGCGGCACAACTAGCTGCAGTGGAAGCCATGCAGGAAGCATCTGCTGCGGATGGTTTACTCCAATGTTTGAGGTAATATCCATCTGCGAGCTGTTTTATTCTATAGATGATCTTATTGGTAAAAAATGTTGTCAAATTGATGGTGAATTGTTGGCATCCTTACTCTGTAGTTCATCTCTTAGGGACCAAATAAACTTCACTTTTATCCAAATAACGTGCATCTGCAGTTTCTTGCCACCAAATATGCCTTGATATTTGTGAATATGTGATGCTACTTTGGAAGATCATGTTCTTGTTTTCCATATTGTCGCGTAATCTTTTATATTGCAAGTTTATTGACTAAAATATATTGACGAATCTTCTTTTTGGTGCTTGAATTCCTTTCTAGATGTCGTTGGTATTACATTCCAAGGATTATTTAAAAACGAACCCAAGTGGAAGAACTTAAGACTTTGGTAGCTTCTTTTTTGTACTTTTGTGTAACTCGATGCATCATTAGGTCATAGTTCAAATGAATTATGCTCCATCGTGTCATGATCTCATGGAACCTAGCCCTCAGATTTCCAAACCATAACACATCACTGTTGTTGTGTCGCATTTGGGGGTTCATGCCATATCTTAAGAGATATGTCTACAGGTTCCCATGACATGGTTCTCTTTCCAAACGGTGTACGCAAATTAGGTTAAAAAATAAGTTCGTACTTTT
This sequence comes from Brasenia schreberi, assembly GCA_036023115.1. Classification (NCBI taxonomy): domain Eukaryota; kingdom Viridiplantae; phylum Streptophyta; class Magnoliopsida; order Nymphaeales; family Cabombaceae; genus Brasenia; species Brasenia schreberi. The sequence goes on along the minus strand of JAYKKT010000075.1, from coordinate 6,819,955 downwards.
CTATGTGGTGGTATGCATAATGATGTGCTTTACAGTGTTAAAACAGACTCATATTACTACTATCCACGTTTTTGTGTGTTCATAATCTTGATGACATCGTTGATTGTGGCATATTTTGTTGCTTGAGAATCTTGATAACATCATTGGTTCTTGGCACCTCCTCTTCAAAAGTGAAGGGGCCTTACATGTTTGTTCCATTTTGTGCTGCAGTGGGTTTCAAAGGTTTCCATCTTTCTCTTGTAGTATCTCTCTAGTTTCGTACATTGTATTCACTGCCATGTGGAGAAAAATTAAAAAGGCCAAAACATGTGAAGATGCCAAATTCTCTGGTGTTCACTCACTTAACTTTGAGTTGTCTGAGGGAAAAATTAGGCCATAGTTTCATACCCTTTATGTTACGATACCTTTGAAGGTTATGCTTTCACCATGTTATAGTAGAGAACAACAACCTGGAACCTAAATTAGCATTTGCCTCGCTTTTATCCAAAGTCCACGAGGTAAATATGAATCAACAGTTTAAGGCACTGAGAACTATTGAATTTTGTGGTTGCAAATTATGACCCATGTCTATCCCTTAAACGAAACTTTGAAACCAATTTGGTTTAAATGTGAAAGAGGAACTCATAGGCAGTTGAAGGGAGGAACTTTTGGTGGCACTAATAGAAAGAAAAACGTGAGAGACTACGTGGATGTGGTAGTTTGGACATATGGAAGGGGTTAATTGGAGTTCGCTGCAAAGATATGAGATGACAAGTGTTGGAAGAAAACACTCAAGCATGATATTGGTTTCTGGATTTAAATGCAGATATGGCCCAAATTGGATCATAGTAGCACCTCAGTTCATGTGGCCGATCCCACCTGCTGTAGAAAAAGGTTTTGTTTTGATCTTCGGTGGGCCTCTTTCTGTTTTCTCTTTTCTAATCTTGCTGTGCTACTTCACTTATAAAGAAACTCTAACCGAATCATAGATCAAATTGAATCATGCAGCTAGAAATGTAAGCCTCTAGCTACCTCTACCCATCAATGATGAAGCTCAATCACACTATAACTCTCAGCGCTGACCTCAGTCTGGGAAAAGTCTTGGTTCTCCTTTTGGTTTTGGTGCTCTGATAGGGAGTGCCAAATCTATGGTTCACAAGGATCTACTTTTTTACCTTCAAAACATAGGCATATGCTTTATTAGATATGTTTGTCCGTTCATTCTATGTTATTGTTATTCTAATTCTCTTTCTCCAAATAACTGCAGTACGTACGCAGAGTTGAACTCGTCCGCCAAGGAAGACAACCCACAACCTGCAGTTGAACAGTTTTTGGGCCTCCATGCAGACCTAGGCAGGGTTAGCATGATCACTGAATCTTTGTCTATATTGCTTCATGCTAGATCACAAGAAAATAAGGAACCCAACCGCTCGGCAGATGAAGCCCTCAGAATTTCAGCTGAACGACAAAAGTTTGCTACTTCATGGGTTCAAGCTGCATTAGCCACGGAGTTGTCTCCTTTCTCTGTATATAGCCATCGTTCGACTGCCTCGAGCTCCATGCCATCTACAACTCCTAAAACCAAGCACCCATCTGCACTCTCAGACCCGCCTATACTAATCCTCGAGCATTCCTCAAAAGCAATGGCACAGAAACCACATGCCAAGGCCAGGACTTCTATCACTTCAAAAATAACTGCTACAGGGCCAAGGCGAGCCAGTGATGGACCAGTAATGGTTCAAAAAAATCGTGCATTGCCTCCAGCTGAGTGGATCAAGGGTTCGGGGTTGGCAGAAGCGATTGATCTGGCTAAAACACTGAGAGCTGAGTCTCAAGACTGGTTCTTAGCTTTTGTGGAGAAGTTTTTGGATGCTGACGAGAATTCTGTTGCCGCAAACCAATTAGCTTCATGCAGTTGTCCGCCAGATACAAGTCAAATTGCTGGCATGCTAGCACAGCTGAAAGGAGTAAATGACTGGTTGGGAGAAGTTGGTTCTGGCAAGGAAAACAGCAACGATGGCTCATTGTCAGAAACCATCGGACGCCTCAGGAAAAAGATCTATGAGTATCTGCTAACACATGTGGAGTCCGCCGCTGTTGCCCTCAGTAACCAGCCAACTTCAGTGCCTTTTGCAGGGAAGGGTTCGGAGACAAAAGCAAGCAAATGAATTATTGCTTTGTTTCAATTCGATCAACTTCAGATGCATACTGTTTGGTGCCATTATTATCTTAATTTTTTTTGTTGTTGACTGCTACCTCTCTATATAGAGGCTTATAATGAGTAAAGGAATTCAATGCAATGCGACCAGGAAGCTTGAGCGTGCCCATTACAGGAACATGATGGTGGAGTTTACAAAAGTGGCACCGGGAAAGTGGCTAACAAGGAGGTACACATACTAACCACTACCAAATTGTACATAAGGGAGATCGAAGTTCATTGCATTATCGCTGTATTTTCTAATTTTCATTCTGTAACTGTGTTCTATGACGGCAACTACGAGTCCATGTAGCAAACTGCACTTGGTGTGGGAAGGGTTGCTTTTGCTTTTGGTATTTTGTAATTGCATTGATACACGAACAACTCGGAATCAACCGAGAAAGAAAGGGGTATGATATTGAAGCTGTATCTTTGAACTAAAGCAATGATGATATCTCTTGGTTGTTTTGATTTAATGAACTTTGTTAAGCTAGTACTTGGAGATTGTGACCATTCAGTTGAGTGCAGATACATAGTTTATTGTTTATTGGGTGCTTTGGGAAACCAGTATGAGTTTAGCATTCCTAGCAAGCAAAGCTAAGGCACAGTAACATGGTTTTCATTTTGGGTTGGTACCCAAGTTTGTCAGCGTGGGGTAAAGCAGTTTGGTAGTTCGTGAGGCTCATAACCTTGAGATCATGCATGAATCTCTTATCTGATGATGAGGGAAGTTCACATGCTTCATGAGACTGCATGGTTCTTTAATTTATGTGTTGACAGGTTTGCCACAGAAGTGGGTTTATGCTATAAATGATCTTTTATTGAGGCAGGTTTTCCAAATTATCAGTTAGTAAAATTGACATATTGATCTGTCACTATGATTGGCTAAAATTACAGGTTTGCAAGATAAACATACCTTCCAGCATCTGGTGCATGATATCCAGATCAAGGCAGTTTGCAGTATAGGATTGGAACCAAACAATCGCAAAGACGCAATAAAATAGATTCTTTAATGAGCAACTTACAGTCTTGATTTGCTGGTCAGGTTCCCGGTAGGCTCACACAGGATGTGCATCCCGCATATCGAACTTGTCCCTACAGCTCGGTCGTTCAAGAGCCAACTTCCCTAACCAGATAAAAATGAGAAATAAAGCCAATGTCCTTACTGTCAAACCTAAAATCAAGTCTTGTTCAAAAGACATCAAGCAAGCTAGGGTCACAATTTGCTCCTTAGCTGTGTCTATGTTGGAGCTCCAAAATGACCCAATTTTAGTATCATTGTTCTTGGTCACATCACACATTGATTAAAGACAAACAGAACATTATGTTGTATCAAGTGTAATTTGGTAGCATTGGTATGATGCGGCACCACTTTGCTCAGCTCTCTTGTATCTCTAAGAAGGTCCCTTATCACACATATATATATACTGGGTTAATGTCATTGTTCATCCATCCTTTTTGGATGGCATGAGTGTAATTTAAAATTTTAAAAAGTTTTTAGAAAAATAAAAAATAATGTTATTACACTTATACTTTAAAAGACAATCAGATAGAAAATCCAATCACTATATGTAAATAAAAAATATATAACCAAAAAAATATCATACACATAGAAAGAGACATAGGGCTTCAAAAGTATTGAAAAAAAAACAATAAACCACAATCTTGTTTTCTTTTTATGGCTACAAAGAATCCATGTGCCAGATCAGCTTATTATGAGCCTATGCATAACTTTTCGTTTTGGTAATAGGGAGGCTGAAGCCGCATTCACTTCGGTGGGTATCGAACTCCTGACCTTCAAGTTGTGAGTCGGGCGAGATATTGCTCTTTGTGCACATGATTTGGGTTAGGTTATGACTTATGACTGGCGATACTCGGATCTGGATCCGAGCACATCGGATGCGGAGGCATTATTCTTAGATCCGAGCCGTACCCGCAGCGATAATAGCGCTGCAACGCACGAAGAGAAGGAGTATTGCGTGTGTGCGTGCGAACCTGCCCTCTTTCTCTGTATTGCGCTATCAGGAATCTTGATCCCTAAAATCTGCATCTTTTCTGTAAAACGCCCTGTTTTGCCAAACCTTAAATCCTAGTTTGGGGTTCCTTCCCTTTCTGCCTTCCCCGTCGGTTCCTTCTCTTTAGTCTGGTGAAGCGTGGGGCATCTTATCGCAAGGACGATGCCTCCTCCTCCCAACAAATCGAGCTCGCATGGACGTTTTGGAAAAAATGCCGCGGACGATGATGATGGAAGTGAAGATGGGCCTGTGAATAATTTGTGGGTTGGGAACCTTTCTCCCGACACCACTGATGCTGATCTGAGCGAGATCTTTGGGAAATTTGGTGATCTGGACAGCGTGTGCTCGTACGCATCGAGGAATTTCGCGTTTATCTATTTCAAGCGCCCGGAAGATGCGAAGAAAGCGAAGGATTCGCTCCAGGGGACGACGATTCGAGGAAGCGCGATTAAGATCGAGTTTCCTAGACCGGTTGGTTATTTCCATTGTTTTTCAGTTACTTTTTGTATGGGTTTGTAGAAAAACTTTATTTTGGAATGCATGTGTACATGATATCTTGATTTACGAATTTGTTACTAATATACATGCGGTGCTTATGTTTCTCGGGTTTCATTCACGCTCATCCTTCAACTTTCCATGACGATCGTCTCTTCGCTCACTTCTTTGCATCCCAGTCATGCAATCGGCAGAAAATGGTGATTGGGTTGTTCCTCACGTGACTGTTAAATTAGCTGTCAAACACTCCCAATCTGTCGCTTTTATTGTTGGATAGGTGTTGGATACTGCAATTCGGCATCCGTTCACGTTTTCCCCCTTGCCATTGAGGTTCTTAATTTATTATTTTGTTTTCTTATGACCTACATGGCGTGGAATTAATCGAATCTAGGGGTAGGATTATGGATCAATTACAATCCACTTCCTCGCACAATAAAGCTTTGGTTTTCATCCTGGGGATTTTCCTTCTTACTGCTGATAGTATCTAAAAATTCATTAAAAAATCTTTATTTTGTAATGAATGAAAGATGTGTGTATCTGATCACTTTTTGTTCTAGCCCAAGTACTGGTTTTGGTGTCTCCCTCTATATATTATTTGAATTATTTAGTCATGTTAATCCTCCTTGAGAATCTGTACGCTTCAACTGATCTCTCTGTATGGGGTGAGAGAGGGAGGGAGAGAGAGATTTTCACGCTATAAGATATAATTTGCTTTCAAAGTCCTCTACTTGTCACATGGAGGGGACCACCAACATGCTGACTCATGTCCTGGCACAGGATACTCAAGAATTGAGCGCAAAGATGTTGACCATCCTTTTCTTTTTCCATATGAAGTAATGTAAAAAATAAAAGATTGCAAATCTCAAGAAGTTTTGTGTAACCAGGGCAGTTGCATTTGCCAATTCACATTGTCCCAATCAAGTTTTGGGCAAAAACCTTGTTTTATTAAAATCCGTAGATCGTGAAAAGTCTTTGCAGCATTTGAATTGCCTATTGAATTGGTAAATCCACCAATGATACTCATTTACCAATTTAATGCACATATGGTGCTCTTTTAGGCTTTTAGCTTGATCCTTCTCTCTCCTGAAGTTAAGAAGAGGAAGTTAGATCTTTCCTGTTTTGTATCTTTATCACGTTTCTCTAGCATATAGAAGTAGGAGCATTGTCATCCTATTAACGTCGAAAAATTGTAGTGAGATGGAAGCTGCCAAAATGGAATTTATGTGACTCAGAAGCAAAAGGATTAATGGCAAGTGATGCATGAAAACCATGATAAACCCTTGATTGATCCGTTGAAGCAGCCGGAAGTGGGCGACATGGAAATAAAAGAGAGAAACGGAAATCGATAGAAGGAACAGTAATGCATAGCTGAGAGTGGGTTGGTTCTAGATTCTTCGTCACTTTTTTAGGTCACTCTCAATTTCTCCAACTCCTAGAATATTAACTCATAACTCTTATGTTTAATAGTCATATTTGACATTTGTTAATGAGTCATTACTTTTATCATAGTGATTATAATAACTCATTACTCATCGGTTTTAATAATGCTTCCTTGGGTTCCTTACATGCACCCATATTGGAAAGAAGGAAATTACTCTTAGAAGTGACTCCTCGAGTTCCATGCAATTTTTGGCACTAATAGGTCCTTAATGAATTTTATAATATGCTATAATCCTATAATCAAGTGATGCTGAGGATAAAATGTAGATGTTTCTTACTTAAACTTTTTTTCCTACAATTGAGCAGAATTGTAAGAATTGTTTCAGGGCCTGTATCAAGAGGCTCATCAGCATTATAATGTTGTATCACATCTTATTATGTCGAAAGATACTCCTATATTTAAAAGTGGAAAACATATTCAAAGGAAGAAAATGTAAGGAAAAGTTTAGAGGGATTAATCAAAAGCTTAGTTAGAGAATGAAAGAAAATCTGAATTTGAGAAGTATATTATATAGCTATGTGATTGAATTCCTAACATGAAGCAGACAAGACTAAAGAGCAGTGTTAACATGAAGTCATATCGTACGATACATGTGATATGGCCTAATTTATAAAACAGTTTGGGTTCAACCGAACATTTCACTGCAATTTTTGCTTGTTTGGGTTTTCTGTTGAGTGTTACATGCCCTTTTCGGTTAAGGACAAGATCTCTGGTGTCTTGACCTTGATGGCACTACGACTCCGACAACGACATCGGAGGTAGTGTTGCAGCACCCTTTGTTTCCTTGTTGTATATTGTTTTTTTGTGTTTTCTACATTTATTTTTTATCTACTTGTGTTATTTATCTTTTTCTTTTTTAATGATAATATATAGAGTGAGTGGATATGATTTTGATGTATTTGTGGCAATCTATGAACTTGAGTATCTCGGTGGCGGTGGTAGACCAACTATATGTGAATAGTATCTGGGCTCATTCAGAATCGGCGGAAGCGTTTGCTGAACGGGAATGCATCACCTAGTCCCTAGAGATGTTCTGAAAATATTTGAGTATAAGAACTTGTAAGGCATGCACCCAAACTATTCCCTTGGTTGGGTATGCATTCACTACTCATGGTTAGAGATCTTGGATAGTTTACTTATGAGTCATGACTGCACTTTTTATCTTCTGAAACAAATATCTTGTTGGTTCGAATAATTATGCTTGAATTGGGGAAGTATTGTTTGGAGTTCCTAATTGTATCTGCAAGATGAAATAGTAGTTTAAAGGATACAATTAGGTAGAGAGGGTTGATCAGGGTAGCTTGTTAAGTGGAAGTTTTCAACCATACTGAGGGTTGTTTTATGCTTTTGAAAAGTCAAGAAAGCACTCAGTCACATTGTCTAGCATCAGTCAAAAGTGACAAATAACTTCTTTTCTAGCATCACTTGAACCTTCAATTTTAAAATGAGGAGGACGATATGTCTTGATATTTGCTCTGGGTCTAAATACGGCTAAGGCAGTATCTCTTTGAAGTCTAGCTTCATTCATTCTTGATTCCGTCATTTTAAGATCGTCAATAACATCTTTCTTAGTGTAAAAGGGTTTTCGATGGATGAGAGATGATCTTACCCCTTCAAATTCTTCTCGAAGACTTCTTAAAAATTGATACACAAAATTGTTCTCACATTGTTTCTCACTAAGACATTATATTTATTTCTTTTTATATCCATGCAATTGATTCTATACATTGGAATATTCTCCAAAAAATTCGTTTACCCCTTTATCTCCTTGTCTAAGAGATATCAATTATCTCGTAATGCCATTCTATGAGCAACATCACTTTGAACATGAGATTTTTTTAAATATTCCCGTGCTTTCTAACATTAGTGAAGTCGACCAAAGTGTTCCTAGTGTAGTCGTTCACATTGTTCATGAGCACCCATAGAATTGTTTGATGACCTCCATATTCTTATGTTTGCTCAAGCGTGACATTAACAAAGGGTTTGACTTTTGAACTACTTGCATAACCCCATAATTTTTTAAAATATAGGTAATTTACATGGATTGAGCCCATGTTTTGTAGTTCGAGGGTGTTAGAGGAAAGTTAAACCCTTATTTCTCATCCATTTTTTAAGGAAAAAAGAAATTTAAAGAGGTAAACTTACAAAAAAAATAAAAAAAAATTCTGATCGGCATGCTTCTCAAGATGATGAACCACGTTCCCACGACCGATATTGACTCTTATACCATGTAACGAAGACAATCGAAGATCGATGAATAAATATCACCATAATGTGACTATCACAAAGCCTTAGAAAAGGTTATAATCTCACTCAAGTGCAACGAAGGCACACCGAAAGTAATGAAAATGAATATTATTAATCAACGACAAAAATAATACATACAAGAGTGTAGATTGGAGGGATTTATAGGAAGAAGAGAGGAGGATCTGCACTTAGTCAGGTCCCAACATAGCCGTTGGGGGCCTGGTGCCTTGGCCCTGGTGGCCTGGCGCCAGGCGCCCAACCGGCCAGGCCCCTGACCCTAGGGGCCATCTTAACACTGATATGACTGGTGTATAAGATTGAAATTGCTGATGGGTGCAAGGTGAAAAATATGGCTGGTAGCCTTGTGAGGATTCTGAGAAAATAGTATGAAATGTGGATGTATAGCAACTTAGTGTAATCTGTTTGTTCTGCAATCTCTTAGTTGCTTGAAAATATAATCCTTAATTAACTTGTAAGAAAACTCCTGGTTATGCTAACCTCTTCACCTTACAAGTTTAAGGCCCTCCTTCGTTTTGGCATCATATTACATTATGACACCCTGTGGATGTTTGTTGATTTTTGTATTGTCATCATCATCATCATCACTGCTGCTGTTATTGTTATTATTTTTGTTGGTTATTGATTTTGTTGTTATTAGTATTCTTACATTTTACATGGATTAAGTTTTCATTTCTTGAGGTTCTATCTTTTGCTCTTCTTTTAGGCTAAGCCAGGGAAGCAGCTATGGGTAGGAGGCCTAAGTTCTTCAGTTACAAAGGAGCAACTGGAGAATGAATTCTCAAGGTTTGGGAAGATTGATGAACTTAGGTTTCTTGGGGAAAGTGATTCGGCTCTTGTTGTCTATTTCCGACTGAAAGATGCTGTAGCTGCTTTGAAAACTATGAATGGTAAAAAAATGGGCGGTGAAGCTTTAAAAGTGGATTTTATGAGGTCTCACTCTTCAAAGAGAGTATGCCCTATTTGTTGTTTTGTTTTGTCTTTGTCAGCTTTCATCAGCACAACGGCCCCACTATCAACTTATGTTTCTGACAATATTTCTGCTATTTTAGCAGGACAGTTGGAACGATTTTCATGACACAAGGGATGGCAATTTCAGTAAGAGGAGGGGCGGTGGCTATTCAGATGGGCCATGGACTCCACTAGATTCAATGCAGAAGTTCCCTGATTCTTCTGGTTTTGGGCACAAGAGGCATCAGGTACTTTTGACGTGGTTAGGAGCTCTAGCAAAGATGTTCTTGTTCTTATAGAGTTTGTGCCTTGTTCCAGTGAGGATTAAATCCATATTCTTTTGTGCCTAATATGTCGCCTAGCATTGTTGAGTTGTCGAGCCAAATGATGACGGAGGCTTCATCTATCAACATGTTGCCTGTTCATTTTAAACAATTGAATTTCGGTTGTTAAATCATAAAATCGATTGTATCATCTTCTTTATTTAGAATTTCACTAATGGAACAATCCACAAGATGTTGATGAATTTTTAAGAGCAACACATGCATCAGAAGTTTGCAAAATATGTCTAGTAAGGAAAACATATGTAAAGGCTTTCACGAATGCATCAAACTGCAATGTGTTCACAAGATTATGGCAGGAGTTGCTAGACGTAAATATACACTAATGTATGAAATGAGACTTTAGTATGTATGCTTATGAGGATTCAATACAAAATCTTTGAAGAAAATGGAATGCTATTTTCAAGGGGAATGAATGCCTAAATTTATATTGTATAAGATACGGGAGAGAGCTAAGTGAGTTCAAGAGGGTCTGGTTCAGCCAGTCCCAGTTGCTAGTTGAACCGGCCCAAATTACAAAAGGGAAAAATCTATGCCAATAGCCACTTTGGTCATACTAATCAGAGTCCAAGATTTTAGGTCTCTGACTGTTACAAGATTATCTATTGGAAGTTGGCATGTTCTCTACCAAGGTGCCAAGCTATGCATGTGTATGTTTGTGAGCAGTGGTATACGTGCTTTGCAGTTATGTTAATCTACGTGTACTTTCTCTTTGGCAATCCAATGCTGAGTTTGGGCCCTGGGGATGGGTTCTAGCCTAAATTTCTACACCAGGTTGTAATAACACCATAAAAGTGGGTTTCTCCAATCGACCGAGTATTTGTCCTTGCTAAGGTGGACAATTGACTGAGTAGACAGTTCAGTACCCCTTCCTGTAGTCCTGCTGTATCTTTGACTAGGGTGGAAGGTGACATGAAAGAGTTGAACTTAATAAGGGTGGAAGGACACATGATTGTTGGTTTTGAATTCTTATGGTTCATTTCTTGACTTGCATAGGGATCATTAAGTGATTTAGTTTGTTGTTCATTCTTCAAATGATTGCATTCTTCTCTAACCCCTCTAATATTTATCTGTGCCTGTTTTTGTGTAATGTTTTCTAGCAATCCCAAGCATATGGTGGGGGACGGAAAGGTCCACCATGTAATATTCTGTGGATTGGTTATCCACCATCTGTCCAGATTGATGAACATATGCTTCATAATGCTATGATTCTCTTCGGTGAAATTGAAAAAATCAAATGTTTTCCTGCAAGACATTATTCCTTTGTTGAATTCAGAAGCATTGATGAGGCAAGACGAGCGAAAGAAGGCTTGCAAGGTCGGCTGTTTAATGATCCTAGGATTCAGATATTGTTTTCCAGCAGCGACGGGGGCACAGATGATGGAGAGAGTCCTCCATTTTTTCCTGGAATCAGGGGTCCTAGGCTTGACGTGTTTTACAATGATGGACCACCATTTGGTCCCATGGAAATGTTTGGGCATCATTGCCCTCTTACGAATGCATTTCCTGGACCTTTAGGCCCCGGAGCTAACATTCTGCGTCATTTCCCCCCTCAAATTGGTGCACTCCGGGACAACCCTGAACTTTTGCATTTAGCTGGCCTTCCTCACTTTTCTGATAATCTTAATAATCCAATGGCTACTAATTTGAGGCGAGTATCTCCTCCACCATCATACCTAGGAATGCGATCACAAGTTACACCTGCGCCTGGTGCTTGGGATGGCGATGCTAATCTTTTTCACCGGGAATCAAAGAGATCCCGCATGGGAAGCCCTTTGGCAGTTGATGATGCCTCTTTTGGACCAAGAAAGGCTAGTAATCCTGTTTTTGGAACATTTAGCTCACAGCCTCCACGGATTCTGTTGGGTCCTGCAAATGTCCATTCACAAACTCAGAGTGATATATTGCCTGTTAGAGGCTCTTCTGTTGATCATCTTAGCCATGAGAATCATCATGATGTTGTAGATGATGATTATTGCTGGCGTGGTGTTATTGCTAAAGGCGGTACCCCTGTTTGTCATGCACGATGTGTGCCCATAGGGAAGGGGATAGACACAACACTGTAAGTTCATTGTTAAGCCTACCAGTTCTTCATTGTTCTTGCATAGATCTTTACTTTAATATGTTGCCTTTTACATTTTGCAGCCCTGAAATTGTCAACTGTTCTGCAAGGACAGGATTAGATATGCTGACAAAACATTATTCGGAAGCCAGTGGCTTTGATATTGTTTTCTTCTTACCAGAGAGTGAGGATGATTTTTCTTCCTACACGGAGTTTCTAAGATATCTGAGTGGAAAAAGTCGTGCTGGTGTGGCGAAGTTTGATGATGGGACAACATTGTTTCTAGTTCCTCCTTCAGATTTCTTGACACAGGTCCTGAAAGCTTCTGGTTCGGAACTTCTTTATGGGGTAGTTCTGAAATTTCCTATTCAACCAATCAATGCACTAGATCAGCAATCACATCTTCCGCACATCTCGGCCACCATTCTACCGGCACCAACCCAGTTTCCCTTGCTGCCCCAACAATACTATGCTGATAGGCAGGGGGCTTTAGATGAGGGTCCAATGGGTCATTTTGTTGCTAACAAACCATTACCGAGTGATCCTTATCCAGTGCAGTCTGCTTCAATGGGGTATGCCAGCAATGTGGCTTCTTCACAGATTGGAGTTTCATGGACACCAGAGCTAATTGCCAGCTTGACTGCTCTCCTACCTAGCAAAGTTCTGTCTTCGGTTTCAGGTGGTGTGCAGTTACCCTTGACCCCAGCGGTGAATTCTAGTTCTTCAAACGTGTCATCTGAGAACCTGGTGCCATCACAAGGATGGCAACAGGAACGGTCATTGCTTTCTGGCACTGGACAAGCCAATCATCCATCTCAACAACTAGGATATCCATATAATAGTAGTCAGTTATTGCTTCCATCTCAATACCTGAATCAGGGAAATGTTACAAGTGTAGGCCCTTCACAGATCATTAGCAACACACAAGCTCCGAATACTAACCTGATACATTCTCAAACTCCAATGTCTAGTGGGCCTGCTGCTGCCTTTGTTACATCTCCACAGGGAGGATATGTGATTGCTCAGACTGGTCAACAATTTCATCCAGAAGTTTCAAATATTCCTCAGAACTATGATGTGCTAATTCCTGCCGATGCTAATGGTGCATACCAGACCTATGCCCTTCCACAGAGCATCTCTGTTTCAGCTTCTAGTCAGTTGCAAAATGGAAGTCCGACTCAGTCGCAGGCTGCCATACAACTAGAAACCAATAAACTTAAGACAGATTTGTCCAACCAGATTCAGCAGCAGTCTGCCATGATAGGACCGAGTCATGTTACACCTGAGAATGATGCTGAAAAGAATCTAAGATATCAATCAACTCTGCAATTTGCTGCCAACCTTCTTCTCCAAATTCAGCAGCAACAGCAACAGCAGCAGCAACAACAGCAACAACAACAACAACCTAATCGTCAAGTACTCCAAGGCTCTGGAAATCAAGAGTGATGCATATTCATCAGGTACATATTCTTATTTACTTCTGTTGCCCTTTATTAAATGAATCTCGGAATGATGCTTAGCCATGGACACCATTTCTTTGATATAGGTGTGATCTGCATGGTATCATCTCTTTATATTTGTGAAATGTTATCTGGATTGACTATTTATATCCTTAGGCAATTATGTGATGCAAATGGACTGGTGACGTGAAACATCCATAATCTTATTTCAATCATCGTGTTTCAAGCAAAGACTGCTTAACACTCTGTGTTTCTGTGAGAAGCGATGACTTGTTATTATGAGAACTTACTTGAACGTAACTGCTATTATTCCATATACAAAAATGTGGGAGAGAAAGTTGATGAGGGGGGCATGCTGGTCTCTTTCCTGTAATGCATCTGTTGCTGTTCCAATGGCCTTGTCATGCTCATAAAACCCTCAGTTGTTTTACTGAACGAATTGGAAAGATTCTACTCCAGACGTAGGCTCAATCTGTGAAAGAGCAAAAGTAGTTCTTTTAGTCTTGTCAGTTGCGATTTAGGAAACAAGCACTAGAAAATGGTTAGACTAGAGCTTATCCACAAGGCAGCACTATTATCTTTGAATTTTTACAGTGACATGAATCTGGCGTACTGAAAATCCTAGGGTAATGTATGAAACAGCCTGATGATAGGGGCCAGCTAATCCACCTGGGATGTAAAAGTAGGAGTTTTCACCTTGCAGCAGTGAGAAGTTTATAAAGCTTCAGTGTTGATTCTGACTTTTCCCCCGATAATCATAGCTGGAGTCTGTTGGATATTGAGGCCAAGTTTTGTAACGGGAAGGGATTACAGGGGGAGGAAATTCATGGGGTTTTAGGGTTTTAGTAAGGAAAAGAAAATTGAATTCTCTGAAGGGGGAGGTTTGAATTTGAGATTAACCAATTGGGCAACCGCATATGCATGACTTGCTTGAAACCACTACTCCACTCTTTTGAGTTTTCTTTTTGGACTATACACATGTATGTATATTTTGTTGAGACTTAGAGGAACAGTAATATTAAAAGGTGCTATCATATAGGTTAAGGAGGCCGAGCAGAGGATTAGCAAATGTCCATAGCTTGGTGAGAACCAGTTAGGACATGGAAAAATAGCTTAGTAGGTTCGGAGGATTCAAATATGGCTTTCATAGTCAATATTAGTTATTCATAGGTCGTCTTTTCCCACCTTTTATAGTGTTTTGTCTTATGTCACTGTACAAATAGGATTTACATACAAAATGGATTTGGTTTCCTTGGATAACATATGTATGCTCTAAATGGCTTAAGTATATTCTTAATATTAGAGTCTTATCATTCTTCTATATTGTATTTTCCTGAAAAGAGCTAAAGATCCTTCAGAATTTATTTAGTTTTTCTTTAGAAAATCTAAATAGCCTTATGACAGGAGTTTGGAGTCGAGTTTGTTGATTTGTAAGTTTGCAAGATCCATTAAAAAATCTGGAAATTGGTTTTCTTTGCAGCCAATGACTTTGTGATTTAGACTCCTTGAAGATTGTATGTGAGATTTTAATGACTTTGCTTATAGATGGACCAAAATCACTAAATCACAATATTGATATTTATATAACTATTAATTGATGTGCTTCAAATTCTTTGGAAGGATGAAGTCATCATATTTGATACATACAAGAAATAAGTGTTTCTACTATATGCAATAATACTATGGACTATCAATAATTTTCCTACGTATCTAATGTTGTTAGGTTGGAAAACTAAAGGATTTACTACTTCTTTTGAGTGTCACACTAACACTTTAAACCTTTATTTTCCATGTAGTAGAAATGAGTATATATGGGTCATCATATGTTTTTACCTATGCATCATAGATAGAGATTTGATACAACAATATTTAATATGAGAATAAAAGATGGTAAGGTGTCAATTGAATGGTGAAGATGTGTTACAACAATAAAAATGTTATCAAAACATTGTATTTAGCAAAGGTTCACATAAAGACTGTGATGACACTTTAATTGGATGGAAGTAGAAAGTCATCTTCTTTGATCTTCTATGTTGGAAGACATTAAAGGTACACCATAATCTTGATGTTATACATACGGAGAAAAATATATGTGATAATATTTTGTCATTTCTCATAAAAAAGGATGAGAAAACAAATAATAACATAAAATCTTTTATGAACATGGAGAAATTGTGCTTAATGCATGCTTTGCATAGAAAAGAATGTGCACATGAAACTGATATAGTGATCTTCTTACATACAAAAGATGAGAAAGGAGTAACATTTTATGCTATTACATACCTCAAGATTGTGAAAGAATGACGGAAATATCATATTGTGTGTTATATTATTGTAAAAACTAAGTAGGGGTAGTTTAATCTTTTAAGTTAAAACATTTTATATTTAAGTATGTTGTTAGTGATTAGGGTTAGTAGTGTTAAGAAAGGAGAGAGACGAAAAGAGGCAGCCGACACCCATAGAAGGGGGGTTCCCAAATATGTACTTCATCCTACATATTTTTCAGTGAAGTGTTTGATTTGATCATTCTTGTATTCAGTTCAATCAACATAGTATCAGAGCAAGCATGTTGAAGTGAAGAAGGCAAACGTGTAGTCAAATATTGTTGGGCAACAAGAAAGGGAAATTACAACCAGTCAATCAACATTCAGCCTTCATTCCATCAAGCGTCTTGTGCCACATGTCTGATCTAAAAAACCTAATCTCTGAAAAAACAAATAGAGAATAGGATAATGGCAGATCGAGCGGTACAGTTAGATAGGAACGACTCCTTTGTTATTTCCAACATCAAGGTAGATGAAAAACATTACCTTGAATCGTCTAGATCTATCTTACTTGGTGTTAGGGTAAAGGAGAAGACCAAATACCTCACTAGTCACTGTAAAAAACCAGATTTAGGGAGTCTTAAATACCCTAAATGGGAAAGAGAAGATGCTCTAGTAGTTGCGTGGTTAATAAATTCGATGATGTCAAATTTAGGGTATTCCTTATACTTAGAATCAACCCATGAAATTTGGGAGGCTGTGAGGAAGCCTATTCATGAAAAAAGAATATCGCCAAGTTGCACGAACTCCTCGAAAAGATTCAAAAGTGCAAGCAAAATAAAAAAAGTATAAGTGAGTATTATATCAAATTAAGAGGATTATGGGACGAACTAGCTTACTTCACTATGATACAATGCAAAGAATGTGCAAAAGAAAGTGGAAATGAATTTGAAAAACAAAGGATATTTGATCTCTTGTGTGATGTTTCATTGGAATATGAAAACATGAAGACCACTTTGCTAGCAAGTAAAGAAATGTCAACACTTGGAACAATTTACTCCCTATTGATTGGGTACGAAGATTGGAGAAATTTGGAAAAAAGTGAGGTGCAGAATTATGAAAAAACATGTTGGAAGAGGTTATAATCCTTCGACTAGAGGTAGAGGAGGAACCAGAGGCTGAGGTCGTTGACACAATTTTGTAGATTTAGAAGAGAAATGTTGAAATGTACACATTGTGGAAAATCTAGACATACCAAAGAACAATGGGCATTAGTTGGTAAGCCTAACCACCTGAAAAACAAAGCCTTCGTTACAGGAAATCAAGAAACAGGGGCAAATAACATGAGTGAAGATATCAATATTATTTTGAAACGTCTAGAAGGATTAGAAGAACGATTTATAGAGACATCATCAACAACCTCTACTTTCGAGTTTTAGAAAAGGATTACTCGATTATCAAGAATTAAGTGACAATGTTAACATTGTTGATAACTTGTTTATATCAATAGCTGGAAAAGGGAAATTGTGGACATCATTAGGACTTCTTAATCATGTGTGTACCTCAAATTTTAATGAATCTTCTATCAGTTAGTGCATTAACCTCAAAATTAAATTATGGTGTATATTTTTTCCCTTCTTATCGTACATTTCACGAAAAAGGAGACGAAAAAAATCATTGGATATGGTAGAAGGAACGAAGGACTCTATCTATATGAAGGCAATTTTGGAGAGTCGACAACACAAATAACTTCTACACATCTGAACGAAGAAATGATACTATGGCATCGGAGGCTAGGACACCTGACACTATAAAAAATGCAAGCAATCATACTATAATTATCAAAAAACAATGATGGAAATTCCCAGGAATGTGAACCTTATCAATTAGGGAAACATGTTAGAGTTAACTTTCCTAAAAGTGTATCAAGAACTCATAGTGCATTTAGTTTGGTACATTCAGTTGTATGGGGGCCTTGCCCAATTATTGCCACTACTGTACGTAAATATTTTGTTTCTTTCATTGATGATTACTCTCGTTTTACTATTATTTATTTAATGAAATCTAAGGATGAGGTTGTGGCTATATTTACTTTATTTCACAAATTTTTTGAAAACCAATTTCAAGCACATATCAGAATTATCATGTAAGATAGTGGGGGTGAATTCACTTTTGAAATATTAAAAAATTATTTGGCAGCACATGAAATTATTCACCAAATATCATGTGTACTCTCCACATCATAATGGGGTAGTAGAGAGAAAAAATATATTAGACACACAAACCTTGATGATTGGAAGCAAATCTCCAAAGTACCTTTGGGGTGAAGTTGTAGTCACATGAGCTTATCTCATAAATCGTTCACCATAAACAATCCTAGAAGGGAAGGTACCTCTACAAATATTATTTAAAAATGAAAAGCTCTTCAATTTAACTCCTAGAGTTTTCAGGTTGTATATTATGTGCACATACATCAAAACAACATAGATAATCTAGATCCGAGATCAATAAAATGTGTGTTTATTGGCTATTCACCGTTTCATAAAGGGTAGTCTTATGAACCTTGAACAAGATTTTTTTGTGTCTAGGGATGTGACTTTTCATGAGGTCACATACTACTATAGCAGTGAGAGGGAGCCAAAACAGGTGCAAAAACATGAAGAGTCACTTCTATTGATATTATTTGAAGATGATGATGAAGAAAATCAAGAAAGAAGAGCCAAAATTGGTGGTAATGAAGTTAATGAAAAACATATCATTAATCAAGTTCACAAGAGAGGGATGATGAATAAATTCCCATCTAGCACAAGTAAATCACAAACAGATTTCAATGAGGTCACACAAGACAAGATGGATTTGCTCATTGCATTAAGGAAGGAAAAAAGGAAATGTGTGTATCCAATATGCAACTTCATTGATTATGGAGAAGTTTAAGCAAAATATAAATTCAAATCAAGTAAGGATACCAAAATCATGGGAAGACGCAAATTCCTCAAAAGAATGGCAACGTGGTATGAAAGAAGAAATAGATGCATTGAATACAAACAAAACTTGAGAGAATGTACCACTACCCAAAGGAAGAGAAGTGGTATGATATAAATGGGTGTATAGAGTGAAGTACAAAGCATACTGACAAATTGATAGATACAAAGCAAGACTTGTAGCAAAAGGACATAGTCAATCCTATGGGATCAACTATAATAAAACCTTTGCTCCAATGGCAAAGATGACTTCCATACGAGTTCTTATTAGTTTGGCAGTTAATAAATGATGGACGATGTGACAACTTGATGTTAAGAATATTTTTCTTCAAGAAGACCTCAATGAAGAAGTATACATGGAAATACCATAAGGACTAAAATATCAGTATGAATGTGATAAAGTGTATATACTAAAAAAGGCACTATATGAACTGAAATAATCACCATGAGCTTGGTTTGAAAAGTTCAATGAAGACATTATTTTACTCGGATATACTAGAAGCAAAAATAATTATACATTGTTCTTTAAATTTGGAAATGGAACATTTATACTAATCATATAGGTGGATGATATTGTTGTAACAGGAGACGATGAAGAAGAGATAAAAGGGTTGAAGAACCAATTACATAACGTGTTTGATTTGAATGATTTAGGACCACTTTATTACTTCATTGGAATTTTAGTCCTAAAGTAAAAAAGGGGCATCTTTCTAATGCAAGGGAAATATGTGATGGATTTGTTGAAGGAAACATCCATCATAGGATCAAAACCATGTGATATTCCCATAGATGTCAATCACAAATTGAGAATGGATACAGGTAAGGAGATAAATGATACTAAAAGATATCAACAACTTATTGGAAAATTGATATACTTGATTATTATAAGACCTGATATAACATATGCAATCAGTATTCTTAGCAGATTTATGCATGCACCTAAACAACAACATATGGATGCAGTGTTCAAGGCATTGAGATACTTCAAGAAGACACCTGAAAATGATATTTTATACTCCAAACATGGATATATTAATTTAGAATTATATACATATGTTGATTGGGCAGGATCTATAGATGATAGAAAATCTACAACAGGGTATGTTGCAGTGTTTTGAGGAAATTTAGTATCATACAACAATAACTAAGCCTTTTCCCATACTAGACGGGGTCGGCTACTGGAAATTTAGTATCATGAAAAAGAAAAAACAGTTCATGGTTGGAAGATCAAGTGTAGAAGTTGAATACAGAGCCGCAACACAAGGGACAAGTGAAGGATTGTGACTGATTTCATTAATTACATAATTGCAAGAAACTATTAACCTTCTAGTACCACTATATACAGACAACGGAGCAACAATACAAATAGTTAGAAACCCAATTGAACATGAGGGGACAAAATACATAGAGGTGAACTTTCACTTTATCAGAGAAAAAATTACAAACAAGATACTACACGTGCAATATGTACGATCAAAAGACCAAATTGCTGACATTTTGACTAAGGGAGTACCTAAAGCTACATTATGCCGATTGTTGAGAAATAGGGGAGCCATAAACATATTTCACCCAACTTGAGGGGGAGTGTGAAAGAATGACAGAAATACCATTATTGTGTGTTATATTATTGCAATAACTAAGTAGGGGAGTTTAGTCTTTCAAGTTAAAATGTTTTATATTTAAGTAAGTTGTTAGTGATTAGGGTTAGTAGTGTTAAGAAAGAAGAGAGACAGAAAAGGGACAGCCGACACCCATAGAAGGGGGCGCCCAAATCTGTACTTCATCCTACATATTTTCAGTAAAGTGTTTGATTATTCTTGTATTCAATTCAATCAACAAAGATGAGGAGGTTTAGTCGGTGAAGGTTTTCGACTTCAAGTGGATGGATAGTAATAATGGTTTAAAGTTGGACAGTGCGCTCGGATGTTATTTAAAGGAAGATAATTCTTTCATTTAGTATAAAAATTTCATTTTAAAGAACTTAATGTCTTACTGACATATTTAACATTTTTGGTTGGAAAAGTTCACCTTCGAACATTTAGAAACTCACGAGCTTATCTCAGATCACTTAAAGAAAAGTTGTAAAAAGACCCACCAAAAGCTTTGGACGATTATTATAAATGAAATCAAGAGGAAGTATTTAATCATTATTTTGATGCAAGTCAACCTCTCGCTAAAAAGAGCCATGATATAATTGATGTCCCAACATCCACTTGGTAGAGACAGTGTGAGTTGTGAACAAGTGACTAGAAGATATGGAAGGCAAAAAAACAAAGGAGAACCATGCAAAATTGTTGACATAGTATCATAGATTATCTGAGTCTATTATTAGGTATCGGTTTATTATGGTATGTATGATTTCATGCATGTTTGGAACAAATGAGAATAAATTGCGAGTTTGTGAAATGCCAAAGCGACAGAATTTAGTATTATGCATATCATCTGAACTTTTCAAGAAAATTAACTAGCGATCATGACATTCATAGTAACAAAACCTTACGCATAGGTTGTATTCATGCATTTTGTGGTTTTAGCTCTTATGCGCAATCTTTTCACTTAGATAATTCATTTCTGTTCATCCAATACCATTGACAATAGCGTGCCTGTTTAAATTTTTTGTTTCCTAAACTGCAATCGTGAAAAGGGGGAGGATCTGTTTTGGGAGACTTTGTTAGTTTTGACCTTATGGTTAATTGTGTTTTCTTGAATTACATTGGCCGACTAACCAGTTGATGCTGTATTTTTTTAATATTCCTAATTACCTGCATGTGAGCTGTGTTTTGATTTCAGTTAGTGACTCATCTTATCATGTGTTCCGTTAATGATTTGCTTGTTATGAGTATTTACTTGTACATATGCCCCCCTTCATTGTTTCATATTTCTACGATACTATTTTCTTGGTTTTAGTAGGGTTGTAATTCAAATTAAGATTGGTTCACTTGCTTGTAGTAGAAAGTGTTAGTGACTTATGTGGTCAAGTCGTTGTTAAGGAAGGTTTAAAATTTCTTTAGTGGACACCAACTTTTGCAGCAACATTTATAATCAGATCTTGGCCTGTTGCATATGTAATTTAGCTTGCCAAAAACAGCAATGATCTGTTTGATATAAAGGTTTGGGGTAAGGTGATTAACTCATGTTTTCAATATTATCAACACTCCAGATGATTACGAGATAAAAACATACTTAGATGTGGCAATAATAATGTGTTCTTTTCCAGTGGTAAAATGGGAACTTCGTCATAGGCAGCTTCCCGAAGAACAATGAGATCAAGTATTCTGGAACTACCCATCTCTGAGTGGCATGCATTAAATGCTGCTAAACAGTGTGTAGAAGAACGATATCCTCATGTTTAAAAACTTAGGATTTATAAACTTGCCCCAAGTTTTGACCTAGTTACTCGCATGCTGGTGGCAGTTCCTAACTTGCCAGACTCAATATGAAGGTCAAACTGTAGAGCTAATCTTCCCGAGTCACTAAATGTTTCACTTACTGGCAAACATTAGGGGAAGACATTTTACATCCAGTGTCATTTATAGATGCTTCATGGTTATTAATGTCAGGGATTTGATTTCACGAGAAATATGCAAAGAAATCACTAACGATGAACATTTGAAATGTGCAAATTTCAGTGTATCGCCTTAACCTATCTCTCATTTTTCTTGTCCTTTCCAATAAAACAAGAGGACAAACATAGTAATTTGAAAGATGATTTACGACATCCATGGCAGCCTTGCCCTGCTACTACATTACCCAATGAGATGACTGCGGTGAAAAAAATATCTCAAAGGCAATTTCTTTTTCGAAGAGGGAAAGTAGTTTTCGAGGATGAGCTAGGATCTGGCTTTTGCCTGTTTCGGCAAGAGGTGGGCTTGAGTTACAATGTAATAATTATCACACTTTAATTTACAGAAAGAACTAGGAGGGTTACAAGGGAAAACCCCATGATGAAGCATCGTCTGAAACTGGGTTCACGTTGCTCTCTCTTTTTTTTCTGGCAAAGAACCTTGAGATCTACCTTTTTATGGACAGGGGAAGCTTCCTATCATCGAGCGTCTCATATTTGACGTAGTCACAGATTTTGATGTAACTGCACATTCACTTACTCGTACTTGGGAGTGTTAATTAATGAGAAATAACAACTGCATTTCAGATCAAGCTACCAAGTCGATGGCGAAAAGTCATAAAGTTCATAATGCAGATCACTTTATATTGCTAAGGTTGATTTTTCCCGTACCAAAAGGAAAAGGATGAAAGGAATAAAGGCTGACTGGAATAACTGAGTGACAAGCGAACCGCTAGCATTATCATAAAAGAGCAGGTAACAAGTTCACTAAAAAAAAGGTAGCTTTGAGATGCGATAGACTTGTCATGAAAAAACTGTCTGTAAACCAAGATCATTTCATTACGTAGAGGGACCATGAATGAACTCAATCATATCAGAGTATGACCCGTATAATATACCTAGAGTGCACAGATACTGTTACCTGCTGTATTGGAAACTTTGACACCGATTTGAATACTTGGCTCATTGATATATGTAATGAACCAACTGATGCAGCTTCATCCAAATTTCTGTCTGGCTATTATGAAATCATTTCATTTAGAATTCTAACTGTGCTGCTCAATGTTATCATCACCAATTGTTATCTGCTGGGGTTGGGCAGTCAAACACTCAAGCTTCGTCTTATTCACGTGTTGTGATTAGAAAACCTCAATTCTACTACGGGCTTGTGCTTTTAATTAGTTGAGCTCAAGTATGTTTAGTGAGCTTCACGTGGTCAATTTTTTTAGTTCTGCTCAAACTTCGTGCATATATGGTATTTAATGTGATTTGTGATAGTAGCACCAGGGTTAACAAAACACATCCAGTTTTGGATATTAAGCTTAAAAAATCGGTGGTGAACTGAAAAACTCTCAACCTTGTTTAGATTTTCTATGCGAAACAGTTTGTGTGTTTCTGTCTGCTTTACTGTTATTTGCACGTTAGGATCCTGATTTACAAGATCGATCTAAATCAGTTAATTGCTATTCATATCGTCTTCTTCGGGCCTGATGAGTGTGTTGGCTTATTGGAGGAAGTTTTCCCTTGCAATCTTGCTAGCTCGGTCTAAAATATTGTGTTACACATCATACTATTGTTCTTTTAGAGATTCACATCAACCTATTCCATATATATAGGAAATAATGTCTGTATAAAGAAGTATGAATGCGGCTTTGTTTATCTTTATGCTTCATCTATTGATGCGAACCAACTAAGACGAGCGTGGTTGTGAAGTTGAATGGTCGTCATCTTCTTCAGGACAACTTCTCTAGTTAAATGAAGAGAAGTTCTGAAGTTTGTCTGCAAAAAGCAAATCAAGGCAAGTTTATTATTTAATGAAAGAAAAAAGTTAAGCTAGATGGTCTCCCAAATCCTTCACAGTGAACATGCTTAAGATTCTCTAAATAAACATGTTTATTGCCCGTGTGAAGTACAGCTAACCCAGCTGTGTATGCTGAGTAATAACTTTGAACATGATCCACTGGATCGAATACAGATTACTCTGATGCAGCCTCAACTCCCGGACATTTGGTTGCGGTGATATGTAAATACGTTGAACTCAGATGGAAATCAATTCATGGTTCTAGCAAGCAGATGTGCTAATGTCACGACCGGCAATTAAGTTTGGCTTTATTCATCCAACAAGTACGTCCAATTATTTTGTTCAACCCAATTGTAGGTTTCTTCCTTCAAACTTAGTCAAGTCATACGGTGTAGAATGCCCAACAAAGCTGTGTACTTGCACTGTTTACCTGTAGAAATACCACTCAAGCACCTTCAGGAACTTACTGGTCACTCTTTCATGTATAAAGGTTTGAGAATCGCACCCAAGGTCGATATCTGGTGTTTTGTATGGACCTACTGGAATGAAACGTTGTTCGGTGCTTGGTAAGTGAACACTGTTCAAATGATACGGTGTAGATACGTACAAGTGGAAGAATAAGAGCCATGTCACATCTCGTAGTGATATTTTGCCCACATAGCTTTAATCTGTGATTCGATGAGGAATGCAAGCCAACCCTTCTTTGCGTTGGGGATCAGTTCTCCTGAAGTTTGCCTTTCTAATACATATCGGTTTTACAGTAGTCTGTGTTGAAAATTAGCTATCGTCTTTGTTAAGAACTTTGCCGTTTGTGTGATTGCCCTTGGTGGAAATTCATTCACTAGCCGGAGGAAATGGATCGCCGGAAACTGAACTTGAGTCACGATGGTTTCACCTGTTCCTAGTATAAATACCTATAGGTACTCATAGATATGTTTGGTTTCACCGATAGGGAAATACTTGAGATATGAACTCATTGGTAGATTTATATCGTATACCGGCCGAATACATACATTTAGCTCACTGTATAGGTTTCATTCGTAGCGGGCAGGGAATTTCTCTCATGCCTTGTGTTCCCTCTGTCCTTAGGGCGGGGGTTGGACCACCTAGCATAAAACTTCAAGTCGATTGGTTTCTGACTCCTGAATAGCACAAACGAATCGTTATCTGCATGAAGTGCGATGCCTTGCGGGTCAAAAATGAAATGCTTTTATATATTAGGATTCTCATTGTGGGTACCGTCTAACAAATTCTTTTGTAAGTTGGGGTCCTAGACTGATGCCATTGATCTTCAATGCTAATGAGGATCATGCATTGATGTGGTTGACTCTTTCCTCTTGCCGTGGTTGCCAAGTTTTTATATACCAATAAGGTCGTGCTATATCAACAACGATTGGTTAGCATGTACCGTTCTGTGGTATGACCGTCTTCGGTATCTAAATGCAGCATCCGGATTTGCAGGTCATGTGTGCGTGGAAGCTCTGGAGACGAATTCTAGTTTTGGTAGCAGATGCAGAGCTGGATCGTTGGTAGCAATGTTCATAGGACACATGGATTCGTCGAGAGATTGGTTTCGAGAAACCCTTTGTGTTGGCCGCACAGGAAGCAATTGTCATTGCTTAATTTTTGTTGGACCTTTGAATGTTTAATCAAGTTTTTCCATGTACAGTTGCTTCTGTCCTTGTTTCACATCTCCCTTCTTGAGCACGATGAAGGCTTATTATCTATGCGTGCATCAAACCTCAAGGAGGTCTTTGAGTTACAATTAGCACAAAATAAATCATAGATTATTCAATGATGTATGGTTTAAGTTCAATGTCGTTTCCAGCCTCATGGCAATTATTAATATTATGGAGCGGAGGGAACTTCAGCTCAGTTCTCAAACCCCAAAGCTGGCAATGGTTGCTTCCTTTGTGGGGGACATCATTCGCTAGTGTTCGGCCTGGGAGTGGCTCGATTCCTTGCTGCTCGTGGATTTAGAAGAACAGGTAGAGTCGAGCGAGATGCAAAGGATTATAAATAGTTCGAACCCATTCAAATATAACACTATCAAGTACGAGCATAATCAGATTTGGAGTTGGATCCATTAGATGGAAACCACATCTGAATAAAAACACTCAGGACATATCTTGGTTACTGAAAATGACTTCCAGACCCGTTTATCAATTGACATGGTTTTCTAAAACCATTCCCTAATTAACAGAAGGATTTGTAGTAGTTTATATTTTCGACGGCCCAATTAAACATTTTCGAGGTCATAAACCGTTGAAACCCACTTTCCGCAGCCGATATAGAAAAATCCACCTGCTGAGAGGACATGGGTTGTTATCAACGTCGAGCGAAAACTCCGGAGCCAACACGTTTTCTACAATTGGATGCCAATATGACAGGACTTTAAATTATAAACTCTCAAAAGTATAAAGATCATCTTACTAAAATCATAATTATTGCACTTACTTGATTTGATCAAAACAAAGGATGCATGCATCATTGCAAACTTCTGGTTCTCAGCGTATTATTCCCAAAGCCAACTGCAAGTTATACTAAATCCTTTGAACAATATTTTGAGAAGATATTGTTCATAACTATTTGCTATTATTGTTCATCTTATTGAACAATATTTTGAGAAGATATCAGGTAATGTTATACATAGCCAACTGCAAGTTATACTAAATCCTGACCGTACGTGTACTTGGAAACCATGCACAAGAATGAGATTTGTGAGATGGATTCCACTCAGTTTCCATCAAGGAAGACCAGTGGAGATGTACGGTGGAGATCTAATATGACCAACTAATTGGTCATAAATTATGCAAGATCAACTCTTATTCAGTTTTCCATCTTGAAGCGATTGGGACCGCTATGACAATATCCGACGCGTACCCGTGTGCACTCAAAAGCCCACGCATCCACAGCAAATACCGGCCATTGATCATCGCCAGATGATGGCATTCTGCGACGTAGATCTTTTGATAGTCAAAGAACTCTAAATGGATCTTGCAATGTCTCGCCCAGATCCGCTTTTCATAGTCCTTCAAAACCCAAACTTCCACTGCATTCATGCATGCACGAAGGTGCAATAGCTGCAAAAAGCCTTGCACCTCAACCAAAGTATCTGCCTCAGCCATGTTTTCATAGTTATCAAAAATGGAGGTTTCACAAGGAGGGTAGTTAACCACCGCCGACGTTGAAAGCCACTATGAACTTACCCGAACAGGCTTCTGTATCGGAGGCAGACAAACGAAGAAGTTGAACCAGTTGGATTGGATCTTAAACCATGACAAATCCAATGGACGGCTCCATTAAAATAGGAAAAGGTGGCTTCTAGGATCTGTGAGGACAATCAGGGAGGTCCCTCCATTGTCGATCCACACCTAATGGGAATCTTTTTGACATGATTTTATAGACCAAGTGCACCTGGTAGAGTCTAGTAACTGGATCCTGGAGCAATTGGCACAACTCGATCCGGTCGAAACCCATGCTTGGCAGGTCCATTTGCTCTCTTGTTGCAGGGTTGACCACATGAATGGTGCAGTTATATGTGCCTTTCATGAAGCAAATCAATCAATTTAGGGAAGTTTGCATCCATATACAGCTCCCCACAAGAACCTTCTCCTTCTTCCCCTGATAGCCACCTTCGTACCCGAACTTGACCACGGCCTCCCTGTACCTGTTAGCGAGGAGGTAGTGGTTCAAGTTCGGGTGACGTCGGTGCTTGTCACCAAGAAAGAACATGTTGAGCTTTGTTCTTTGTAGATGCATGGTGGCGAAGTCCGCGGAGCGGATGAGGACGCACCAGACTTTGCAGACGGTGCGGTACATAACGAGAGGTTTCACGGGGAGCCGAAAAAGTATGTTTGCGATGATCCCCATAGGAAAAAATGGTGCTCCATTTTCTATCTCCTTTTTTTTCTTTGACCTCCTCCTCCCCTTAACGTTTTGTTGCGAGAGGAGATCTTCTTCTTGCTTCTTCTCCTGTACCGCATTGCTCCTTTGCTTCCTCACTCTCTTCCTCTTCTTGGGGAAGAAAGAAACTAACCTAGTCATCCCTCTCTCTCTGGTTTTGGTGGCACTCACCTATATATAGGGAGTGTAATGAATTGGGGAGTGAACAAAAATGTCAGTTCTCACTTTTCCCAAAGTTGATAGCCTCCAGAATTCACTAAAAGATGCAAATTCTTATAGAAGGTAAGCTAATAACGCACAAACTTGTTTTTCTAGACCACAGCACAAAAACCGGATGCATGTCAGATTGTATATTACCCATATACTGGTTATAAAAAATCTCCATCGTTCATCCCCACCGTCCTCACTTCATGTTAACCTAAGTGGGCCCTAAGTATACAGTTTCCAAATTAGATGCACGGTGGAGATTCACTATAACCTAATGTGGGTCATATGCTGTTTGACATGATGATCTCTGGCGTCAAAGCTGGAAACCCTAAGCTGCTTTGAGTTATATATGGAACTGCAGTCTGCGATAAGAAAGGCATGGTGTTCGTTCTTCGTTTAGTGTTTTAACTGGTTGCCTAAAAGGGGTCATGTGAAAATTCTTGGATGGATGTCATGGTTAACCTTGGGCCACCTAACTATAGATTAGAATCCGATACGGTCTCTACTTTCTTTCCTGAAAGTTGGAGGAATGCCATCTTCAGGCAAAAAGGATTGGATTTGATTAAAGTAATGATGGTTTGGATGCTTTGTTTTAAACCTTAAAGAGTAAACTTTTATAGGTTTGGGACTAGATTCAAATCCAAATTTGGTGAATCATGGTCCAATTGAAAGGTGATAGCTGAAATGCATGAAATCTTGGGGGTTTGAATCGAAGTTAGCTTTGATTATAAACCTGATCCAATGATCTCTTACATCAAAGTAACATGCATATATGTTGCTCAAGGAAATCTTAGAGCTGCATTGCGGGTGGAACAATCAGCATCCAACCCGAAATGCCTTCATGTGATTGTAATATGAAGATTCATGGCTATGTTGTATGAGATCCGTGAAGCAAATCTATTGAACCATCGGACAGATACAGGAAGAGTTGTGAGTTTTTTAGCTGTAAGTTAAGTAATTTCTTTCATGATTAAGTTATAATAATGTTGATTAGCCACTTTAATTGTCGGGAAAGCCTCCATGCCATTAAATGTTCTTTCAATTTTCTTGAAGATTGAGACTTCGTAATGTTGATCCTTTCCAACTTACCCAAATCTTCGTAGTCTACTCCTCTTAATGAAATTTTCTATCTCAAAGTTTTAAACATATTTGAACAGTCTAAGAACAGTTCTTTCTTTACTCATCCTCAAGCTCCCAAGTAACTTCACTGGGTTTTTCTCAATTCATGATTCACTTTGGGATCTAGCCAACGGGAATACGAGGAATCTTTAATGTTAATTAAGGGCGAACATCACTGAATTTCTTGGGTATTCAAAGAATTCCCTTTGTTGGGTTTCAACCGCGTGCCCTTTGCTCATGTTTCATTATCAAGTTTAAAAGACCCAGTGAATCACATAACCACGAGCACTCAAGTCCATCACCGTACACATTGATCCGAATAAATCAATTGAAGTGGGTCTTCAGCTCAACCTTCCTGTATAGTTTTGCTTTAATAGGTGTACTTGGGATATTTTTCCTTAATAAAACCTATTAAGTACAAAAACTCTAATGTAGTTATTACATTTAAAAATTCAAATAGTTATCTATGATACATGCTATAAGCCATGACAATCCTACATAATCTTAGAGTTTCCTTATTATATCTTAACATGCAATAATAATCATTCTACATCTCATCCTCAAGCTCCCGTGTGGCTTTGCCGGGTTATTCTAGTTTTCATGGTTCGCATCGGGATCTAATGAATAGCCACCAGAATGATCAGGAGCGCTTAATGTAAGTAGTTAAGGGCGATGATCACCGACTTTCTATGCAATTATGATTTGCTGTATGATTATTTCCTTTTTAGTGTTCCAACTCTTAAGATTTATGATCTTGTTTGAGGCCCCCAGTAGTGGATCGCATAGACAAACCAATGCATTGTCCATCTCCGATCATATTGATTAGAACAAATAAATTAAAGTGGGTTTAAACTCGACCCATCGGCATATTTGCTATCCAAATGGGTGTACCTGAAACCATGTTCCTTAATAAAAATCTAGCATGTACCAAAAGCTAAGGAAGAGATTACCTTCAAACCTTTAGGATTGTCATGCATGATACAACACCAGAAGACATCACACTCCTAAATGGTTTCGAGTTTTTCTTAGTGTACTGGAACATGAGAGAATAGTTCCTTCTTAGCTCATCCTCGAGCTCCCATGTCGCTTGATCGGGTTTCACTGGATTCACGGTTCACTTTACTTTGCGATCTATTGAATATCCACCAGAAAGATTGGGAATCTTTTTCCTAAGAAAGTAAAGGCAATGATCACTTACTTTCTTTCTTAGCTAAGCAAATATGGAGCGATTACACCATCAAACCATTTGCTAGAATTTTGTTATCTAGTTTGAGGTCCCTAGTGGATCATAGAACCAAACAAGCTCAGTGTTCATCATCAAACACATCGATTGGGACGAACCAATTAAAGTGGGCTTTCAACTTGACCTACCAGAGCAGTTGCTGCCTAAATTGGTTTACCTGGAATGAAGGTGCTCCTTAATAAGAACTACCAAGCACAAAAACACTGATGAAGAGATTACAACCAAACATTCTTAATTGTCATGCTTGCATGATGCATACCAATATGACGTAACACTTCTACCTGGCTTTAGAGTTTTTCTTGTAAACCTGAACATACGAGGACAGTTCTTTTGTTGCTCATCCTCAAGCTCTCACATGGCTTTGCCGGGTTTTTCTAACCCTACTCAGAAGGATCAGGGATCATTGATCTAAGTAATTAAGGGTGATGATCACCCACTCAAATATGAAATTATGATCTAGTTATAGTAGCATTTCTTTTCATGGATTCGACGGCTACATGGCTTTTGTTCTTGCTTTGTTGTCCAGTTTGATGGCTCACCATGGTTACAGAAACACACTAATGTATTCCCCCATCCTCCAGGACATTGATCAAGATAAATCAATTGAGACTCGGTGAGCCAATCAATTGTTATCCAGTTCGGAGTCCAGTTCCATGGTGGTTTTGGGTCTGCTTCTGGTTCTCATATGGTTGGGTTCTACTTTCCATTCGGTTTAGGTTTCTATCTAGAAAACATCACGAAGAACCAAATTAACAAATGCCAAATATGATATTGAGAGGAAAACATATTACTTATTGTTTTAAAATTATTAAAAATATATGTGTAGACAAAAATTGTGTGAAAGGGAGAACAGGTTGTTCAGGTTCCAGGTGCACCTAATGGAACCAGGAGGGTCCCTCATTCTGTTATGGTTCCGGGTCCAGTTTGGTTCTGGCTTTAGCCAGTTTCAAACCTTGTTTGCTTCCAGTTCAAACTACCATTCTGGGTCCAAGCCAGCATGTCTATTTATAAGCAAATCCTAAAAGGGGATATTGATATATGTAACCTTACTGTATGTTGGCCTTTACACCAAACACATTCTTGGTGTCACAAACTTTTCCGAAAGGTCATATGGATCCAAAGACCATGGCCCGAAATGGTTTTGAAAGATCTTTCCTTAGATTTGGACCAAACACGATTTCACCGATCCGACTGCCAGTAACGAGTTTGTAGAGTTATCAGGAGCTTTTCAACATACCAGAAATGAAGATATAGATCATATGGCGAAAGTTAAGAGGCCAAAAAAAATTTTTGGGTCTGCCACTGCCTGGTGGGCTTGCCTAGCTCAGGTCTTTGCAGCCATGTTTCTTGAAGATGGTGCGGTTTGGGATGTGGCCTGGGAAGACCTTAAGGCAGTGAAGGAGAGGGATCCAGCATGTGTAAGTCATGCTCGATACCTACTCAACTTCAAGACTTGGCAATTCAGGCTCACAGAGTGGCTCATAGTCTATGGACTTACTGCTTGACCATGCCACCGGTGTCTTGATCAGCTAGACCAGTGTCCGGTGATAACACATAGGGCTTGCACAATGTGACTCTAGGAGGTACTGGCAAGGTCAGCAGCGTGACTATCACCCAAAGGTTGGCGAAGGGGTCATTATGGGTGCAGGTTCACATATTCTGGCTAATGTGAAGATTGCAGAAGGGGCCAATATCGGGGCAGGCTCAGTCGGGGTGAAGGAGGTGCGGTTAGTAGGGGGGAGGGAGGGAGAACCCAGTAAGGTTGGCCAGCATTCCTAGCATTACAATGGACCACACTTGCCTGGTGTCTGGGTGGTCGGATTATGTAGTCTCATTTTTTATGGAAGATCAAAGAACCTTAGTTTCTTTTCTTATCAAGATAAAGTCAAAACGGTCAGCTTACCTGGTGGTGGTTTAGACACATTACCTGTTCATCATCTTCCTTTTTAAAGAAATTTCCTACTTAGCGTCAAAGACTGGTAGAAAGTTATGGAATATATCGCGTGAGTTTCTAACTATAATGTCTACCTGATATTTTACTCTCTCTCTCTCTCAAAATGAAAAGCCCAAGGTTAACTGCATATTGTTACAATTTTATTGAATAGCATGTTTTCTTTTAAAACAATTCTTATACATGTATTTTACCAGACAAACGAGTAAAACAATTATAACTTTTTATACTTATGCCCCAATAAAGAGTGATGCCCCTCATAGTAAACAGTGAGTACGAGTACTCATGTCTTACAGGTTATAAGATCTAGTTTTCACACACACACACACACACACACACACACACACACACACACACACACACACACACACACACACACACACATATATATATATAGCCATTTGTGGAACGATATATCAGAGCAGCAAAGCCCTGTGAAAAATGAAAAAACGCCATAATCTCATCCTAATCATTGCACCATGATGAGGCCAAGAATACTCATGTACTTCCTTTCCTTTGCACCATAGTTTCATAAGGTAAAACAAGCGACTCCATGCTCATCGATGGATGTGGCCACCTCGAGGGGCTCAGCTTGCAGATTTACAGCAAGAAGGTTCACCAACAAATTAGAACTGGCTATACTCTTAGACACCATAGAAGCTTGGATGGCTTAGCAAACCTACTGATTGGATTTGATGTGAATGGGGATGGTGGAAGGAATACATTGGCAACATAATACATCACTGGTTCATTATAGAGATTCATTTATAAAGGTGGTGAGATTTATTCGGTAACTGCTGGAAGGCACGTATGTAAACGAAACAATGTCCTTGCGGTGAAGGAAATAATTCAAGGTTTTTTACAGAGCCTCAACAAAACGGCCTGATTAAGAAACTTCGTTCTAGTAACAATGCTTATTGCAGTGCACATATCATGAAAGGGAAATCATACTTGAATCACTCAAGGCGTGCTCATTTGAGGTGCTTGTCTTTTCATCAACCACACGCATAGCACTTGAAACAACAAAGTGCCAAGATGTTAACAGCTTTCAAAGGTCTAGAAGAAGTCTGCGAGGATCTTCCACAACATCCTTAATGCGCCGCAAGAAATACACTGCCTCTCTCCCGTCAATGAGGCGATGGTCGTATGTCAGTGCAATGTACATCATGGGCCTAGGGACGATGTTACCACCCACAACCATCGGACGATTTACAATGCTGTGCATTCCAAGTATAGCAGACTGTAAACAAGAAAATAAAGATGTTAGAATTTCGTATAGAAAAGATTGGAGTAAGCATTTAAACAGAGGAGTTGATCTTGGAACTGATCAGGTTAAGCGTGTCTTTATTTTCTTTTTGAGAGGTATACCATCGGTATCTAGAAGCTCAATGGTTCCAACTAATCCAATTCAAGCGGAGTCAGTCCACTATGCTCCACTACCACTGTTGGTCTTCTCCATTCACAAGGTTCGAACTCGGGATCAATAAGGAGAACAAGCACCAGAACACGAACCAAAAACACTTGAACCAACCAAGCATTAATCAGGTTAAGTGTGTCTTGTTTGTGCCATAATGATCCATACCTGGGGAGGATTGATTATGGGTGTACTTAAAAGGCTCCCGTAGACGCCACCATTTGATATAGTGAATGTGCCACCAGCCATCTCATCAATTGATATTGAGCCATCAGTGGCTTTTTTGGCAAGAGAACTGATTTCCTTTTCTACCTCCGCAAAATTCATTCTGTTGGCTTTACGAATGACAGGAACAACAAGACCCTACAAGAAAACAACACATATAGTATAGCCATTATGTCAGCCATGAGAACCGAGAAGGCAATTCGGTACTGGGTAAAAACATGCAAAGCACTAAAAATCTCCATTATGAATTACTAGAAACTCATAACTGCATGTGGATAGGTAACCATAAACGTGCTTAAACATTCAATATCCAGAGTGCTACAGCAAATCAAGAAGCTAGTTCACAAATAACCTTTTCAATCATATCCAGTGGAAAAATATATCTTCCATAAATTGGCATCCTCAGTTCATTCTACCACACTCCCAATTAATTGAGAAGACTAGTTTCAGAATCTGTTTTCTGAGAAACAAGTCTATTTATGAACGACAAGATATCACAAGTACGAGAATATGACAAGTATGAGCACTTTTCTGTAGTTGCATAAAGTAGTCAAACGCCATCTGAGACTCTATGATTGCATTACTCATAGGTTAAGTAGTCACCAATGTGAAGACTAACGATATATAATATTCGCTCAAAAGTTTGGGGGGGAAAAGGCAGGGTATTCAACAACTAAGAAGCTCATCTGATCATCGCAGGGTGTTCACGGTTTTGGGGAGAAAATAGCAGTCGTCACCTTCTTTAGAGTGAAAGCTGACACCATCCCAGGAAGTTTTAAGTCATCGGATGAAAACCTATTGCCTTTACCTTCTCAAAGACTGTCAAGTAGACCTTCATATGCCATCCAGAGAGTGATAAAGGACACGAAGGTCTACAGCTCCTTTAGATGGTGAATGGATCACCCACCTCATTTTTCAGCTAATTGGTAACGCAACTATGGTCCAGAAAAATAACTTTCTCTGGGAACATAGGATGGCTTGCTATAGTAATTGAACGCATGACTTCATATGCAGTCAAAGCACACTCTTACAAAGCATACTTTGACTCTCAGAAGCAAATGGTTAAAGTCTCTGCAGACAATTTCCCACAGGAAAAAGTCATACATAGCAATGTTGAAACTGCTCAGCCAGACAAGTATACTTAATAGGTAGCATGTTCCATAAAGCGTGCTCTTATAATGTTGACCCATGCAGATAGAATGCTAAAGACCACAAAATTTCCAAGTAATGGAAGTAAGTAGATAAACTAGAGTTCATGAGGATAGGCTTCTAGTTGAGCATATAACATTACAGCATGTTCATCTGAACAATCAAACCAGGACAGGAGATATAGAGTTGGTCCACCATCCACCTACCCGTTTATTATACTATTAGGAGAATCTCTTGATGTCCAAATAGCCATAATACAAATTTCTTTTACCTGGTCCCTTCATTGTCATCAAGTAGACAGATAGTTTTCTTCAGTACCATGAGTTATTAGGTTTGCGGTGTTATTTAGGTCTCTCATAACTAATTATCTGAATTAACAATTTTAATGAAAAAAACAACTTAGATTCTAACTTCAAAGCAACCTTTTGACTGGACGCTTCTATGGCCCGAGTGTATTGGCAGGACAAAATATTGAAATTATCAGACATGGATGTCGATACACTATGCTTTTGACGTTAGCAACTTCATAACATACTTCCATATTGGAAATGTGGTTTACTTTTACAGGCACCAAACAAGTAAAGGAGGGTCGTGTCCCCATGCAAGTAGCAACCAAATATCCAAGCAACATTTTATCTGATGACACTACAAGAGGACCATGCAACTTGCAGAGGGATCACATCGTTGAAAATGAATTGGAAAATAGAACGTATATAGTTGGTAATCAACATAATCAGAATTGCAGGTTAGGATGAAACACAAGGTTCTAGATATCATAACAGAGGATCACAGAGCACTAACAGATGACCACATTCTGCAGTCACATTCACTTGTTTCTGTTGAGTCTTACAAAACAGTAAGTGCCTTTTGTTAATTAATTGTATTACATGCATAAAACATGAACTGCCTACTATTATGAATATGCAATAGGAGAACAAACAACTGAAAATTGGATTTACACACCTTAGGAGTTCCAACAGCAATACTAATATCAATATCATCACGATAAATAATATCTTCACCATCAATAACAGCATTAATTATGGGCTGATGCTGGAGACCACTCACAACAGCCTGAAAAAGTTTGAACAAAGTCAAAAGGATGCAAGATAGGATTATAATCATATGACTGACCACAACCTTTGCTACTTAAAAGTTAAATGTGTAGGACATGCATACCTTAACAAATCCCGACATAAAACCTAGCTTAACACCATGCTTTTCTAGAAATGCATCTTTGTATTCGGAACGGAGTTGCATCAGATTTGTCCTTCAACAAAAAGGTAAACAGAATCACAAGAAAAGGAACACTTAATCAGCATGAAATGATAACAGTTCATATCTGCAACAAACAACCCAAGCTCAAAATAATTATCTTGCAACACATTTTCGTTTAGTGCCATTCTTTGGGTCAAATTTGCAAAAAATACCAAAGCATAAAGGAATTTAATGTTTGCTACTAGGGGGTGGGTTGTGACTGTAGTATAGGCACATGGTCCTCCAAAGGATGTAAAATAGATTGAAACTTTCACGAATAAAACATAAGCCCATAACTTCAAGGCATTTACCTAGTTGATAGGTCACTGACCGGACAAATACTTCATTATGGTTCAAGAAGCAGTATATCTTGCCAAACCAGGTGTGGGTTGTTGCAGGATTCACGCTACATGCTAAGAAAACTGAGTCACAGAAGTGACTAAATATGGATACAAACTAGGTTACCTACATGTCAACTTCATTAAATGTGGTCAGCATCGCATAAGTGTTCTGGGAGTCTTTCAGACGAGTTGCAACTCTCTTCCTCAATCTTGTCATGGGAACCTGCAACAGTTGACAACTTCATCTCGGCTAAATATTGTTGAATTTGGTAGACAGATACACAAGAGCATCTACCAATTCTGTAAAGGACCAATCTTTTAAAGAAATTAAGGCTTACTCGTCTTTCCCTCTCTTTGGGAGGAAGCTGAGGTTCCGTATGTGAGGTTTTAGACGCTGGAGGGGATGCAGTTGAAGGCTTCTCCTTGACTGATTCTGACGGTGTTTTTTTCTCCACACTCCCTCCCCCCATGGAGGAAGACGACAAAGGCTTATCTTCGGCAGGCTTCTCTTTCTTTGTTGAAGCATCTGAATCAGCAACAGCAGATCTGGAAATGACAGCAATCTTTGTTCCAGGAACTACAGTATCACCTTCTTTAGCTACAAACTACAAGTTATGCGCAGCTAAAGTGGTAAGAAACAAATAACCAGGTTAGAAGTTAAAACTTTCTCAACAAATAAATAATTACCCTCTGGATGACCCCAGCGTCTGGACTAGCAACATCAATAGTAACCTAGAAGTAGAAATGTTTCCCTATTTTAGATGGAAAACGATTTTAAACAAACCTTTTTTTCAGGAGCCATAAATTACCTTATCTGTCTCGATCTGTGCTATGGTTTCATCAACCTCAACCTTGTCACCAGGTTCTGAGCCAGATGGATTAAACAATAAAAGAAAAAACAGAAAAATAAGCCGTTAGAAGAGAGCTATGAATGCATAGTAGCACACAAGAGAAGACAAATTGTCTGTCTACATACTCTTCAGAAATGTGGCCAGAGTTCCGTCAGTAATGGATTCACCCATAAATGGAACAACCGCATCAAACAAATCACCTACAATTAAATTCATTGAGAATATTCTCAATGGATGGAGCTTTTAACTGAAATGAAAGAACAACCATTTGAAAGATAAGACGATGTTTCACCTGCATCTGAAGCAAATGATCTACTCCAGGCAGCATGTGAAGGATCTCTCCCAAACAGAATAAAGGTTTCACTGTGTTACAAATACAAAATGGCAGCAAGAATAATGATGGTCAGTAGAAGACTGCAAGTTACTAATCCAGCCAAGGATAAAGTCCAAAGAAATAATGCAACAGAAGAACGTTCCATGCTAACCTGGTTTCTTTCTTACCAATTGGACCACCTGAGAGAGTTATGGCAAAAGAGAAGTTAACTCAAACAGACAATAGCAACAATGGTTTAGCCAATAATCTAACCAGAGATTTCTGTTTATCAATTTACCTGGCAAAGTAAGGACACTGAAATTCCTGGCATGAGCACATCCCCTCAAGAGAAGCAATGCCTACTCAATTTCCAAGAGTAAGACTAAAGAAAAATACTAGAGGAACTTAACTAAGAAAACTGCATAGGCTATCATATCCAAGCCACAAGGAATGATAAATCTACATATTCGTGGTAAAAGAATTAAAGGAACTTAACTTTTCAACTGGAACTTGTGGATATGAGAGTGATAATATCTAAAATGCATGCAGGACAAAACCATGTAAGGGGCTTTGAAGTAGAAAACTATGTCTATCAAATCCAAGGCACAGTTTGTACAAGGCTTTATATGGTCAGTGTTGCTCTGATAGGAAAATTGTTATGGCTGCTTAGCATGGAAGATAAGTTATGCACTGATTTGTTACATACTCAAGATAAATAACAGATGGATGACTGGTCATGAGACTTGGAAGAAGTGGTGATTAGCATTAAAAGCTTTTTCCCTCACATACTTTCTGAATTTGGCGACAGGTCCAACCTTCTTGGCAAGATCAAAGGACAATAAATCAGCCTTTGGGACATGGTTTCGCCTACTATCTCCCAACTAGTTAGGATGAAAGAGTCTCTAAGTCTAAGGAGAAACTAAAATAGAATGAATATCCAGAATAGCTTGTTTGATGAGTCATGAGTTTCATCTTTCCTTAATGGTACATAAATGCTTATGAAGGTTCAACCCATTACCCACAGGGGTATCTTATGATTCATTATGTATCCTCTAAGTTTAGCCGTTCCCATAGCAAAGCCATAAAGCCAGCGTTGTCTCCTTGTGCCATCTGCTTTCTGCAGTTTCTCTCATGTGATAAGTACCCAGTGATTCAGGAATGGGGCTTTGACCTTGTTAGTATCATGGACCATCCGCTGCAGGACAGCATCCCCCATCTTCTCCAGGGATATAATTTTTCGAATTATTTTCGGAGTTGCCACTTCCCAGTGGATGTCATGCTCAAATGCATAGACATTTCTATTTGGTCCATACTTGTATGATGAAAGGAAATAAAAATGGATAATAGCATCTTTGGTGCTTTCTACCACTAAATTTCTGTCACATCACTCATAGCTATTAAGAATGTCAATCCTCAGAAGTCGTAAGAGCACTATATCCATTAGTCAGTCATTTCTCGTCAGTAAATCTTAATCCTTTCCATCAGACAGGAGGTCTATACATACTTTCTTCTATCACTCTCCTCGCTTCGATCACCAGAAAAGGTGGATGCCCCTCCACTCTTAGGCTGGTATTGTTTTGTTGGGAAGGCAAAACCACAATCTTTGTTGCTTATTCAGACTGTTCATGCGCCAGTCTTAAGTAGGCAGATCTTACCTGGGCTGCCCCTGTTATTCACCAGAGTGCTTTAAGGAATTAAAATTATCCTTCTATATGGGATCTTGTCCCCTCTGTAATGCTTCTTGTGGTTTTCAGCCTGAGGTCATGTTCTTTATGATCTCATATAAACATCTTGGTATTTGTCTCTAAGAAAAAAGGGCATGTCAACTTGGTAGTACAATATCCAGACAGCTACTCTACAAACCATAGTCATAGGAAATGTGGACTTTTTGTTGAAGTTGAATAGCATATGAAGTATGTTATACAAGGTTCAACATCCTGATACTCATTTTAATAACAGATAGAGATGAAAGTAAAAGAAAAGGCACCAAAGTAACAAGTAACTCTAAAGACCGCCAGAAAACAGATATCATTACCTATTGAACCTTAAACTTTTTTTCTGGAAGGCTCAGTTCTAACCTACGAGTAAGTGTTTTACATGTTCAGTCTGCAAAACAGATCCTAGTAGCTTGAGTTCAAACTATATTTCACGGCCCAGGTTTCTTCAATTTTTGTTCAAATATCAGTTTATGATGTATCTAGCATAACCATTGAAAAGGTCATAAGCACTATCATACTGTCCCTCACTTTAACAGGTTCCCATCCTCACAATCTAGAGGTAGGGGCATCCTGCATCCTACCCTAATGTTTCTTGTTTCTAATAAAGAAGTGTTTTCTATTAAACTGTACTTTATGTGCTTCAGCAGTGACCTATATAGATTGAAATAATAGCTGCAGAATTCTGCACAACACTGAAGTACAAATAAAGAAGTGAACTGGGAAAAATGGTAATAAGGAAGTAAGGAACACCATATTTACCTCTTGTGAGGACATGAAACTCTCTTTTAGCATAGACCCTTCAGGAAAAACCTTACACAAGGGTTGTCCACGGACCTGCAGGGAAAAAAAAGTGATTAAACAAACTAAATAACTTTGAACTAATCATCATAATATTGTCAAATTGCTGCAAAGGTTTTGAACGAGCAATACTTAGAGTTTTGGATATCATTCTATCAAAGTCATTTGTCATTTGCATTTGTCATAGCAGTATGATACTCTACAAGTATCAGTAATACCTTCATACTAGTCACTGTACATCGTTTAGTACCCATCAATAGAATGAACCGCATGAGAACACACTACAACCTTGAGAGACGATAAATAATACACTTCTAACTCCAGTAAAGAGGGAAGAGGCTCATACCAAAGAAGAAATCGTGGCAGATGATCCACCATGAGCAACTTTTCGCATAACACGCCCCAACATTTTTCTTCGGCTTGAAGACTGAAAGGTGGAAAACAAAGAAAGCATATCAGTGATGATCTTTAATGGATGCTAAAGTATCAAAGTCAACCAAGGAATAGGTGATCACATAAGGAGAAATCCAGCAAATGCTCTTCTTCGAGTGATACTCATCCAGTACTGTCTACTTAAGAAATCCCGTAAACAATGGCACAATGCCATCCAATCACAGGTCATTAATCCTCGCACACTGAAATTTCAATGAGGAAAAGGCACAGAACAAACCAATGCTATTGAATTGCAGGCAGTTAACCCATTCTTAGTGGCAAGTGTGACAAATGGCGCATGTTCTATGTCAAGGTATAAATACCAAGAAACACACAATTCAATCTGTGTAAGTACTTAAAAAAGAAAGAGCATACTCAGTTCACCAAAGTAAAGAAAGTATTTCGGGAATGTAGTGGAGCTTCTACAGTCTGTTAGTCTTTCCA
This sequence comes from Brasenia schreberi, assembly GCA_036023115.1. Lineage (NCBI taxonomy): Eukaryota > Viridiplantae > Streptophyta > Magnoliopsida > Nymphaeales > Cabombaceae > Brasenia > Brasenia schreberi. The sequence continues at coordinate 6,778,773 of JAYKKT010000075.1, read as the reverse complement.
CTTGACGTACATGGTGGACTACCTTGGTGATCATAATAAATTCTCCTTAGTTGTCAGACAAAGAAAAAAAGAAAAGACAGAAGTATGAGTTGCACCATAACCTCGGGGTTCAGTCAACAAGAGTTTATGAAGAGAAAATCTTCAGCGAGAAACGCAATGGAGCTACAATAGATTCGTGTCAAATACATCATCACCCCCAAAATATTGGAACACCATTTGCAAACCAGCTCACCTCGTGGTTCTACCCACTCAGACGAGAGCACAAAACAACCACACCATAATTAAGTTCCGCAAATTATCAGGAAAGTAAGCAATCTAGGGAAGAATGCACTAGTCGCAGATAAGTTATCAGCAAGTTGTTGCAACAACGAAGAATTCCAATTTAACGAAACGATCACAGAAATGAGCCCAAGAAAATTATAGAACTCCAACAACAAGAAAGATACAGCTAGAAAACCCAACAAATTCTCGTTGAAAAGGAAAATAAGTACCGAAATCTTTATCAAATCGATTCATCGTCGCACAGTTTTTCCGAATTAATCAAACAACCAAATCCTTTCTCCTTTAGTCGAAACAAGACAAATTCTTTCAAGGAAAAGAGGGCCAATGAATCAAATGATTACCCAAGAGGAAGCACCCGAAAGAAGAAGCGAATCGAATCACTCGCTAGAGAGAAAGAGAATCGAATCACTCACTAGAGAGAGAGAAAGAGACTTTCCCAATGGCTCGGCAGCTTAAAATCAAAAGAGGAAAAACGAAGAAACTCCTATTCTCCCGATGCATCCAAAGTTCGAGCCGGCCAGCGAACCAAGGCGGACCGGATTTGCCAGGATTCATATCCATGTCCACACCCAATGGACCCAAACTGTTATGGTACTGGCAACCAATAAAAAGCCAAAGCCCATAGAATTTAGAGTCCCTTATAAGAGAGTGCTTGTTATAAGGCCTACAAGGCTTAGGCCTATGAAACTGGTGACGTGTTTAAAAGGTTTTACACCGAAATAAAAAACACTTTTATTTGACTACTGACTGACTCAAAGTGATTGTTTTTATAAGGTCTATAAGGCTTAGGCCTATGAAACTGGTAACGTGTTTACAAAGTTTCACCAAAATCAAAAACATTTTTACTTACTACCGACTGACCAATGACTCACTACAAGTGATTGTTTAATCGACCCAATCTCATAATAAGACAACCCCTAAAAACGAGATTGACAAATCTAACAATTATCATTAATTGCTTCACTTGTTTCACATAAACAAAATAAGCCAAACACTAACCAATGAGTAATAGTGGGATTGACTCACAAGTTGAAGGTCATGAGTTTGATAACTCTCAAGTGCACCTGGCTTCAGCCTCTCCATTGTAATTGTTCTATTTATAAGTGGATCTCAAACAAGTTGAGAGAGAGATTTCTATAAATAGCCTAAAAGAAATGTAATAGAGTTAAAGAAAAAATTACCCTTGGAGACACGATTTAATAAAAATAATAATAAAATACAATTAAAGGGCTTTGTAATTTTAACCGAATTGAACATATCATGTTTATGCTCACGTCATATGGTTTAACAAATTCAACACAAATAAGATAAAAACAATCTAAACCAAATCAACACAAATTCAACACATATGGTTTAGCAGACCTACTTAGAGGTAAAGATATGCAGGGCTCTCGACTCGCATGATGTTGGCCACAAGATGGACTCGAGGCAGGGTGTGCATACCTGGCTTCGGTCTCCTGATGAACACAAACAAGCAAACACACACACACACACCAAGAGATATCAAAGTTTGATCCAATTTGATTTGGCAAACCGAGTCCGATTTGCTTACCCGAATCCAGAAGCCTCCGATAGCAAGCTTTGGGGGCTTAGAAGAAGATGTTGCTTTCTGTCCTATTGTGAAAAGTCAAAACGCTGCTTTTGCGTACGTCGGACTGAAAATGGAACAGTTTTGGAAAGCCGTGTGTGAGGAGTCATGTGCGGACAATGATGTACGATAGCACATGCGCACCAATATCATATAAAATATATGTATACATGCATCCTATACCGTATCGTGTGAGTGCATACCAATACGCATTTATTATATATGATACTGCTTCTGAAAATGTACGATACTTATTTTTAATAAAAAATATAATATATGTATATTTTTTATAATTTATTAATAAAAAATTTAAAAATAATAATTAAATAATTAAAAAATAAGATATATGTTGAGTATTTTTATTAAAGATAAATATCACAAATACTTAAAAAATTTATCTAAATTTTCCTCATTCAACTTATTTGTCACACCCCTACTCTTCTTTTGTTGACCATAATAATTCTCAAGCTTTATTTAATAATGGGACCCACATTTGACTTCAATTTTTATTCCACGGGAACAAAGGCCTTTGTCTCCACGGGAACAGCTGCTAATTGTTTTTCTCTTCTTTCATTCAGGACCTGTTTGACGATCGTGACATAGTGGTGAAGACAGGATAAACTATTATATTTTACTGTAATCTATAATTTGATTTAATTAATAAAATAGTGATATAATTATCCTCAAGCCAAATTTATCCTATCCTATTCACTTAATGGTTGAAATTTTTATCACAAGCGCGAGGTTGGCCATAAGAAAGAGTAGGATAGGATATCATTTTTCTTTTCCACTCCAACCCTCCATTACGAACAGAAACGTCACCTTTCCCTCTCCATACGTTTCCTTCTTTTTAGTATCAATTTGTTCATATGCAGAATCTGGACTTTTGAATTTCACTTTTTAATATTACAATTAATCTAAAAAAAACACTAACAGATCCACTACTCTCAACCTTCTATCCTCCATCAACTCACTTGCCATTAACCAACCTTTTCATCACCTTCATCCTTCACCCTTTAACCATCTTCCACGTGAAATCTCATCCAAACCATCACAAACACCACCCATCCCATTGAAATCTCATAATCCAAACCATCACAAACACCACCCATCCATAGTCCCAGCAAGGACTTCACCACGGTCCAGCCTCACCTCCACTGTCGCCTTGACACCTCCACTTCCAAAACAAACCTCTACATCTAGAAGCCCACCAAGCCGGAATCACAGAGCTACCACTTTAACTTTGTTCCCACTGTCATTGCCGTGGCAAATCAAGTGCTCGCGTCAAGGCACCAACACCGCGGGCCGTTCGCAGATCAGCGTGCTCCACCGTCATAGAATCGCAGGCCACCATGCGTTATCCATCGCCATTAGGTGCCACACGACCAGCTTCCTTCCATAGCGAATAAACCAGCACACTTCTTCACGTAACAACTATAACAACTCCAAGCACCATGCACTCACCTCCAGGTCTTGGGCCACAATAATCGCCTGCGCCTTATGGCGCTTTATCTCTCGTTTCGCTGTCTATTTTGTATTCTATGCTATTTCATAATTTTTTCTATCTAATTTTATAATTTAAATGTATTAAAATGTAAAAAAAAAATAGTTAATTTTTATTTATAATTTAAATGTACAAAATGTAAAAAAAAAGGATTAATTTTTTTAAAATATATATATAATTCTTATATAAGGGTAAATTTGTCATTTACATATAATTTATGCTCATATCCTCGATAATATTCTGGCTTACATCAAACACACAAGCATACAGTCATAATACTCATCCCGTCAAGATTATCTACAGTGGGACATCAAGCACACTGGACAGGATAACAAATTATCTTACTCATATCCTATCCTACTTTCTATCCCGCTTCTCTCTTATCCTATCCGATTCTTATCCTATCCTCGACCACCAAACGAGCGGTCAAAGTATCGACATGGGCTTGATACCTACTAGCAACGTAGGCGAAAACTTATTGCTTCAATTGATGAATTTTTTGTACTTTGACTTTAAGATAATTGCATCTCTTAGTAATTTTATATCATTAAAAGTTATTACTTTTTTAAAAAAAATTGTAATTATAATGATAATTAAATAAAATTAATTTCTCTTAATAATTAAATAATAATATTATAAAAATTATTAAAATTAATTAAATTATTAAAATTAATTATATTAAATTATAATAATATCTACATTTTATAGAAAAAAAAATTATAAAATTAAACTAATATCATAACCTCTAATCAATTTATTACTAATCCTTAACAATGAAAACAAGTTAAAACAAAACTTAAAAGAACAATATCTCCAACCAATTTAATCAAATTCAATTTATTTCAACTCAAGAATATCATTCATGTATCAAAACACTATAATTACTACAAAAATTCTACTATCATTAAACTCAAAAGTGTCTTAATAATATAGATACTACGATATATACTCATTTTACTCTAAATATTACAACTAAAATCTTGATCAAAAAATATCTTTCAACCATATACAATCCTCACAAGAGTTACACTCACCAACGAAAATCACTTTCCCAGAATATGCATGGTGTCACTTATAATAAGTATACGTGACTTTGAAAGTATTGCATATAATTAAAAACAAATATCTCACATATAAACGACAGTTAACGTTAAAAATATATTAAAACAAATATCATCACGTATAAAATGATAGAAAGAACGTTAAAAAAATATAACAAATAGCATTTCATGAAAGATGTCTTTAATAGATTTTACATTACATATGTGAAGATTAGTCATGTACAAATGGAAGAACAATGTAATTCCTTAAGATCAAATATGACTTTATTATGCTTAAGATATTGCTTCATGAAAAATATTGTTGTGAGTTAATCTGAATAAAACTTATATTATCACAATAAAGAAGCAGTAGGAAGGGACTTGAGAAATATCTAAGTCATTCAAGAAGCTAACGTAACCAAAGTATCTTAGATTTGATGTCGGCTAAAGCATCAATATTATGCTTCAAAGTATTAGAACTTGCGCTAAAGTTTGTTTCTTGTTTTGCCATAAAATAAGTGCATCAACAAGGATAGACATAAGTTAGTTAGTGGTGGATTCAGCAACAGTGGGGTCTTCATCCCAATCACGTATAAGAAAAAGTCCTTAATAACCAAGGAAGAGTTGGTCGATAAATAGAACACATGAAACAGAAGGAGTTCAGCACATATGCCAGAATAATATGCGTAAACGTAAAGAATGATTAGTGTGCGAAGTTGCAGCGGTTGACATAAACCGATCGACTAAATAAACAACATATGAAATGTCCTAGGCAGTACTTGATAAGATAACAAAGAAGATGCCGCTAACCAATGCACGATAAAGAGAATAGGATCATCAAGTGTAGTATTATTCAGAGGGTGTGAACTTGACATTAGGTTCTAAAGGAAGTAGACTTCAATGCTTGATCAACTGAGAGACCAAATTCGGTGAAAATAAGATTTAAAACGTATATTTAGCTTGGGATAAATAAATACCAACAACGTAGATGAAATAACTTCAAGATCCGAGAGAAAATAACTAAGAGGACCAAGATCTTATCTCAAAATTTTCGTTAGCTCAAATATACTTTTTAAGATCAAAGCAATACCATAAGTATCATCAATTGTAATTAATCATGTCATCAACATAAAAAAATAGCTAACACAAAGGTGTCACCATTAGTCTTGCATAGATGAAGAGTGTTGAGATCATGAGAACTAGAGGAATATCCAAGCCGACTCCAATGGTGGAACCGACTTAGCAAATGAGGCTTTCGAGGAGCCTGCTTTAAGACCATACAACAAGACTTTGTGAAGAAAATCGTAGACCTTGTTAGAGTGAAAGTAAGAGTAACTTGATGGTGGTCACATATACACTTCTTCTTCTAAGTCACCATTCAGGAAAGACATTCTTCACATCTATCCGATTAAGAGTTCAAGCATGGTGAAAAGGTGAATAGCAAAAAGAAATTGGGTGAATCGAAGTAAGACGAGCAACTAAAGCAAATGTTTCTCCATAATCAATCATATATTCTTGAGTAAAACCTTTGGCCACCAAATCGGGCCTTGTAACGATCAACAAAACCATCAGAATCAAGTTTTAATCTTGTAAACTCATTTACATCCAATGTAAAGAGCCTTACTCGAGGAAGGGAAGATCAACCATTTCCCAAGTACTCATTATTCTCCAAAGCTTGTAATTCTTCATTCATAGCTAGTTGCCAACGAGGATCGGTGGATGCCGCCAATTGAATGCTACGTCTACGGTTCATGAAGGTGAAGCATGGTAGAAAAATAATGATAATCATGAAGGTAGGGTAGGAAGGTTTCTTACTTGAGAGATGAAGTTGACTCACATCTCTTCTTGTTTTCTTGTTTTGAGTAAAAGTATATTCACATATTTTTATTTATTTTTCTTTTGTTTGTTGTTTATATTTTTGGTTCATTTTTTATTCTCGATTTTACGTTTTTCCATTCTTTCTACTTCAAAGAAAGTAAGAATGGTAAATAAAATAAAATACCGATTATCTTAGTAAGGAGAAGGGTACGAGGGAATTAGGTGTGAAAAGAGGAGAGAAAGTGTTAAGAGTAATTTTAGTATTTAAAAAAAATCTTTCAATAGTAAAAACGACGTGAAAATAATAATCCCAATGCTTTCTCTCAAACATAAAAGAATAGATAAATTTATATATATATATATATATAAATAAGTAGAGAGAGTGAAAAAGAACATTAGCTTTGGTTTTTGTGAAAGATTATTCTTCTCCCTCAACAAAATATATATATTATAAAGGGGAGGGTTTGGTTTGTTGGGTCCCAGACTTTATGACAGACGATTAATTTCTCTTCCTAACACTCTTCTCGCTAGTTCCTTCCTCGAGCGTTATCGTACCGGAGATTTCTTACTCACTGAGAGCATGCTTTCTGGTTGCGGGCCCTGTCGGGATCTTTTCGGCCGGTGGATGGAACGTGGTCTCGGATAAGCTTTCGTGATTGGAGGCCACCGCTGTTCCTCTTCTACGCCTTCATCCTTCTAACTCCCTCCTTCCATCGTTCACCTTTTCCGTCGGGATCCATTGGCTTCTTCTCCGAGCTTCGCACGATCGGTTAGGCTTTGCATTTGACCAGAAAACCTCCAAAAAGATATCTCTTTTCGCATTTTCTCCTTCAGATTTGTTATCTGATGGGTCTGATGTGCTAACTCTGTGTTTGTTGTAGCGGGAGTTTTGATTTTTCGACGTCTGTGAAGTTCTAGGGTTTCTCGGATTCAATGGAGGAGAAGCCTTCCGTCCACCCAAGGGGTTTTCCTCCTCATTCAGCGCGGTTGCCGGCGTACCATTCCCCGACGAGCGCTCCTTTCGCCGTTAAACGGGAGGTCCCCCCTTCCCCGTCCCGGCTGGATCTTCCCTCGCCTCAATCCTCGTCGGCATCGGCCTCCAATTTCAGCCATGACATCAGTCGCATGCCCGACTACCCTCAGAGGAATCCCGGCCACCGGCGGGCGCACTCCGAGATCGTCTCGTTGCCAGACGATATCAGTTTCGATCACGACCTCGGCTTCGTTGGCGCCGATTTTGCGGCTTTGTCAGACGAGAACGAAGACGATCTGTTCTCAATGTACATCGATATGGACAAGTTTGCCTCTTCTTCCACGGCGACATCTGGCTCCGCTGGAGAGTCGTCTTCCATGCCACCCTCACAAAATGAGAATGAAGCGAGCGGGAGCGCAGGCGAGAGGCCAAGGGCTAGGCACCAGCACAGCCAGTCGATGGACGGGTCGACTTCTTTCAATCCAGAGTTGTTGGCGTCTCCCGGACCGAGTCTGGTTGAGACCAAGAAGGAAATCTCGGCTGCAAAGTTGGCTGACCTCGCTCTTGTTGATCCAAAGCGGGCAAAGAGGTTTTTTTCTTGTTCACTCAAATTGATAATAGAAAATATGGCCGATAGCATGGTGGTAGCAATTCTCGGCTGTCATTCTTATATAGTCTCTTGAATATTTTCACCTTCTGTGTTCTATTCCGGGTTCTTTCCTTGTCCACTCTTGCTTGTTTGACATCCTCTTGTAGCTCGTTAAATGCTTAAATTATGTACTCTTTTTAAGGCGATTTTTATGATAGTATGCTAATAGTTTGCTTTTTTGGAGTTTGGAGTTAGACGCTTTTATGACACCAGATCAAGCTGAATGGTGACTAAGTATCCACGCACGACTGACCCCACACTAAACCCCACTTAGTGTGGGAAAAGGCTCAGTTTTGGTTTTGGTTGGTAAGAGGAGATACCATATAATGGCGCTGGGTAGTCAAAAAAGGAAATCAGGAAAGGACGTGAAGAAATGCTTCTGCCTACCAAAAGAAATATGAAAGTCAAAGTGCGGGTGGATATATTCAAGAAGGTGAATATAATACCGTGTGAAACAGAGAAATTAAAAGCAAATACATCATGCGAGTAACTGTACAATACTATGATGGAGGCATAAGATAAAGCCGGAGCAAATTGTTGTCTCAAGCTAATTAGTGACAGGAATATGGAGAAATAATAAAAACTTAAAATCCCTTTGAGGAAGCTCAGTGATTCAGTTTCTCTCTCTTTATATATATATATATGTATATGTATATGTAAGTATGCATGTACGTATCTATGTATGTATATAAAGGAAAGTTAGTGAAGCACTAAAATTTACAAAGCTGAGGACATGGTGGGACTGAACGGCATGACTGTGGAAGTTGGGGAAATGTTCGAAAGAAGGTCTTGTTTGTCTGGAAAACTACTTAACTCTGGAACAAGAATATATGAAGGGCATGGATGAAGAGTATCACGAGGACAAATTACATCAGGGCTAGAGGTAGGATAGGGAGGAAGGGTAGTTCGATAATTAGCTATGAAAATAACCAGACATTTATAGCTACTTAAACAACTACTGTATCAACTTCATGAGCTAAACCATGCAATCTTGGGGGAAAAACAAGAAAATGGAGGTTGAGACAGGTCTCCAGTCCAAGGAAGGATACACTGACTACTGAGTCTTATATAATGGTCTTACAGGAAACACTTCAGCCAAGGAAAAGAGACCTATATATGGAGACTCTCAGGGAACGAAGAACATACAGATCAAATGAAGAAACAATCACACCAACCACAAGATAAGATTTACATGGTTGAGAGAAAGGAATTCTTATTTGTTCTCCTACCATCTAGGGTAGCTACTAATAAAATTTCAATATATATATATATATATATATATGTGTGTGTGTGTGTGTGTGTGTGTGTGTGTGGCATGTTAATTCCCTTCAAAACTGAGAAAATTGGAATGATATCCTATTTAGATTGGCAGAAATTTATGGAAGAGTGAGCTGGTCCACATCAAACTCCAACAGAGGCTGCCGATTGGAGTTCTTCTTTCACATCCGATCTCTACAAACTATGGTCGTTTCTGCAGCAAGAAGCACACACTTTTGTGCTTATTATTCTCCTGTTAATTGTTGCTACTTTGTAAAAGCATCATACTATGATAGTTTGTTGATTTGCCTTCTGAATCTGTCCTCATTACAACCATACGAAGGCATTTGACAACCTTGCTTTATAAGTTGAGACGACTTAGGATAAAGCAGAATAGCATATAGAAATGCGTGTAGCCCACCCCACTTACCGATGGAAAAGTTCTGGTTTTAGTTGGATAGTAAGTCTTCTTCTATAATGTTCTATAACGTAAATGATGGATGGGTACTTTATTTATGGTAGAGTACCCGTCCTGGGTACTTATACAGTACATGTAGATGTATTGGTACTTGGGTAAAGATATATTGGTATTTGAGTAAAAGCAGACATGACTGATTCTTAACCGCGGCCCGGTGGTTCAACTGGAACTGAACCGGACTAAAAACCGGCTGAACTCGATAAAGGTTTTCAAAAATTTCAGATTTTCGATCCATTTGGTCATATGTAGATATACCTGTATACCATTTATTTTTCAAACTTTTGTTGTGAATAGGTCAAGTGAGACCGATGGTTCCAAAACCTAAAAGTGTTACGTTTTGATGATGAAACTATATGTTATGAAATGGACACCACTGTCATGTAAATTTTTTGTTCGAGATGTTATGCTTTCTATTGGAGTTATATGTTCTATTACAATTTATATGTTTCAATTTAATAAGTTTTACATTATATTGTTATAGTCAATTTGTGCAATTTTAATTTTATGTATGTTTAGTTTTTTATACAGTGAAGTACCATACCTTATATTTTCAAATATATGTACCTCATACCGTACCGGTACCCAATATCAGCACCTTATATCCATGCAACAGACCGAACATGTTTGAGTCTCGTGGCATGCCGGGCATCATTCACAGTGTTTTAATCCAGTGAACACGTATTTGGAATGGGCTCCTCATGTAGCCCAATTCAGATCAGGCAAGTTATTCAAACGCAGAAAGAAAGATTTACTGGATTTTTAGGATATGGAGTAAACATCAGCCGTAGCTTCATTCACAAAGGAAGGAGTTCATACCAGAGTTTGTATACATGGTAGGGTTTCTTTCCGAACCCATCTTATCAAGAAGAAAAGAAAGAGATTAGCGTTCTGCTCATTCATTTGATTTTTAAAGGATAACAAGAAAGAAAAGGGTAACATGTGAAACACATTTGTGAGTTGGCTTCATATATACTGGGCTTGAAATGTGCATGAGATCTTTCAGCTCTTATATTAACGAATAGGGATATTGTATGCTCCTTATGTATAAAAAGCCTCACTACTTTATATTCATATTCTAAAAGACGTCCTTATGGATCATGGGTTTCTTTAAGGGGTATTGTTTGCTTGTAGATGTCCACTAGCATCTAGAACTTTAGGAAAGCTATACAACGGTCTTTTTCTTAAGAGTGCCTCTGAAGCTTGTTCCAGGTAGAAAGTGGTTATGTCAAAATATGAACTCGTTGTTCATGGAAGAAAAGTGGCCTATAACATGGTAATTAGGTTACTTTGTGACTTTTTTCTTGTGTTCTTTGTACCTGTTCACTTATGATATACTTTCTTGCATAAGCTTCACTTTTGCATTGTTGTTTAGCTAAATAATATGCAGGATCTTTTCGGTGGTTGAGTCTCACATTCTAGTCATATCTGTCGCTATTTATCTGTTTGTATTATAAAACGGCTACCAAGTTAAAGTTTTAACTCAAGCGTGGGCTTCTTTAAGCAATTTTGTTTATTTAGTTTTCTAACTTGCAATTTAATTGGTATTCTTGTATTCAAACTATTTTCTGTATGTTAGAATCTGGGCAAATCGGCAATCAGCTGCAAGATCAAAAGAACGAAAGATGCGCTATATAGCTGAACTTGAACGGAAGGTGCAGACCTTGCAAACCGAAGCCACCACATTGTCTGCTCAGTTGACCATGCTGCAGGTACTCTGTTCTTGTTACAGTTCTCATATGGGTTTTACATCAATCTTTCTGAGAAGAGACTTGGAACCTCAAAGGCAGTTCTTTCTGGTTGACCTCTATGGCTTTATACGATGCTGGTAACACAGTTATTTTCTTAGTTAAACAATTGAGACATTAGTTCAGATGTCAGGAACGCTCTCGCTGAGAGTATCACCGGAAGGAACTGTTTGGTTTGGGGTCTTTCATTGGCAAGGGGGATGACGAGATAAAAGCATGTGTCATTCATGTTTTGTTATGTTTGGGAGTTCTGTAAGAATTGATTCAAGGGTAGAATATTGTGATGCCTGATTTATGTGTGTCTGGATTTTGTTGCAGAGGGATACCAACAGTCTGACTGCAGAAAACAGTGCATTGAAGCTACGGTTGCAATCCATGGAACAGCAAGTTCATCTGCAAGATGGTAGGTCTCATGATTTATTCTCAGTTTTTTCATGATGCCTCATGAAAATTTGTATGTCTCGAATTTCGTCCTGAATTTTGCTAGGAACTCAAGTATCATGTCATGCTGAACAATTTTACATGTTCTACAGCACTTAATGATGCATTGAGAGAAGAGGTGCAACGGTTAAAAATAGTAACTGGTCAGGCGATGCCGGATGGTGGACAAATGAATTTCTCTCCGTATAGCCACAACCAACAATTCTATCATAATCCCATGGCTCATACCCTTCTGGCTGCTCACCAATTCCAACAGCTCCAAATTCATTCTCCACATCAGCCTCAACCGCAGCTGCAACACCAACATCAGCAACACTCCCAAACACAGCAGCAGCAGCAGCAGCCACAACAACACCCAACTGATCTAAAGAACAAAGCAGAGGTCGACCAGCCACCCCCAGCCCAAACAGAAAATACATCCGGAGCTGAATGAGAAACTTGAATCAAGATCACTGGTTTGTTTCTTTTTTACCCCGTATTATGAGGTAGATGATGTAGACCAGTCTTGACAGAGTTGTATTTATGCTTCTAACTTATATATCAATTGCATTATCCATTATGGTCCGAGTTTGGTCTTATTGTTACTTGGGTGGAAGTTTTTTCAGCTTCTCTTGAGGGAATGCTTCATTCTAACCTGTGTTTTGACACCGATGTGTTTGTTTAGTCTTGTGAAAGTAAATTGCTGAGTCAGTTTGAAGTTGCACATTCGATTCTCATGTCTGTTTACGCTCGAGAGTATATCCTTCTCATCTGGAAATGGGTGTTCTTGTAAAAGCCGATGAGGGGGATGGGGTGGTGGTAGGCGGAGACAATTGGAAAGAGAGGCTGGAAGCACGGTCGAGCAGGTCCACGACAGGAAGGCATACCTGCCGTATTGCAGGCCGTCAAGAAGGGAAGGTGGTGGGTGCCTGCCACTATTAGGCGCTCGCAGCAGGCAGCTGTGCCAATGGCCGCCGGATTGCTCCCTGTTTAACTCCTTTTGGACGTTTTGATGAGGATTGGCAGGAGAGGTCCTCTAAGGAAGAGAGAAGGGCACGGTATATACTTTGGTGGAGTTTTGGCTGGAGACGGTCTGGATTGAGGGGGGACTATGCTCTCTCTCTCTCTCTACAGGGCTCACGACACAAGACACGATGTGAAAACTTGCACAATCCCCGAGTTAACCTGTTTGTCATAAACATTAACTAGCTCAACATGAACATAACCTTGAACTTGAAATTGCCACCCCAACTAGTGCCTGTGTGTGTGTGTGCACATGCGCGTGCATTCATGTTTAATAAGTTTTTCTCATATGAACGAATGGAACCAAAGATTCACTGTATAATAACTAAGCCAAGTGTATATGTATTGTAATGACAAGAAAAATGGCCCTAATAGTACAAAAAGAAAAAGAAAAATATATCAGCAGTAAAATGCTGGGGGCATAAAAGTGCTATTGGATAATACACAATGGGCCACAAAATAGCAACCACTCTAGAGCAGGGAGTCCAGTGAAAACTGTGAAGATAAACGTCTCAAGGAACGACGTTACCTCATTTTCTAAAGCACTTCCTGATCTCCAATATGATAGAGCAGACCCCCATTATAGCAAGAGCAATGCCTAAGTATGCATTCCATGAATTGGATTCTCGGGCGAGTCGAATTCCATAGAAAGCATTGAATACACCGATCACGACTGCGATTCTTCCCACCCAGTGGTGAAACCAATTCCAGTACCTCCTTATCTTTGATTGTTTATCAGGTCGAATCAGTAGCGCAGTCACCTGAAAACCATAAACGATTACTTTCAGTTTGGGCTAAACTAATATATTAAACGTTGTAGAGCACAATGGTCACGATTAAGAATCCATGGCCCTACTTAGTTTTGGACCAGGCTTGGTTTTAGTTTTGGCTTTAGTTGGGGCTTTAGCAACAATATTGCTAACAAAATCAACATGTTGGTAACACTCAATGCTTCGCATGTAGCGGCTAGGCTTCACTTAATCACATTTGAGTGAGTGCATCCCCAGGTTTTATATATACATATATATATATATATGTATATGTATATGTATGTATATATATATGTATACGTATATGTATATGTATATGTATGTATATATATGTATATGCATGTATGTATATATGTATGTGTATGTGTATGTGTACGTGTATATAAGTATAAAATAGAGAGAGGTAGCAGTTGCTGCATAATATTTCATAAACATCTCCACCATTTGACATTATATATATATAAAATAGAGAGAGGTAGTAGTAAATGCATAATGTTTTTGCTGCATAATCTTTTATAAACATCTCCACCGTTTGGTATGATCAATGATATAAATTTAAATTAAAAATACTATTATTATTTTTCTGCATTACATTCAATTCACTATTAAATGTTTTTTCTTTTATACCTCAACCCCTTCAATATTTGTTTATGCAAGATTATCCACCAAAAGATAGTTTGCATTTACTAATACCTCTCTCTCTCTCTCTCTCTCTCTATATATATATATATATATATATATATATATATATATGCAACTCATAACCTTCAATAGGAAGGTTCTCTTGAGTCGGTTGCCAACCGGGAAGCCATGGCTTCTTGTGCTATTTTTTCTTTCCTGTTCCCACACAATGTGACTACCAGCAGGTGTAAGAGCATACCTGAGCACAGGCAAGGCCGAGAGCGACAAATCCAAGAAGCTTATGCTCATCAACATCAATTTTGAATTCATTTTCAAGGCTAATCCCGGTGAGTACTCCAGCCATAGCCAGACCAAACCCAGTCATTTGCAGAGCCAAATGAGTATAGAACCAAGTTGGATCCAAGTGCTTGTAGTATCTTGCAGTGATGATACCGAGAGGCAGAAGTATGCCCCATGCCATCACATTGAGCAGCCCATGAGTTGCCTTGGACGAAAGAAAGGAAGAACCTCCTCTGCTACTAAACCCACCACTTGATCTCCTCGAGCTACTCTCATCGTCATCGGATTCTCCAGAGCCACCTCCCCCTGTTGAACTTTTCCCTATACATGCCACCAAATGCCTTATTCAAAGGAAAATGCAACCAAAGTTTTGAATAAGTGATACAAGAATGCCATATTAAAAGAGAGTGTGACATAAGTTCTAAATCAAAGTTATGAATATCACATTAATGCTTGGTTGGTTCAAGTGGTTTGTTCCCTTAAGCAAGGTCTCAAATTCAGGTCTTGTGAATGGAGAAAACTAGCACTGGGAGAGCTTTACTCCCATTGTGAGCTAACGCTTTCCAACCGAACACGCTAGCAATATGATATTGTTGTCATCAAAAGATGCAATTGAGAGTTGACTGCTCTTGGCTTCTGGAATATGGTCGTGAACTTTAAATGTTTGCAAGGTGCCACTCTCAATTAGATCTTTTACTGAGATTGGACTGAGGGAACATGGGGATTTGCCTTTCGTCTTGGTTCTTGTTCTACTCCACATAGTCTTAACATAGGTGGCCGAATCAAGAATCCTTCTCCCAGAAGAAATAAAAACCAAAGATTCAGATTGACCAATTTTACCAGCTAGGGTGTTACAATGGATGCCACAGATTTTCCGCATCAACAGTTATTATCATGAACTTACATAACTGATCTCCTCGACAATAATGTGTAGAAAAATTATAAATAACTTTTGAAAGTAGTTATACTAAACCTTGATCCTAAACCGAGGTAAGGAGGAAGATTGCGTTAGGTAGCTAACAGCCAACACAAAACTTGGATCATCGATTCTAGAACTTTTGTCTTTGGTTTTCGATAGTGGGGAGTATGCCATCGACAGTCTAATAATGGCACCCAGAGCTTTAGATCAATGTCAACGCACTCTAACGCCATTGCTGTTGGTGGGGAGTTCGACACTCAGAGGGTGCATGTGTAAAAACGGATGCTTGTTGACGACGAAAACGGCACACATGGTATTCCTATTAAAATAGTAAGATTATGGTGTTTGGTTAAACTGAGAGAAAGCAGAACATTACCTGAACCCAGGGAAGAAAATGGGGAAAAGAAAGAGTTGAGAGCATCGGAAGCACAACATTTCGCTTTTTAAAGTGGGTTCTGCTAAGTCAAAAAGCAAGAGAAGAGCTTTTATTGTTGCTTTGCCGTCTAATAGGGAAATTACTTAACATGGTGTGCATGCATGGGATTTGGATTCCATGTCCATGGCACAATATTGGCCATGTTTTTCTCAAAGAAATCATGTTTGGTGGGAAAATGAATCATGTGATTTTAGAAAACACCACAACGGAGCTTGTTTATGGTGGGAAAAACTTTGGTGGATGCAGCTCTTTTAGCTTTAAGAGCTAGTGCCCCATTGACCCTTTTCTTTAACTTTTCAGGGTACAACGGGGAGGCCAAAGCCAGATGCATGCCCCGGGTATCAAACTGATGACCTTCAACTTGTGAGTCGACCATCAATATAATGAGCTATTGCTCTTTGTGACCCCCTTGACCCTTTGATAATGTGGCTAGGACGGCCTAATGCCACTAAAAGTGTTGTCATTATCGTGAATTTCATTAATGTCAAATATTTACCATTTTAAGCATCTATATTTGAAGCCAGTTCCGATACTCATGTTTGATGCTGGATTACCCAGACCCACTAATACCATATCCGTTTTGAATTAGAATCAATTTGACATGAACATACATGTAATCGCACAATCCTTACTAACCTTAACCTTAATCAAGCATTTTGTCACATTTGAAGGGTTCAGCTTAGACCTGGCTGGTTCCTCCAAAACCTGGAACCAGAACTTCAGTCTGGGTCCTGGTTCCACTGGTTATGGTTTCGATTTGGTTCTGGTTCCATTTGAAAAATTCCAGAAACAAAGGTGAAGTTTTCAAGCTACAACTAAAAAGGACTTGAAACTGCTGGTTCCTGTTTGGGTTCAGTTTCTCCTTACCACTGGGGTCCCTGATTTTGATTCGATTTGGTTCCGGTTCTAGCAGGTTTGAACAGTGATTGGGGTCTGACCTGCAGGCCGGGTCTAAACCGGTTATCACTAGACTAGAGGGTGCAACACGGGGACTCCCTAGCAAGTCATTCATCTTACTACTATATATTCTTGGCCAAACATGCTTAACTTTGCATTTCTAATAGCATTCGATTATTGGGGAGGAAAGATCGGACACAAAGGTAAAATATTTAACAAATTTTAAGTCGACTGTTGAGTACCGAACGCAACCGTTCTCTTCGATTTGGGCTCAATAACCAGCTATGTAAGAGTGAACCCTCAACATACGCACAGTGGTATATACACAATCAATTAAGCAAAATAACAGCCAGTAGCAAATTACGCACCTGTTGTCAAGTCCATACTAGTGGAAACATAGGATCTGTGCTGAGCAAGAAGGCCGTCGGAGGATGGTATTGAACCTTGTGGACCCACTGCATAAATGAGTGAGGATTGGGGTGCGGTCAACTTCAGCTGGAAAGCTAGGTACAGTGTAGAGGCCCCGGACACAAAGGCTGGGTTCACCAGGGCTAGGCTCCCTTGGTCTGGCTGCACTGACTTCCGGCTGTATCCACCCAAATAATACTGTTTGATCACTCCGGCTCCGCTACCGGTCGGCCACCCTATTACGGCACTTGTCCCCGACATTCTTCCACTATCTGAAAACCCAACTCCAAACCAAGAACTTGATGATTGTGGCATTGATAAAACGAAACTCCATAGGCTCGGGCTGGTCTGCGCGTACTGAACTCTTGCACAGGGTTGTGTTAGCTAGATGAAGATCATGTACCAAGTGCAAAGTAAATTAATTAAGTTTAGAATGGGAGTGATGAGATTTACCCTTAATATGAAGTTCTCAGAACTCCAAACAGATTGGCAATTGAGAGATGTGGTGTTGAAGCTGACTGACTGGGCGAGGGCCAAGTTGGTGCTACAGCTATCTGATTGCGAGTTCACAAAAGGGAACATGAATGCAAGAGACAGTAGGAAGAGAGTCATCTCTCTCTCTCTCTCTTGAGTATATGGATGGAGGAATAAATGTTAGGTGACGAGTACCACAAACGCTTGTGTATTTAAGGGGGGAAGGGAGCAGTTAGATCTCTTCCTTTTGTTGCTTGTTCTCTTGAACGATGCGGCGCACACAAAACCATGAACGCACATAAACAATCAAAAGAGTAAGGATGAAGGTAAGTGGTTGATACCTAACCCAATTTGAATGCATGAGAAGAGGCTGGCCGGCCCTTCAGTTGCGCCCATCAAAATTCAACTCTCTCTCTCTCTCTCCCTATTATATATATATATATATGTATAGAGAGAGAGAGAGAGAGAGAGAGAGGTGGAGAGTTTCTAGATACCCTTTCATGCAAGACTCTACTAGACGATCTACACCATTCGTATAATCACATGAACGATATAGATCAAGCCACCCATCAATATAAATTTTGGTCATTTTATTATATACTCAATGGTTGACTTAGATCTCTACTTGTACCCAATTAATACACATTCTTAGTCTCCTAAATTAAGACGCTCAAATCATGCATTAAGCCCCCTGATCATACCCCACGGAATCAGGATGGAGGGTCATCTTCTTGCGGCCCTAAATCCATTTAAGGGAAATGCTCAAAAAGAATTAATTATTCATGGTGCCAAACAATAAGGTGACAAGGTAAATGAATCATGATTAAATCCAAATCCAAATCCAAATCCAAATCCAAATCCAAATCCATGGACATCGTGCAGATTGGGAAGCCAACATTTTTTACTCCTAATGAAGGATCATGATTCACACACTAACTAGAGAATGACATGCTCACCCTAAAGATCAACAAATTGTGCGGTTTGTTTAAGCCAATTAAGGTACATTAACCAACATTTTATTGTTATTATTATTATTATTGGTTGCATTAGTTAACCAACATGTTAAGTAATCAATTATAAGGAGGCAGTATTGGTACACGCGGCCCCGAATCCTCCTACCTAAAGACTAATAAAGCTAGCATTAACTTAACAATGCTTTGTTAAGACCCCAAAAAGTGACATATGAGCTGCATATAGACATGGTCAGTTCCTAACTGGCCCAGCGGTTCCAAACAGAACTAAACTGGGCCAAGAACCGGCTAGACCTAGAACCGATGAAACTGGAAAGAGAATTGGGCCTCACTTGGTCCGGTTCCAGTTTCACTCTTTAGCAAACCGAAACCGAAGGCTCCAAACCATTGATTTCAGTATTTTTAAAAAAATCTTATGAAAAATATTTTTTAATGAAATTACCAGTTCCATATCCAAATCGGAACCATCCCAAAACCAGAATTCTTTAACCGTAACCCCTAGGCCGGTTCGGTTATGGTGTCAGGTTCCAGGTAAACCGGAACCGGACATGTCTAGCTACGTATACTATAGATTTGAAGCTTAACTATACTAACAAGTTATACTGCTTCATCATGCAACTATTGCTTTATTATGGATTTGGATCCTTGTTAAGACCAGGTTAAATGGATCTCCGTATAGATCCACTTTCCTCTCTATGCTTTGGGTAATGCTGGGTGACATAACAGGGCACCAAATAGGAAGATCTTACGAGCATTTTCGCAGAGTCCGCACATTGTCAAGGTGAGAGCTTCAAGCTTGCTTTCTGATCCTCCTTATATGAAGGAGAGAGGGAAAACCTGCACAGCCACGTTGGTAACCATGTTGAAACCCAGATCCAGATCAAAGATTCTGATCCAGTTTGGATATCGTATATTTTCTTTCTCCATATGAAGGATCAGGATCCACAATCCACACTCACCTTCCCAGTGTACCCATTGTTCATGAAGTTGCATATTATATACACGTTTGAAGCTTGAAGATGACAGCAAAAGTTATGGTGACCAATTCAGCGATCCCGTTTATTGTGGATTTCGGGTCAGGTCCACGGAAAGATTTTCCCAAGTTCGTTCCTGGCCTGTTTGCATTGTGAAACTGTAAAGACCACTTTAAAATAAGATAACTGGAACTGGAACCCAGAGGCCCAAGCTATTGGGAGTTCCACGTTTGTTTTGCAAGCAAAAATGGGACCAAATAGTTCCGGAACTAATCTTCCACATTTGCAACATGGTGCCAACTTTGTTAGTTTCAGAGCGTTTATTGTCAATTGCTAAATCTAGATGTTTTAGAACTAAAATCCGATCAGCTTATATGTAGAGAGATGATCGCAACCCGGTAATCTAAGTTCCAAGTTTAGACAGCAATTGAAAGGAACTGAAAGGATATGTCCCTTTCGGTGAAAGGAAGAGAAACTCTGCAACAAAAATGTCTATTCAATGAAATATTGGGAGGCAGAGTCTGTAAAAGGTGTGTTTAGACAGCAAGCGATAAAAAAGAAGCAACCCTCAACAATTTGATTGCATAATCTCTCACACCGCCTCACTTGTTTAATTACATCTTTGGAAAGTTCTTTGAAAATTCTGTCTTTTCTCTCTAAGTACACAGAAGAGCAATAGGCATCTTCATTCTGACAGCGTCCCTCATTGTTCCAAGCCGATTGTGTACATGCAAGACCAGTCCGCCGTGACTCCATTGTATCCCAAAGGAATTTCGTCGACATCCGCTTTCACCTGGTTGATAGAATCCAGCAGTAGCGAAATCAGCTTAAAGAAAAGTGCATCGACACGTCTTGGAGCTTTTGCGCAAACTCGAAAATCTTGTTTTCCGAGAAAAAGTTATTGCTTTGATCTTGTCTTCAACCTTCTTCAAGTCTCAGCAACAACATCGTGGTAGACAACTCAGTTCAGGTCCGTTGATTGCTGCTGTATTACCTATTTTGACTCTACATCAAGGGTCCTGTTCACTCTCTTACTCTGTTTCAATTCGGATTACTCTGCACCTTCAAGGCAGTTCCTCGTACTGTCGTTAGTTGGATTGCTGCCTTGAGAATATTGTATCTGTTCATTTCATCTCTCAGGGATCGAGTGCTAAAAATTTCACAAGAGGTTCTGTCTAAACTCATTTGTTGTTAATCTTATTGCACTACCATTGAACAAAACAGTTCCTCGCTGTCGTGAGTTTCTATCTAAGTTCAGTGAGCAAGGACTAACACGAACCACCTTATTCCGTCGCCGGAGATCTAAATCCACACCGGCAAAGATCCCTTTCATCCCGAAAGTTCGAGACCATTTTCAAGCTCAAGCTCCAACTGCATGTGACTTAGACGAGCCAACTCGAACAAGATTTGTGAAGTTCGACGCGAGCTTGAGGCCATTTTCTTCCCTAAAGCACCATCCTTGAACATGACGAATCTCCACAACATACACAAAAATTAAGTTACTTCAACACACTGACCAATTTAATTATTCTCAAGGTTGTTGGTGGTCAAGTTTGCCAAACTCTAACCCAATCAATATAATCGATTCTCAATTTTAAAGAACGAATACACTGAACCCAGTCGTGGTTCATTACATTTTAGTGAAAATTTAGTATTTAATCGAAATAGAACTCATAGGAATTTTAATGTCATATATATATATATACATTTAAGAATATGAGTGTAATATAATTGCTCTTTTTATTTTACTAAAAACCTTTTAAAATCATTTTCATGTGAAAGTAAACGAGAGGATGAATGCACGTTGTCAGGGTTTTGAAGGAACACTATAGAGAAAACACTTTTTTATTGACACATACATCTCCAAAAAATAATGAGGAGGCATTAGTGCACACTATAGAGAGTAGGTACGAAGCAGTTACTCTTATATTTATGCACACAAACACACACGTACATATATATATATATATACATATATATATATATACATATATATATATATATACATATATATATATATATATACATATATATATATATGTATATATATGTATGTATGTATATATATATGTGTGTGTGTGTGTCAGAGAGAGTATTGTGATTCGATTTCAACCTTTAAACCATGAATCAAACAAAATAATCCGATTTGGATCGATTCTTCGTACATCCCCTGCTTAGGCAGTTTAACGTATTTCAAATATAAAAATTGTCACCTTACTTTTAAGGAGATTACACAACCCTAAGAACGCTGGCAAGCACACAGATTGCACAGACAGCCTTTTGAGAGAGAGAGATTCATCAGGGTGGTTTGCTTGACGCCGCAGCGACAAAACTTGGCATCCACAGATTCTGATATTTTATTGGTTTGCAAAACGTTTTATATAATTTCCTTTTCTTATTGGTTTCCAGGTCAAATGTTTCAGCTTATTATTTTTTAGCGTAAAAAAAAATAAATTTTCTGGACGGTGATGCCTGCAACGTATTCATCCCCATAGAAACGGTGACCTTTTCGCTTAATGCCACACATATATATATATATATATATATATATATATATATATATATATATATATATATATATATATATATATAGAGAGAGAGAGAGAGAGAGAGAGAGAGAGAGAGAGATTTGAATTACTTTACATTGAATACATATAATAATACATTAAACTTAAAGTATAATGTGTAATAGTACTTTTATTAAGATCAAACTCTAGAATTATTTATTGTGTTTATATAAGATTATGCACCGAAAGTGTAATAGTATATAAAAGTAACCTTATATACATGATATTTTATGTACTATTACACTTATATATATAAGGGTATGCATATAAGGGCACTTTTATATACTATAACACTTTCAGTGCATAATCTTATATAAACATGATAAATACTTCTAGAGTTTGATCTTAATAAAAGTACTATTACACATTTATACTTTAAGTTTAATGTATTATATGTATTCAATGTAAAGTAATTCAAATCTCTAGTATTGATTTCAAAGATCAAATGCTAAAGATGATGTACTGAAATGATAAAGATTATGTCCTGAAAGATATTATTTATTTAAGACAATTTATACAACAACAACAACTAAGCCTTTTCCCATACTAGACGGGGTCGGCTACATGGATTCTTTGTTTCTACATATCCCTATCGTGTGCCATGTTAGCAGTTAACTCCCAATAAGCTAGATCATTCTTTATTGTTTCCTTGTAACACTTTTGTTGTCATCCTCTACCTCTTTTAATACTTTCCAAATTTAGTTTTTCTAACCTTCTTACAGATTCTTCTTTTCATCTTCTTTCTATATATCCAAACCATCTTAAATGATGTTCTCTCATTTTATCCTCTATTAGTGCCACTCCTAATTTGTTTCTAATAACCTCATTATGTATACGGTCTTTTCTTGTATGACCACTCATCCATCTCAACATCTTCATTTCTGTCACAGACATCTTTTATACATGTTGATGATTAACTGCCCAACACTCATAATCATAAAACATGACAGGCCTAATTGCTGCTCTATAATATTTACCTTTTAATTTTAATGGTATCTTCTTATCACAAAGAATACCTGATGCTCCTCTCCATTTTAACCAACCAGCATTAATTCTATGTGTAACATCTCCATCAATTCTTCCATCACTCTGAAAAATTGAACCTTGGTATTTAAAACTTTCATTTTGAGGAATGCAATGTGTATTTTAATGATATTATTCATTTAAGACAATTTATATAAAAAAATGAAACCAATGCTTGTATTTAGCTTTTCCAATTGCAACTATACAAACGGACAACAAATAATGGTTCAGTCCAATATCATGAATAATATAGCCAAAATTCACATCATTTTTGGACGAAACTACCGGCATCAGGAAGCCTATATGGACCTTCGTGAATCCAACTCAAGCTAGGTCAATTCAAGAACAACAGGTGCCAAACCACTTGAAGCAACCAATCAAGCATTGATATTTGATTGCCTTTCTGTATATAGGACATCACACTTAGCTGTGGGACTGATTCGTGTTCAATCTTGGAGAACAAGGGTGAAAGGCAGTTTTCAACCTAGAATTTTTCCTTGAGAAGAGGCAGAGTTCACTTTCAAGGGATCCAGAACCAGTGGCGGATCCACATTATGGTGGGGCCGTGTGATCGCTCGACTCAAAATTTTGAAAATTTTCTATATACATATTATTTTTTTAAAAGAAATTGAAAATTCTTAAAGCTGTTACACCTAAAACAAAATTTTTAAAAAAATTGAAAGCTCAGGTTCGCCAAGAAAAGTGGGTTAACTGTAAAAATCAGTAGACATCAAGAAGACATGAACTGTTTCTCCATGTCTAGCTCCTGCTTTTCCCGTTTTTATGATGATGCATTGATGGTGGTAATAATGATAATGATATTATCATCGATGATGGCAATGCCAACAAGAATGATGAAATTGTATTTAAAATTATAACAAATAATCTAGCCTAAACTTTGATGTGTATACCACATGGGAGTTTCCCTTCGCCATATCGCAATTATTGAAAGAAATAGAACGTGGGTTGTTAATTATTTTATTTATAATTACAATGAATAAACAAACCCTTGACAGGTTTTCTTGTTCATAAGTTGAGGTCAGGCAGATCCCTACCAGATACACACTCGATATTATCGAACTCTTGATCTTTAACTCGAAGGTTGCTTTGTGTAGCATTAAAAAAACTCGTACCATTAACTTAATCAAGATAAACAACCTATTTCTCAATTCTCGATTTATTAAACTAATGGCTTAGAATATGGACAAGCTTTTCTTTCCATGAAAAAGAGTTGATTGAAGCCAGCGGCGCAAGGCATGATGATATTACTTGTACTTGTTAATCAAGTGTTAGTTCTACTAAGATTATTTTGAATCATGTCATTGGAATTATGAGCTTAAGTCCAATGCTTCATCTCATTTTCTTCGAGAAACGATCAATTTCTACTATTTTTTTTTTATTGATTATGAACTGCTTGATTCTCGAAGAAAATGAATAGAAAGATAGAACATTGGACTTAAGCTCATAATGCCAATGACCTGATTCGAAATAATTTTAGTAGAATCATCACTTCATTAACAAGTAATATCTTCCTGCCTTGAGTCATTGGCGTGGAATCAACTCTTGTTCATGGAAAGAAAAGCTTGGCCATTTGTGTTTATGTTGTCACCAAAAGTGACTTTAAGGCTCTATGACATCATGGGCCTAAAGTAACGTTCTTCTTTTAGGTCTTTGAGAGTTCATCACGTACCTTTCTCAAATTTTCGACATCAACAGTTTAATAAATCTAGAACCAAGAAATAAGTGTTTTTTCTCAACAGTTTAAAATGGAGAGGAGCATCAGGTATTCTTTGTGATAAGAAGATACCATTAAAATTAAAAGGTAAATATTATAGAGCAGCAGTTAGGCCTGCCATGTTTTATGGTTCTGAGTGTTGGGCAGTTAATCATCAACATGTACAAAAGATGTCTGTGACAGAAATGAAGATGTTGAGATGGATGAGTGGTCATACAAGAAAAGACCGTATACATAATGAGGTTATTAGAAACAAATTAGGAGTGGCACCAATAGAGGATAAAATGAGAGAACATCGTTTAAGATAGTTTGGACATATAGAAAGAAGATCAAAAGAAGAACCTGTAAGAAGGTTAGAAAAACTAAATTTGGAAAGTATTAAAAGAGGTAGAGGACGACCACAAAAGTGTTGGAAAGAAACAATAAAGAATGATCTAGCTTATTGGGAGTTAACTGCTAACATGGCACACGATAGAGATCTGTGGAAACAAAGAATCCATGTAGCCGACCCCGTCTAGTATGGGAAAAGGCTTAGTTGTTGTTGTTGTTGTTGTTGTTTAATATTGCAAGTTCTTTAATGCTACAGAAAGCAACCTTCAAGTTAAAGGTCAATAATTCGATAATGGCATGCGTATATCGGGTAGGGATCTGCCTGACCTCAACTTATGAACAAGAAATCCTGTCAAAGGTTTGTAATTATAAATAAAATAATTAACAACCCACATTCTATTTCTCTCAATAATTGCAAATGGCAAATGTAAATAATTATGTACCCTAGTATTTTAGGGAGTCTTCAGTCTTCTATGGTGTCCATTTGTATGTTTGGAATTTAAAAACTAAATACAAGTCTAACTTTTTAATTATACATTTGCCGAAATTAACTAAGTTGAAAAGTGTATGTTATGGTGTTCGAAATATATTCATGTGTCTATACTCGAATTTTCAAGAATAAGAAGTTTAAAGCTTGTTAACTTAACTAAATTGAGTACTTAGGCTAATCGAGACGAGCAAGATTGGATGTGAATTCTTCATGTTTGTCTCAGCAAATAAGCTCCAAGCAACTCACTACAGCCCGACGCGAGCCTTCATACATGTCTTGGATATTAAACCAAGCATCCTCCCATACTAAGTGAGGTTCTTGGTCACCATTAAGCTTTATCTTGTGTCATATAAGCATTTAACTTCGAAGAAACAAGATTTGTTCAGCTTTAATCATGGTATCGTGCTCAAAATGATTGAGTTCATGAGTCTAGACTCGATCGCGACACCGAACCCGATGAATCAACCAATAAGGTGGTTACTCTCATGAGAAAGGGAGTCATACAAAGGGGTTAACAAAAACCCTAACTTCAAAGCCCTTAACATGTTGGTGTGCCCTTGTCTATTACAAACCGCACCAGT